>WAAE01018031.1:141786-159110 GCA_013400495.1 Nicator chloris | reverse complement strand
GGAGGAAGGGATGGTGCTGAGGAGCAGGGGATGGTGCTGGGGCTCAGCCTCTTGCTGGACTGGCTGAAGGTGCCAGTGCTTCGAGGAGAGGAGATGCTGATGGGCAAAATGTAGGAGGTGGGGGAGGAGCAGCGAGTGCCCAAAGCCTGGACCTGTCTGCTGGGCCAGGCCTGCTCCACCCTGCAGCATGGGAAAGGGAAATCTGAACTAATTTAATTACCCTTTGTGGGTTCCTACCCTTCCTTTTTCACCAGACTTTACAAGCTCAGGGAAGGGATATCACTGGGAAGCACGGCCTCCCCAGGGAAAATGGTTCTTGCTTTTGAAAGGTTGGGATTGTGGTGCTGCATTTACCAGCCAGACAGCTCTTTGGGGCTCTGAAGCCATCTGCTGAAGTTCCATTTGGCAAAGCGCCAGGGTGACTTTTATCTCAGCCTAACAATCCTTTTCCTTTCATCTTCCAGCTCCATGCTGACCCAGACCCCATGCCTGGAATTTGGCATCCACAGCTGGAGTCTCCCCCGCCCCAGCAGCACCAGGTAATTTGCAAAATCGGTGCTGGGCTTGAGGTGTCCCCTGGGATCCCAGTTTATGGTAACAGGGCTGCAAATCACTGCGATGTTGTCATCTCTCTGGAACACGCCCTCTCCTGTTCCAGAGGGAAACACAATTCACGCCTAATGTGAGATCTCTATTCCCTTAAACACCGGAGATTCATCTTGATTTTCACTAAGGCTTCCATGAGACAAGTTGATGCTCCCATTAGCAGCGGTTCTCAGGCTGAATGTATCGGTTTTCCACAGGTGCTTAGAGCCAAATCCAGGCCAATTCCCATTCCAGCCATGAAAAGAGATGTGCTGCTCCCACCTGCACCCTCGAGGTCAAATTGTTCCGAAACCACTGAGAAATCAAACCATGTGTTCAAGCAACAACCATGCTTCAAACATTTCTTTTCCCCTGAAATGATTAAGGAGGCTTTTGGAAGGCAAGGAGGGACAGCAAGGAGAGGGGGAAAAACTTGGAGAAAAGGCAGGGAGAGTGCAAGTGCCAGCACGCACGTCTCACGGGGGAGAGGAGAGCTCTGGATCCCTGAGCATCGGGCATTGCAAAAGTGCCATTAATTACATGATAGCTGTGTTATCACTTCATTAATTCGGGACGAGATGTGCAAGATCAGATAGCAGAGAGGAGGGATAACCAGGGGAACCGTGCCAATAGGGTCAGGAAGATAAACGGGATTCCTTGCAAAGCAGCCAAGCTGGGAGCTTGGGGGACAGCTCCCACCCCCGTGGGGGACACGGGGTTTTCGTCACTCGTTGGCTCCAAGCCCTGATTTGTAAATGCTGACTTTCTGTCTTCCCTCTAGGATGTGGCAAGCTCCATCTCAGGTGTGCTTAGGAGGGTTTTGCTCCCAGGACACCCATTAGAAGTTTGTCTGGCGTTTCTGCTCAGGCTGAGACCCCCTAGCCCAGCTTCTATTTCAGCCTCTCTGGTCACACTGGCCAGGAGGCAGCAGCTCCCTGTGCCTGGGATTTCAGGGAGGTAAGGGAGTGGTGATGGAGCCAAGGTGTGACAGGACAAGTGAGAGCTCCCCTGCCTGAGCTCCCAGCCTGTCCCACCCCCCAGTAAGTGTGAGTTATTGCTCCAGGTGCCTCAGCTGAGCCCAACTATTTGCTTCTTTTCCAAGGAGAGAAGTAAGGCTGGGATCAGCCACATGGCTCTAATCCTGGTGCATTAATAGAATCATTGGGAAGACCCCAACTTCTGCAACTCCAGCCTGAGACAGAGGGACAGAACCTTCACCTGTGACAGGTGAGATCAACCTCTGCTATGGATTGAGGCAGGAGGTGCTGGTTTAAGCACAGCAGCAGTGCCACGGCAGCAGAGCCAGGCACTTTCTGCAGTGGAAGGAGATTTCTGCAGGACTCGTGGCAGGGAGTTCATTCTCACTCACAGTGAACCAGCTTTAGCTGACACAGGAGCCCACAGGGCCAGAGACAGAAGTGAACACCTCTGAGGCTCTCCAGACCTGTGCAGCAAGTTCCTAAAGCCAGGCCTGTGCTGCAGGGGACGAGGCTGCAGGTCCTGACATCACAATGCTGGTGCTTTGGGGCAGGAAGCAGCAGTTTGGGGAGCGTTTGCAGCACTGGGCTGTGCGCTTGAGCACAACTTTCTGAGCAGGCAAGAGAGCCATGGGATTAGTGAGAATCCTCAGGACAGCCCACACAGCTGTGCCACTGCCACTGAGCCCTTCTCTGGTAGATCTACACCCTTTATTTCACCACTCAGTGGAGCATCCAGGAGCTCTGGGTGTGAGCAGCATCAGAGCTGCTGCCAAGAGACTCTGCTGAGGATGTGGGTATGTGGGTGTCATTACCAGCATCCTGGATCAGTCATTTCAGCAAAGAATCGAGGGTAGAAAGACAAGTCCCTGACTGATGACCCTCCTGGAGCACAATTCTGCTCTCCCCCGAGCAGCCAGAAGACAATAAATTTCTGGGTCACTGAGTCACTATAAATAGAGCTTTGTTGCTGAACCACATCCAGCCATGAGCCACCATGTATTATTAGGTACTTAAAGGTACTGTTTACATTCTTTTCTCATACCCCTGGTGCTTATTTCTAATAAAAAGCATCGAAGCCAAGCAGGCCTGAGAGAGTGTGGCTGGCACAGAGCAATCCCCAGCAGCACATTTGCTGCTGCTGGCACAGAACGGCTCCGCTCCAGCCCCGGGCAGGGCTGGCAGGAAGACATTGAAGAGGATGCTCCGTGAGGAAAGCCTGCTGATTTAGTGATCCAGGAGGCTTGGGTAGGAGCTGGCTGGGTTCCCAGCTAGCCTAAAACTCTGGAAAATTAACACTGAGGTAAATATTGGTACAAGTCATTCAGGGCAGGAATGCTTGGTGCAGAGAGGCTGCAACCTGAATAGAGGGAACAAATGAATGGGGAGAAGAAGATGCAGGTTGTTAGGATCACACCTGGGATAATGCCCTGAGCCCCAGCTGGATCTGCAGGATGCAGCCAGCATGGACAGCTACAGTTCTCAGCCTGGTCAGAGTTCTATAATCCCCCCTTTAGGGCACATCACAAGGAGCCTGATTCTGGGGGAGATCCCAGAGCAGGAAGGGGGATCCTTGTGCTGCTGAGAGAGGGACCCAGGCAGTGCCAGCCAGGCTGTGCTGCTGAGGAAGGGACCCAGGCAGTGCCAGCCAGGCTGTGCTGCTGAGGGAGGGATGATGCCCATGTCAGTGATGTTCCTGCCCACTTTTGGTGACAAGGTCTGGCCCTGAGCACAGCACAGCCTTGGGGCTGTTGTCAGATGCTCAGATAATGGCAGATTTTAGGAGGGTTTGCTCCTCTGCCACCCCTTGTCTGGACAGGAGGTCACCAGCCAGCCTAAGGCAGGCTGACATGGCAGAGTTAGACTCCTGCTGCTCAGGAATCACATCCTAAGACAGAATTGTTTCCCTCCCTTCCTGCACAGGCACTCTGCTGATCTCCTGAGACTGGCAAAAAGGACATCAGTGCAGGGACCATAAAAACCTCTTTCTCTGCTGAGGAAGAGGTGCCCAGTGTCATGTAGAGGAGAACAAGGGCAAGTCCAACTGCTGGAAAAAAAATCCTTCAGGATTTGCTGTGGGCCTGATATTTCTGGGCCTGAGAGATTTTAGCTTGCTAAATTTCTCCCAAGGAAAAAATTATCAAGAAAGCTTCTTCTCAAAACAATCTTGGTAAACAAATATCCTTTCTCAAAACAATCTCCAGGTGGTGTTTTGCTCTTAGTCCTCCAAACATTTCAGCTGTTTCTCCAGTTTAACCAATGAGATTAGAGAGGTATCGTTCCTGTTCACCAATCATGTTAAGTCTGATTGAAACACTTTATAAAAGCAGACTAAAGCCTGAGGGGCAGAGCTTGCTTGCTCTTTGCCTTCTGAAAACCTCGGAGGCTTTAGTCTTTTTTCATGTCCAACAGAGACAGTTTGCTTGTCCATATCCCTCTGTCCCTCAGTATTGTTTTTATCTGCATTGAAACATGCATTGGAGATGTTTTCCTCACTGTGCCTGAGTCCCACACAGTGAGAATTCATCTCAACAAGCCCAGTGGTGTGATATGGAAACCTGGGAGATGGCTGTGGCTAGCAGGGACCTCCCTCCAGGACAGGGCACCTGGCTGAGATTTTCAGAAGTAGCCACAGAATTTAGAAACCTGTGCCACAAAAGGACCCAGGCATCTGAGAGTTAATGTTTTATGGGAATTAGAGGGCCTACAAGAATTAGTCATGCATCTGGCCACACCAGCTGGTGTCCAGCAGAGGAGTTTTGAAGAGCTCCTGAGATAGTTGTTGGTGTGATAAGGATTCCGAGCCATTTTGTCAGTCTGGCTGTAAATGGTATCTCAGCTCCAAAGATGTGTTTAAAAAATGCTCCCTTATGTATCAAACTAGGACATGAGGCAAATTTCTCTCCTGGAGGGAATTCAGACCAAAACCTTCACTTTCAGGCTTCGTGCTCTTGGTGGAAATCAGCCCCTCTCCAGTGTTAGCAGTGACTCTCTCAAACACAGAGACTTTGGGAACTTCCAGCTACATTTAGAATGGTTTGGGTTGGAAGGGACCTTAAAGATCATCTCCTTCCACCTCTTGCCATGTGCAGGGATATGTTCCACTCAATCAGGTTGCTCCAAGCCCCGAGATCTGAGATGCTGATGTGAGTATTGAGTGCTTTCTGTATCTTCTTACTCATTATGCCCTGCTCTGCACCTCTGAGCCCATGCAGCAACAGCAGTAAACAGCAAACAGCACAAAACACCCAGCTGGGTACCACAGGGAAGCAGGATTTGGTCTGGACTGGCAGATCTTTCTTTGTTGAGTGCCTCAAAGAGCAGTGACTACACACAGCCCCCTCCTCTGAGACCCTGGCTGGGCGATTAAAGCCTGCAGGACTCGGGCTGGGGAATTATCATCATTACAGGTAATTTATTAAAAACAGGAAATGCTTTAAAAAAAGAGGAAGAGCCATTTCTATGAGAACAAGATCTTCTAGTGTTAGACAGCAATTGCCAAAAGTTGTAAACAAGGCCTGTGGAAGGCTGTAAATCCACATGCCTCACACCCCTGGGAGCCTTTAATTGCTCTGAGGGAGCAGGACATGCTCGGAGAGGCCACTTATCTCCCAGCCCTCTGCAGGCAGACATGGATGCTCCAGCCATGCTGCAGCCAAGGCACTGGCACTGGATGCAGCCTGGGTGATAGAGGATCACAGGAGGTGAAGCTGGCTCAGGCTCCAGCTTCCCTGAGCGCTGAGTTCCGTATTCCCGACCTGCCTGACACGGTTCATGGAAGTGCTGCCTCTCATTCTGCCACTCCTGTACATTTAGCTGGAATATATGAGCCCTGTGTGGGACTTACCCGGGCTGGCAGCAGAGCTGCAGGACTGGTATAACAGGATCTCACAGATCTGGGCTGCGAAGGAGCTCTGCCAGAGTTTTCTCACCGGGAATCAACCCCACACACACACCCCAGAAGCGCCCCTGACCCCAGCACGTTTTGGGGAGCCGCCGTTGCAAGCAACAAAAGTCCCGTGATTTCCCTGAAGCTCAGAAAACGCTCCCCACACCAGCACCCTCCAGCACCAGGGAGTTCAAAGGAGTGAGGAGGAGGAAAGCAAACATGGATGTCCCATCCTGTCTGGATCCCCAAAGCAGGTCCTGGGTGCCTGGAGCCGGCCCCAGGCTCCCTCGGCCACTCACGGTGTTGTAGTACTCGGCAATCACGGCCGAGCGCTCGAAGTTGCTCTCGCACCAATCCACCTCGGCACTCTGGTAGGAGAATATGCTCGGCATCGTCAGGCACCTTGGGGAAAAGGAGAGGAGCAGGTTAGTGCTGGGCACAGGGGAGGACAGGGCTGCACACCCCAAGGGGACCCCGCTCCTCACACGTGTGCCACCAGCCAGCCCAGCACAGCGCCTTACCCGGCTACCAAGGACTCATCCTCTTCCCAACACACATCCTACTGCACAACAGCTCCTCTCTCCCCTCGATGCAGGAGTTGTAAATCACCCCAGAAAATGCTCTTGGACTCTGAGGATGGTCACCAATCCGTGGCATTAACATCTCTCGTCAGGTGCCGTTGCTGCCACACGTGTCCCCATTTCATCCCAGTCCTTGTCACCTCGTCTTCTCCCTTCTCCTCACTTTCTTTATGACTCAGACCTTCCTGCCAGGAGGACTTCCCTGTGCTCTGTGAGTTACCTCTGGGGAGTGGACAACTCTACAGAGGTCGGTGCTCATTGGCTCTGTTCTCCACCGTCGTTCCTCAGCATCTTCCCGAGGGCTGGAACTCGGCTCATGGGAGCTCAGCCCCAGAGCACCAGCACAGACCCTGGGCATTAGCAGGGTCCTGGGGCACTGGGAGCACTGGGAGGTGCCTCTTCCCTCTGAATTGGATTCACTTGGAGTGCACTCCCAGGCAGTCTCCACCCTGGTTTGGCAGTGAAAGGGATCGGAGTTTGACACCTCCAGTGGGTTCTCCACTGCCAGACCCAAGCTCTGGTAGCACTGCAGCTACAAATGGGACTCCAGACAAAAAGAAAGTCTAACTTTCTGCCTGGTTTTTTTTCCCCCATGTTAAAAACTTTCCTGTCCTCATTGTTTCTCAGCACTCTTTCATTAATTTGAAAAGGCAGTTCTGATATTGTTTTGATCAGAAGTTTCCTATTTGCCATATTTTTTTTCAGATCCTTGAGACTAGAGCTGTTTTGAAGACAGGTGCCAACCTTAGAGGTATCTGGAAGCATGGTAGCTGGATTTTTGGTACAAAACAGAGACAGAAATTCCCTGGGGCTGAGCAGTTCAGGCACTGGATGTGGTGTGGGACTAACCCAGCCACCTGTGCTGCTCCAGCCCTGCAGAGTGAGCAGGTTTGGGGTGACAACAGGCAGGCACCGAGGTGACACTGCCTCAGTGGCATCTCTGAGCTCCCGAGGCACTGGTGGCAAAGAGCTTTCCTTGCTTCTCTTTGAAAATCTTTTCAGCTCTAATGCAGGAAGGGAAGTTTGTCTCAAACCCATTCATCAGTTGACGATGTCCTTGAGGAGAAACTCCCCATTTGCAGCGGGGTGAGCTGAGCCAGCGCCGTGTCCAGCAGTCCCCTGGGCGTGCAGCAGGGTGGGACTCCCACAGCTTCCTCTGCCTCCCTTCCCAAGCAGTTCAAAGGGAGAAAACACAGGAGTGTAACACAACACAAACGAGCTCTTCTGCAGCTCCTGCTCCAACCAGACAAACCGACTCGAGGGTGAATCTCCAGAGTTAACGATGGCCTCTCCTTAATCCAGGCTGGCTGCTGCCCAGAGCAGCTGAGATCACAGCTACAGGAGGCAAAGTTGGCAGGCAGAAGGGTTTGAGGGCTGACTCTTCACGCTCCTGGGTTTCCATGTGCTCCTTCACACCACAGAGATTCTCTCCTCATCCCTCATTGCTTCTACAGCGAAGCAAGGTGAAAAAACAACCGGAGCCAGAATGGCAAATCCCACCTCAAGGCTCAAGAGATGTCAGTTGAGAGATGGTGAAGGGATGGGGAGACAGAAGAAGGAGAAGGAGAAGGAGAAGGAGAAGGAGAAGGAGAAGGAGAAGGAGAAGGAGAAGGAGAAGGAGAAGGAGAAGGAGAAGGAGAAGGAGAAGGAGAAGGAGAAGAATGGAAGCAGTGATGGAGTGCCCAGCACTGGGTGCTGGTGTCTCCTCCCAGCCTGGCTTACCTGTGATCCCTGAATGGACCAGCACTGCTTCCACACACTCCGAGAGCTCCAAGGTTTCCAGCACAGCCGGAGCACAACCTGCCCTGCCGCTCTGGCTCCGAAGGAGCGCCCACGGTGTGAGCTCAGCGCCGGCAGCCGCCAGAAAATCCCCTCGCTCTGTCCCTAGGGCAGGAGCTGGGATGGGACAGGGGCCATGTGCACCCTCCAGGCAAACCTGGGCTCCCACAGCAAACATATTGGCTGGAGGGGTTTATATCCGTGCCCCCAGATGGGCAGGGGCAAGGAGGCAGGGCAGGGACGCGTGAGCTGGAAGGGTTGGAAGAGCGGGGTGGAAATGCAGCCTGAAATCATCCGTGTGCCCCCGGGCAGGTTCCCTGCGCAGGCGCACGCACCTGGTCCTGGCCCTGCTTCTCCCAGGGGAGGGAACAGCCACACAAACTGCCCTGCACACAGGGAAAACCTAATACAAGGATTTTCACCAGAAAGTGTGGAGCAAGGTGATGCTGCCTCTTTCAGGATTTAAATGAAGGCCACTTCTCAACTTCTTCCCCAAATGCTGTTTTATTACCAAAAAGAATGTTGTTATCAAATCTCACTTCTTCTAGCTGGTTTATTTTGTTATTTAGTTAAAGAACTATCTGAACAGGACACCTTTGGTTGACTGCTTTGCAAATATTTTCCTCCTGGACCTCATTCAGGCGTCCAAGAAATTTGGCAGCAATTAAACTTTTCCCCCAAAACCAACATTTTTTCCCCTCCATGTAGAGTTGAGAGAACTATGTTGTTTTCTTAAACATGAAACTTAATATTTGGCCACTGCTTCCTGGTGGAGACACCATAGGCAGGGTGAGACCAAGCTCTAAGATGTCCCTGTCCCTTTCCCTTTCCCTGTCCCTGTCATTCCTGAAGAGTGGGGATCAAGCCTTTGTCATGGGGAGAAGGTTTTTGGGAAGCTCAGTTATTTGTTTTGCTACTCCTGCGAAAAGGAGCATCCCTGGGAGATCTGGGCTGTGCCAGGGCTTACAAAAGCCTCACAGATCCACCTGGGTTTGGAAATGAGGGTAATTAACTGCTGCAGCAGCAGCTAATATTGCACCATGGTGCAGTCTCCGTTACATGTCACCACGTCCAGGCTCGGTGTCCTGCTAGGACAGACTTGGAGCAGAGGATCTGAGGGGGTCCCAGAGAGCTGCTCCCACCCCTGGAAGGTGAGGGAATCTGGGATGGATTTGCTTTTTATTCACCTGGAACTCTCAGTGGACTCAGCAAGCAGGAGACCGAGCTCCCAGGCTGAAAGGAGCTCCCCAATTCCGCAGGGAATCTCAGTGAGAAACAAGTGGTGACTCGCCCATCTCACTGGGAAGAGAGGCAGGGAAGGTGGCAGAGATGGATTTGGAAGGAATAACTCACACAAGTGATGCCTGGTCTGTGTGAACATCTTCAAAAAGAATGAGTTTTCCCACCCCAAATCCTCTGGCATCCTCGGAGTGAGCGAAGTGTCCAAGCATCCCTGATACATCCTGGGCCAGGCTGTGGCTAAATAACAGGTCTGCATGTCCCCTGATTCATCAATAACTAGGTCATAAAGAGAGCTTGGTTTCCTGCTGAGTCCTCACTCCAAGCTCCTGTTAATGTTTGCATCCTCCTGCCTGTGGTCAGCAGGGCCTGGGATGCTGGGGATGCTGAGGATGCTGACACAGGGGACAGGAGGGTGCCCAGGGAACACAGGGTGAAGCTGCTGGGCCTCGTGAGAGTAACTCAGAGACCCCCCAGTGCTGGCACTGCTGAGGCCCCACCTCAAATCCTGGGGACAGTTTGGGCTCCTCCTGACAAGAAGGACCTTGAGGGGCTGGAGCGTGTCCAGAGAAGGGAATGGAGCTGGGAAGGGTCGGGAGCCCCAGGAGCAGCTGAGGGAGCTGGAAAGGGGCTCAGCCTGGAGAAAAGGAGGCTCAGGGGGTCCCTGTGGCTCTGCACAACTCCCTGCCAGGAGGGGACAGCTGAGGGTGGGGGTGGTCAGCCTCTGCTCCCTGGCCACAATCAACAGGACAAGAGCAAACAGCCTCAAGTTGCTCCAGGGGAGGTTTAGATTGGAAATTAGAGGCTTTTTTGTTCACAGAAAGATTGTAAAGCATTGGAACGGGCTGCCCAGGGCAGTGGTGGAGTCACCATCCCTGGAGGTGCTCCAAAGCAGTGTGGCTGTGGCACTTGGGGACATGGGTCAGTGATGAACGCAGTGGTGGCACTGGGCTGATGGTTGGACTTGATCATCTGAAAGGTTTTTCCAGCCTAAAGGACTCTGTGATCCTGATCCTCCCTGTGCTTGAAATTCCTTTCTCTCAAAGCTTCCCCGGAGTCTCCACCTCCTTGCTGAGCCCTGCTGCCTCCTCCCCACCTGGCTCCTCCAAGAAGACAGCTCAGCTCAGCTCTGTGAGGGTCAGTGACGTGTGGCATTCCTCAGGGACTGTCCTGTCCCCTCCGCTGGTCCCTTCCTGCTCCCTGGCACTGATGGCCTCTTGCAAGGCCCCACATCCCAGGCCGTGTCCCAGGCTTTGTGACACAGGGCAGGGTTTAACCTGGACAGCCTCAGCCCAGCTCCTTGGCCTCTCTGTCACCCTGGGGCAGGCACTGGGTACTGAGGTTCTCACTGGGACAGCTGAAAGCAGGCAGTGGAACCACAGGATCCCAGCTGGTTTTGGGACCTTAAAGCCCATCCAGTGCCACCCCCTGCCACGGGGAGGGACACCTTCCACTGTCCCAGGGTGTCCCAAGCCTCGTGCAAGTTGAGGGATGGAGCAGGGGCTTCACAGGAGCTGAAGCAGCAGCCTCAGGGTTTTAGAGCTGTGTGCCCACAAGCCATGCTGGGCAGGTAGTTCTGCTGTTACTGCCACCAAAAACTGGGAAGAGGGGACTCTGGCAGGTGAGTTTGGGAGAATCCAGTTGCTTAACTCGAGGCTGGTCCTACCTGCTTTGTCCTGTGGCACCTTGGATGGAGATTTCCCCCCAAACTGCTGCTGACCAGGGATTATTTCCAAGAGATACCAATTACACCTGTGGTTCAGGGCCACGTGTGTTTATTGCTTTGGCTGCTGTGGGCTGAGGGGCAGCAAGAGCAGGGCAGGGAGGATGAGGTGGGAGTGCTGGCATCTCACATTCCCACTGCTCAGCACAAGTGAGTCAGAGCTCTGGGGTGGATGGAGACAAATGACTTTGCTCTGTTCTCACAGTGAGGGTTGGGGCAAGTCAGGAAGGCAAACCAGGCATTTTGGCTCCTTGTTGCCCTGCTGCAGCACTCTGTCCATGCCCAGGAAGGCCCTGGAGCTGCCTGGACAAGCTCCATCCCACTGCCATCCTTAGCTTTTGGAACTTCAACTCCAGGGCTGCAATTTCCTGCTTCCAGGTATAAAAACACAGGCAGGTGACGTGGGAGCCTTGCTAATGCTGAACAGTCAGATAATCCCTCTCCTTCCTGGCTCCACAGGGCAGGAATCTGTCCTCTGCCTGCCTGGGAAGCTGTTTAACAAATTGTGGTCAGGAAGAAACAACAAGAGCAGCAGGAGATTTGCTAAGGCTGGATGAGCCTTGCTCAGCCCAATGGGAGCATTTACCTCCATTGCTGCCTTGGAGCCCCTCAGGAGCAATGTCCCCACTCCTTTCCCTTCTGCAGAGCTGGAAATATTTCTGTTTCCTCACCAGGCAGGACAGGGGCTCCAGGCAACCAAAAACCAGCAGCAGCAGCAGCAGGAGCAGCAAAGGCAGCAGCAGCACCCCACGCCAGGTGTGGCTTTGGAGCCTCCAGTGCCTGAAACACCTGCTCTGTGCAACACCTTGTGCAAGTCAGCCTCCACAGGGCCACGGCACAAGCCTTGTCAGGCCCCACAGGGTTGGTCTCGTGGTCCAGGAGAGATTCCCCAGCAATCCCTCAGCACTGAGCAATCTCCCAGGCAGCCCATGATCTGCACTCCAGGCAGGATGCCATTCCAGGCAGCCCAGGAGGCTTTGTCAATCTGACCACCCCGGGCTTGTTTTGAAATCCTGACAGGTTTAAAGTAAATGCTGTAATTGCTGATGGTGACAGCGAGAACAGGAGTAATTAAAGGACGTTCTCCCAGCGCTGTCATCTGTCACATGTGCCTGCAGCACTGCGAGGTGTGCGGGGAGGCTTCGGCTTGTGTAACTCACAGGGAGCTGCAGGGGCTGAGCAGAGACCTGCCCCACTCTCCCCTTCTTGGACATGAAAACATCTAAACCAGGAGGGAGAAGAAGCCCCTTTTTTTTGTGCACAGCCCAGCCAGGGCTTTCTCAGCCACTGGGCTGCCTGGAGTCATGGAAGGTTTTGGATTTAGCAGCCACAGAGCAGGGGGGCTCCTCTTGCCAAACCAAACCCCTGCAGCCAGCAACTTGTCACCCTTATTTCATCAAATCCTAGAAGAGTTTGAGATGGAGGGACCTTAAAGCCCATTTCATTCTCGTGGGCAGGGACACCTTCCACTACCCCAGGTTGCTCCTGGCCTGGAACCTTCCCAGGATGGGACATTTGCTGGAATGTTAACTCTGAAGAGACGTGAAAATGGAAGGAGATGCAGAGAAAGTTTCTTTTTGCTTAGGCTGAGCCTGCAGCTCCCCATCCCAGCTGGCAGGGCCTTGGCAGCAGCTCAGAGCAGGGAGCTGAGTTACCCCACGCCCCAATCCTGCCCAGAGTGGCGCAAAGCTTTGGCAGGAGACCCCGGTGGTTTGTGCAAAACCTGGGAGAGATTTGATAGCAAAGTCTGCAACCAGCCCTGGGAACCAGAGACTTCTTCATGCAGGGCTGTCTCTGAGCTCTCAAGGAGACCCTGGCCCCTCTGTGCTCCCTGCTGGGCAGAGAGCAGGAGCTGCAGCCTCTGCTTCAGGAAGGGGAATTAGAGCCTTAGGAAGTTACTAAGAAGGCAGACACAGGTTTGCCTCCTGCCCCATCTTCTGGTGGTCAGTGATTCAATACTTCCTTTGCTGGAGGTCCTGGGCCATCATTTTTAATCAGTCAGGACAGGCCAGTCCTGCCCAGGTTTGTCTGAGTCTTTTAAAGATTATTTTTATGGTCATATTCTACAGCAACAAGGTTCTGTTTAATTAGAAAAGCACCTCCTCTTAGAATCCCAGAATGATTTGGACTGGGAAGGACCCTAAAAACATCCAGTGTCACCCCCTGCCATGGGCAGGGACACTTTCCACTGTCCCTGGCTGCTCCAAGCCCTGTCCAACCTGGCCTTGGACACTTCCAGGGATCCAGGGGCAGCCACAACCCTAAATCCCCTGGGCAATCTGTGGCAATGCCTCACCACCCTCACAGGGAAGGATTTTTCCCCAGTATCCCATCTAACCCTGCCCTCTGGCAATGTAAAACCAGTGCCCCCTTGCCTGCCTGCTGCCTGACAGCTGCACTGGGAGCCCTTCCCTTCTGAAATGGGAAATCCCAAGGAGCTGTTCCCTGTTCCATCCTCCAGGCCCCTCCAGTGCATCCCCATCCCACCCTGCTCATTCCCAGTGCACATCCCTGTGCTTTGGAGTTTCCCATCTCTGTTCAAAGCAGCACATCCCATCCCAGGTGCTTTCAAGCTCTGTCTTCCTGCATAAATAAAGGAAGGTGGATATTTGGGACAGTCTCCCTTTTGGAAACAGAAGTTTGGTGTGAGGGCACAGAGGGGCTGCTGGAACAGGGACATGGTGACACTTTGAAGAGCCACTGGAAAAAACACTTGGGAGAGTTTGTCACCTGAACTGGCAAAGCCTGAGAAGGGCAGGGAACTGCAGAGTGTCCCTGGACATTCCCCCTCTGTGCACATTCCATAGGAAGGTCCTGATGCCATTTCCAGGGTTGTGCCAGCGCTGATCTCTTGTGCCCAATCTCTCAGGGCTGCTCCAGGGACACTGGGAATCACCAAACATGGAATCACAGAATCCCTGGGCTTGGAAAACCCTCTAAGGCCATCAAGTCCAACCATCAACCCAGCTCTGGCAAGGCCACTGTTAAACCTTGTCCCCAGGTGCCAGCTCCACGGGGTTTTTGAACACTCTCAGCCACGGTGGCTCCACCACTTCCCGGGACAACCTGTTCCAGTGCCTGAACACCCTTTCCACCAAGGAATTTTTCCTAATTTTTCCAATTTGAACCTCCCCTGGTACAATCTGATGAGCAACCAGGTGTCTAATGGTCCAAACTCTGTGGAGAAGAAGTTTGAGAACACTTCTTTTATTGAGTATCCACCCTGGCCCTCACCAGCCCTCGCCTGCAGAGATGTTTCCTTTCTTCCTTTAATAACTTCCCAATTCTTCACTACCTTGTTACTCTTTTAATTCCTGCCTCTCCCTGCAGGAACTAAAACCCATCTCCAACTAATCAAACCAACTAATCCCAAGAGTTTGAGTCTTCAGGCAACTCTGAGGTGAAGCTGAAGGGCCCAAAATAACCCCTGGCTGCTGCAACTGCCTTGACTTCCTGCTTGCATCAGGATGGAGTTTGGCATGAAAACAGCTCCAGGCTGTCAAAAGAGCCCTGAGGAGGATCTGGCCACCCCATCCCAGCTCTGCAGGCAAGCAAGGCTTTGAGGGGTTGGGATGTGGGAGACTGGAAAGGGTGCAGGAGGGAGCCTGGGGGCTCTCCCGTGCTCCTGGAGCTGTTTCCCAAGCCCAGCTGGACCCTGAGCAGCTCCTGCCTGCCAGGAATTCTCCCACACCCTGGGAGGGAGGGCGAGGGGGTTGCACAAGGCTGGTGACAGAGGAGGAGGCTGCTCTGGCCTCCAGGCTGAGCCCGTGTCTATCTCCCCTGTTGTTGAGACTGGGAAACTGGAATGGGAACTGGGAGAGGGAGCCATCCCACCCACAGTGTGCCTCTCCCTGTGACACTCTTTCCCAAAGCCAGATGTTTCCCAAATCTTATTTTCGTGTCCTGAAATCTCATTGCAGGCAGGGAGCAGGGCACAGCAGCCCCCTCATGCTCTGGGACCACAGAGGTGATGAGGAGGAGCTCCAGCTTGCCCAGGGATGCTCTCACTCCAGTGTTTCTCCTGCAAAAAACCAGGATATTAGCACAAACTGTGAATTAGGGGCAAGTGCAGCTCTGACTGAGCAGTGCTGTGGGAGCAAACAGAGAAATCCTGAGTTTTTCCTACCTGTTGACAGAAATTCTCCAGACAAGTGCAAGCCCAGGCCAGAGAAGAGAAAGACCTCAGGGTTCAGCTGTCCATAGCCACGCTGAGCAGGAATTCCACAATCCTGAAGCACAATCCATCTGGCAGGAGAGTGGTGCAGGGATAGGACATGGTGATATTCCAACAAGGATGTCAGTGCTGCTTCAAACCCTCATTTGTGAGCTGTAAACCTCAAAGTGGTGACATTTGAGGATCCCACACACAGAGACCTCCTGCCTATTTGCTTGAATGTGTTGTAATCCTGGACTGAAGGGCTCTTTGGTGCTCCTGGGGTCCCTGGAAATGCCATCCCAGCTGATGCAGCATTCTTGAACCCCAATCAGGGGTGCACCTTGGGGCCTGAGGCACCTGGAGTCCATTTCCCACCTGTGTAAGCTGCTTGGGACAGGTGGTTTCTCTTGGCCTCTGTGGGTGTTGGTTCCTTTACAAGGAATCCAGCACCCCTCAGCAGTGCCAAGCAGGAATTGCCATTGTGGTTGTAACTGGTGTTACTGCTTGGTCTGGCTGAGCTGGGGGACATTGTAAAACCAGTAATTAATTTTTACCAAGTCTTGCAAACAGGGAGGTAGAGGCAACGCCTCAAATGTGCTTAAATAAAGCCTTATATGTGTTAAATTTTTTTAAATAGCTCTTTTGCAGAACCGAATGCACCAATTATTAGGGATTTTTCCAATAACACACAGGCAAAATTGAAAGAAAATCCTTTCGTTTTGATCAAAAGCCCAGAAACAGGACAAATTAAAGGTCCATTCTCACTAATAACCTGGGGCAAAGGCTATGCTTGTGTCTCCACAGGTTCAGAACATGAAGCCTTATCAAGCACAAAAACACGCTGACAGCTCCCAGAGCTTGGAGAGCAACCAACCTTGTGGTTGTTCCTGCTGTTACTGCTTGGTCTGGCTGAGCTGGGGGACATTGTAAAACCAGTAATTAATTTTTACCAAGTCTTGCAAACAGCCTGGGAGGTGCTGGGGCCAGCTGGAGGTGACAACTCCACGTGCAGGTGAGATGGGGACAGCGCCCTAAGGCAGCCCCGACTCCCCAAATCCCACCCCAGGCACATCCCTGCTGTCTCTCCCTGGGGCTGTAGCCAGAGCCATTCCCACCCTCTCGTTCCCAGGCAGGGGATGTGGTGCTGGATTGTCTGGGAGCAGCCGGGCCCTGGCTCTGTGCAGGTGCTGCTGGATCAATCCCTGCCCTGCTGTGGCTCAGCTTCCCCATCAGGGAGATCAGGCAGGGATCTGCAAGGTGCCTCCAGATCTGCTCTGAGATAGGGGCTGGCTGTTGTTTCATGCTTACACGGCGGAGGGATGCCAGAATCCACAGCTAATTACTGCAGAGCAGAGCTAATTGGTGCAGACGAGAGCTAATTACTGCAGGGCAGAGAGGCAGCGGCTGAACAGGAGCCTGCGTGTGCCTAGGGGAGCAGGCAGGTCACTGGCACCTGGCCTGGATCAGGAGTGTGGCCAGCAGGCCCAGGGCAGTGACTGTCCCCTGTGCTGGCACTGCTGAGGCCCCTCAGGTCCTGGGGACAGTTTGGGCCCCTCACCCCAAGAGGGACCCTGAGGGTGCCTCACCTGGAGGGTGTGCAGAGACAGGAACAGAGCTGGGAAGGGTCAGGAGCCCCAGGAGCAGCTGAGGGAGCTGGAAAGGGGCTCAGCCTGGAGAAAAGGAGGCTCAGGGGGGACCTGGTGGCTCTGCACAACTCCCTGACAGGAGGGGACAGCCAGGGGGGTCAGGCTCTGCTCCCAGGGAACAGGGACAGGAGGAGAGGGAACGGCCTCAGGCTGGGCCAGGGGAGGTTTAGTTTGGATATTGGGAGAAATTCCTTCACGGGAAGGGCGGTCAGGCACTGGCACAGCTGCCAGGGCAGCGCTGGAGTCCCCATCCCCGGAGGAGCTCAAAAGCAGCGTGGATGTGGCACTTGGGGACAGGGCTTGGCGGTGACCCTGGGGTTGCTGGGTTAATGGTTGGACTCAACACCTCCCGTTTCGGACCCTTCTGCCAAGTGCCTGGAGGGCCCCTGGTGCCACCCAAACCCTTGGGGCGCCTCCGCCTTGTCCCGAGTCACAAAAAGTCGCCTGCAGGTCGCGCATCCCACACCGGCAGCGCCGGGTCGGGGGCACCCGCGTTATCCCAGCCCAGGATATCCCAGCCCAGGACATCCCAGACCACCGTCCCCGGGGTCACCTCGGGGCCCAGCCGTGCCCAGACCCCTCCTGCACAGGGTTCCCTGCTCCCCCCGCCCATCCCGGGGTCCCCCCGGACCCTCCGGCCCCCCCACGGCCCGGGCCCCCCATGGCCGTGCCCCTGCTGCCCCCTGCGGGTAACGCGGCCGCGGTGCAGGCGGAGAGCGGGAAACGGGATTGGGGAACGGGGAACGGGG
>WAAE01018031.1:89247-135164 GCA_013400495.1 Nicator chloris | reverse complement strand
AGCGCGGCTCGGGCCCGGCGGAGCGGAGCGGCGGGAGCATGGAGATGGAGAAGCGCTTGACGCTGGAGCTGCGCAACAAGAAGCCGAGCGAGGTGCGGCGGCGGGGAGCGGGCGGCACGTGCTGCGGGGGGGGAAGGGATGGCGGCGGGAGAGCGGCCCGCGGGGGGTCCCGCACGGCGGGGACCGGGCGGCTTTGGCGGGCTGCGGATGCGGCGGTTGTGGCGGGCGCGGAGCGCGGCGGNGCGCGGCCATTGCGGCCCGGCCATGTTAGCGGGGCCCGGACGGGCCCGGGGCGGCTCCCGCGGGCTCCTCCGCCCGGGAAACGGGCCAGGGGCTGCGGGGCTGAACCTTTCGGTGCTGCTCCGGCCGCCCGGTCCCCTCTGCGGGCGGCCGCGGGGCCGGGCCCAGCGCTCCGCGCCCGCTCCGGGCCCGCCTCATCCCCGGCTCTTCTTCTCCTCCGGCCGCCTCTTCCTGGATCTTCCCTTTCCCTGGATCTCTCTGCTGCACTTTCCCTAGATCTCCCCATCCCCTCTCCCCGGATCTCCCCATCCCCGGGCCGCCCCTCTGGGCCACGGCCGGTCGCTCCCGGGCCGCGGGGACACTCGGTGTCGTGGCACCTGCGGGCCGTGGCACCCGAGCGCGGCGGGAGCGGCTGCTGAGCGGCCTTTGGGTGGAGATTAAAGCGGCTTCGTGCGTGGCGAGGGGATTTGCGGGACCAGAGCGGCTGGGCAGGAGGAGCTGCGAGCGTCTGGTCCCCGTGGAGTGACGCCAGGAATTGCAGAGGCAGCGGGGTCAGGGCTGGCTGTCCCCGGGTGTCCCGGGACTGCTGGGACTGCCCTTCAGAAAGGGCCCGGTCTGGGGTAAAGCTGGGCTTGGCTGGTTAGGGACAGCGTGCCCAGAGCAGCTGTGGCTGTCCCTGGATCCCTGGAAGTGTCCAAGGCCAGGCTGGACAGGGCTTGGAGCAGCCTGGGACAGTGGAAGGTGTCCCTGCCATGGCAGGGGTGGGACTGGATGGGCTTTAAGGTCCTTTCCAACCCAAACCAGTCCAGGATTCCATGATAACCTGGTGGAGTTCACCTCTGTGCCCACACAACACAGCAGCAGCCACCCAGGTCTGGCCTTTGCCACCTTTACATCCGCCGTGGTGACAGTCTCAGTTTGGCTGGAGCCTTTTCTGGTGTGTTAGGAGCAAAACACACTCGGCTCCAAAACTTCTGGCAGAGCCTCAACTCAAACCCCCATCAGCAATGCCACTTGAGGATTCTGAAGTGATAATTCATTCTGAGCTTGTGCTGTGAAGGTGGCAAAGATGGCACAGCAGCCCCCAGACTCTCCCTCTGGGAAGGCAGAGTGGTTTTAAAATGCCTCCCTAATAGTTGGCTGATGTGAGCAGGAGAGGTAAAATGGGAGCGCTGCGAAGGAGGAATTTGGAGAGCACCATAAGCCTTCTGGCCAAGGCTCGTTTTTGCATCTTGCTGTCAGGAATGTGTGGGGTAAAAGCAGGTTTTGGAAGTGGTTTGTGAGAGCTGGGGCTGTGTCTGGGGGAACAGGGATGTTTCCTCCCAGGTGTTGGGGGGCAGCAGTTCTCTGCTGGTGCTTGGTGGTCCTGGTGGCACAGGGGGATTGATTCCTTCGTGTGCTGAATTCCTGGCTAGTCCTGAAGGTTCTCAGACGTGGAATCCTGCTGGGCACATGTTTGATGCCATCAGTGGTCTTGTGTCACCAGCCTGAGGCTGTGCTCATGTGCTGAGCCCTGCTCGGGCGTCTGTGTCACCTCGCTGGACACCGTCACAGGGAGGTCAGTCCTCTGGGGACAGGGTTTCTGGCACCCCAGTGGTGTGGGGGACAAAGTGGGAGGGGACAAACGCAGCTGACCTTGTTTGGCCCCTCGTTAGCAGAGCCCGAAGCGTGGCTCTGAAAGCTTTATTGATGCCTTGTGTGCACTGTGAGCGTTGGGATGTGACCTCGTGGTTCCAAACCCCTGCGTGCTGCTTCCTGGAGGATGGGGACCTTGGTGGGGACAGCAGGACTGTGTTGGTGGCTTGTGCTTAGAGGGTGAAACCCCAGCCACAGTGAGGGACTGTCACCAAAAGTTATTTGGCTGTAAGGTCTTCAGTTTGAGCGAGGAGGAACTCGAGGCGCAGCCGTGCTCTGGATGTGTTGGTGGTGTCACCCTGAGAGTGACATCCCAGGGGGACGGTGGCAGGTGTGGTGACAGCTCTGGGTGTCCCTGTGCAGGTGAAGGAGCTGGTCCTGGATAACTGCCGCTCAGAGGATGGCAAGGTGGTGGGTCTCTCCTCAGACTTTGAGAACCTGGAGTTCCTCAGCATGATCAACATCAACCTGCTGTCCGTGTCCAACCTCCCCAAGCTCAACAAGCTGCGGAAGGTGAGTCCGGGCTCTGGTCCCCTCTCCAGCAGCCCTTGGCCTGGTGCTGCCCCTGGTGGCAGTGGCTTCTGCTCTATTTGCCAGAAAAAGGCCCTTGAATTTTGCTCTTTGCTCTCTGTCTGAGCAAGTGAGAGAGGTCGATTTTAACGTGCAACAAAACCCTTGTGAGCTCTTCAGGTGTTTAGCGCCTTTCCTCTCTTGCTCTTTTGTTCATGTGCTGCTGTCAGAAGCTTCGTGACACCATAAATATTTTGGATTTTGGAGCACTGTCCAGCATGGGGGTGGCTGGCAGTGCTGTGTCCCTGTGGGAAAGGGGTTTTAAGGGCAAACTTGACCTGCTGCTCTGTGAGCTGAAATTTGGGTGCTCATTGTAGCCCAGTTCTCAGGGCAATTTCCTTCCCTGGATCACGAGCTGGAACACTTGGTGACCATGTGATATTTCCCCCCTTCAGCTGGAGCTGAGTGATAATAGGATTTCTGGTGGCCTTGAAGTTCTAGCAGAGAAAACTCCCAACCTAACACACTTGAACCTAAGCGGCAACAAGATCAAAGACATCAATACCCTGGAGCCCTTGGTGAGTGGAGGCTGTGCTGGAATCCCAGGGATGGCGTTTCCTTTGGGGAATGGGTCTGTGCAGCAGGAATCCAACGTCTTGGTAACTGTTCCAACAGCACTTCGTGGTTCTCATGGGAACAGATTTGATCCCAGTTTGAGGCTGGGCCAGTAGTTAATGGCTCCTCAGTCTGGAAAAGCAGCAGCCAGTTGCTAAAAGAAGCATGAAATGGGGCTGGATGAGTAAAACTGTGGATGCTCAGTGCCCATCTGAGAAGGGACCGGGAAAGGGTCGGAGGCAGTTGGAGGTAGGTGGCACCTGGGGTGTCATGGAATGAGGTAACTGGACACCAGTGAGGGCACCTGTCACATCAGCCTGAGGGTTCTGCTGTCACAGCACTGCAGGGCTCCCTTCCCCATTCCCACTGTGATCAGTGAGGCTGGAAAAGGCCTCTGAGGCTCCATCTGAACTGCCCCAGGAAGGCTGTGAGGGACACCTGAAACATCTGACACAGGGCATTTGTCTCATTGGCTGTTCTGTCCATCCATTCCCTCCAGAAGGAATTTGGGATTGTTTTGCTCCTCCTTTCCTTGGCGTGGTGCCCGGTGTGAGCTGGGCTGTGCCAAGGGCACCCAGGCTGCAGCTCTCCCTGAGCTCTGCCTTGGTGTTCTGCCTGATATTTTGAGCAGGATGAGTCCAGCTCAGCTACTCCTGAGCTTGCTGGGCCTGTTCAGAAGAAACAAAGATTTGCAAATACCCAGAGGGTTTGTTCCAGAAAGGGAAGCCAGGACAGAGGAGCTGGACAGAAATTTTCTGTGCCCACAATGAGCAGGAGCAGTGACTCCTCTGCATCCGAGGAGCACATGGGGCAGAACCACTTCTGTGCTGGACCTGGGCAGTGCTCCAGCCACCCTGCCTTGGCTGCCTGATCTTCAGACAGTGCTGTAAACAATCTTAACGAATTGCTTTTTGCAGAAAAAGTTGCCAAACCTCCACAGTCTGGACCTGTTCAACTGCGAGGTGACGATGCTCTTCAACTACCGGGAGAGCGTCTTCGCCCTGCTGCCCCAGCTCACCTACCTGGATGGCTTTGATGCAGACGAGCAGGAAGCCCCTGACTCAGACCCTGAAGCAGATGGGGATGCACTGGAAGATGACTATGAGAACGGGGAAGGTGAGGATTTTTTCTCCTCCTGGTTTTCCTGCTGGGCAATGACTCCTTTTCCGCTTCTGGGTGGGCTCCACAAAGGGGATTGGCACTGGAGTAGGGGCTGTGTGGGTACCCCCAGCCCCTTCTCCCTAGGGCTGGGAGGGAGTGGGACCTGCTGGGAGGTGACAGGGCTTGGTGCTGTCCCTCCTCATCCTCTGTGACCCCTGCCTGCTGCTCACACAACACTGAGGGGTGAGGGATGTCTGGGTTTAGGAACTGGGGCACTTCCCTCCCTCCCCCTTTTGGTAGAAGGTGAGGAAGAGGAGGATGATGAGGAGGAAGATGATTTGGATGAAGAAGTCATTGATGACGAGGAAGATGAAGACGATGATCTGGAAGGTGAAGAGGAGGAGGATGGAGTAGATGACGAGGTGAGGCTGTCACTGGTTCAGCACCAGGTCACGCGTTTGTCCCTTGTCTGGTGACCCAGGTGTCACAGGAGCCTCTCTGGGGGCAGCTCTGAGCCTTTTGCCAGCCACTCTGGCTCTTTCCCTGCACTCCTGAGAGTCAGAAACTCCAAAGAGTTTTCCAGATCAGTCTTGGCCTGGCACTTCCCATGGCTCTGAGTGATGGATCCATGCAGCCCCTTCCCTGGGGATGTCAGGAGCTCTTGGGGAACCAACAGCTTCTCCTGCCACCCTGAGGCTTCAGTGGGCTGAGAGAGGGCAAGGAGGACTGGGGTTACTGCTCATGGAATTGTGGTTCTTGCAACAAAGCCTCTTGTTTTCACTCCAGGAGGAAGATGAGGAGGAAGATGGTGAGGAGGATGAAGAAGATGAAGCTGAGGAGGGTGAGTTGAGTCTTAACAATCCAATTTCTTGCAGAACTCCCTCAACAGTCAAATATTTGGTGGTTTTGGAGCTGCCTCAGTGCTGGGCTGTTGTTGCTGCAGCTTTTCTGCCCAAGCTTGTACTGAGCAGTGTCATCATCGAGGGTCACACAGGAGGGACAGGGGTTTCAGGACCTCCAAATTCCAGCCATGCCGGGTAATTCTGGGAAATGTGAGAGAAATGAGAGTTGCTTAGAAAAGCAGTTCTGGGAACTGATGGGCCGTGCAGGAGCAGGGCTTCTGTCACAGGAGTGAGTGAGGGAATCTCTTGGGGGCTCATTCCCCTCTCCTCAGCTTAGACCTGAGCCTGGGGCCAGACTCCTCTGGTTGTAGCAAACATAAACACCCAGATGAAAGTTGACAGAAATATTGTGCCTGGTGTGAATTCAAACAATCTTGGATGAATCATGGAGTTGTTAAGGCTGGGAATTCCCTCTAATTCTGAGTCCAATGCTGTCATATTCACCACTGACCCCTGTCCCCAAGTGCCACATCCACGCTTTTTTGAACAGTTCTGGGGATGGTGATTCCACCACTGCCCTGGGCAGCCTGTGCCAATGCCTGACCACCTTCTCCCTGAAGGAGTTTGTCCCAATATCCAAACTAAACCTCACCTGGTGTAACTTGAGGCTGTTTCCTCTTCCCCGGCCATTTGTTACCTGGCACAAGATGGAGCCCCCCTGGCTGTCCCCTCCTGGCAGGGAGTTGTGCAGAGCCACCAGGTCCCCCCTGAGCCTCCTTTTCTCCAGGCTGAGCCCCTTTCCAGCTCCCTCAGCTGCTCCTGGGGCTCCAGACCCTTCCCCAGCTCCGATCCCTGCTTTGGACATGCTCCAGCCCCTCCATGTCCTTCTTGTCAGGAGGGGCCCAAACCTGACCCAGGATTTGAGGCCCAGCTTGATCAGGAGTGCCTGAATTCTGCAGATGCTGTGTTTTTGAAGGTGCTCAACAAAAAAAAATCCCCTTTTCAGCTGTTACACAGGATGCTTGGAGGGCAGAGACTGTTGTTGGTGTCTCGTGTCAGCCCAGGCTTTTCCACGAGGGGCAGGGCAGGGTGGATCTGCTCCTAAATGGTGCCAGTCTGTCCCGTGCTTGCTGCAGCTCCACAGCTCAGCTGCTGTTCCCTGGGCTGGGCTGGAAGAGTGAATCCCTCCTCTCTTTGCAGACCATCCGTGTGGGGAGAAGAGAAAACGAAGTCTAGAGGATGAAGGAGAGGAAGATGCAGAGGACGAAGAGGATGATGAGGATGACTGATCCCAGCGAGCCAATCAGTTTTACAGACTCTGACTGTGCTTGTTTTAACCTCCCCGTTGTGTCTGTGTGAGACTGTAAATCCCTGTCTCCCACTCCTCCTCCTCCCCCTTTGTATGGCTGCAGCGTCCACAATATATTTTTTTAAGATTTAGAATACTGTAGGCATTCAGGGGAATCTTCCATACAAGGCTCACTTTTTTCTCACAAATATCTCATGACCAAAGGCTTTTCTCCGTTCGGTGGTTTGTGCAGCAGCTTGCAAAAAAAAAAACAAACAAAAATTCACGAAAAAAGATCAAAAAAAAAAAAGAAAAAGAAAAAAAATCTCCTTAGGGTATCTGTGTGTCCGAAATCAGCTGTGCCACACTGGACCCAGAGCTCCAGCTCACACCCTGCCAGCACAGAAGGCCTTTGGCACCCTCGTGCCCTCAGCCCAGGGCTCTGAAGACGCTTTTTGAGCCATCTCGGGTGCAAAATCTGGTTCATCTCCCTGGACTCGGAACCGTCCCTGAGGGTGTCTCAGATCTGAAATCATGGTGATGTGATCTCTGGACATGCTTGAAGATGCTTTAGTGCTGGGGATGGGGGGTGCCTGGGCTTTTGGGGGGAGGGGGGAAGGAGGGAGGGGCTGCTTGCATGACCTGGTACCTCTGCCCAATGCACCTTGCAGTAGCCCTGCACTTGCTTTCCTACTTTTTTTATAAACTGGAACATTTTTCCCATTGGCCACCTGAGAAGCCTCCCTTGGGCTGTCCCAAGTGAGGGGGGTTTGTGGCCGTGTCTGTGCTGCGGGGAGGCTCCCGGTGCCCTGCAGCACCTTTGGGAAGGGATAGGGAATGCAGGTGGGGGGATACTGCTCCTCCATCCGCTCCATTTCACACTGTCCACCTGTGCAGCCACCATCACTGTGATGCTCCTGCAGACCGTGTTAGCCTGTAAATTCTCAGGGTCCTTCTGCCAGCCAGTGCCACCTCTGCACGGGCCCCCGGTGCCAGCCTGGCCTGGGCATCCTCCTCCTCCTGTCTGTCAGCATGGAACAGAACTCCAGCTGTCCCCTCGTGTCCCTGCTCCGGGGGTGCCACCCCGAGGCAGCTGGAGGGAGGATTTGGGGAACCCAGGCGGGTGCAGCATTCCCAGCCCCATTCCCACCTTCCCTCTCATCCCGGAGGTGTCCAGCCAGCGCATCCCGGGGAGGGGAGGGGAGGGGGATGCTCGGGGCTGGGCACAGCGCTGTGCTGCTACCCAGGGGTGCAGACAAGCACTGGCACTTTGTGGCATTCCCGCCGCGTGCTCCGGGCGCTGCCGGGGCCGAGGCTCCAGCCCTCCCCTCCCAGCGGGGTGTGGGGTGTGCTCCAGCACCACATCCCCGTTCCTGGCGCTTCCTCCTCGCTGGTGTCTCTCTCTTGCATTGTACAGTCGCTGTGACCATTCGGAGAAGAACTAATCCTGTAAAATGCAAACTGAGTAACTTATAAATGTTTAAGGAATTTTAAAAAAAAGAAAAAAAAAGAAAAAAAAAAGCAGCAGTTACTTCTAATTTTTTTTCCCTGCATTTTTAGCAGATTGTATGGATTTTATATTAGCCTAGTAACTGTCAGGTTTTGATTGGTCAGACTAGTCCCAGAAATAAGGATCTCCAGCCCTTTTGTATCTTTTGTTACAAAATTTGGATAAAATTTTAATAAAGACTTCAGTTTTTAAAAATCCATTGCAATGGAGCTTGTCTTGGCTGCCTCTGCCTTGGGAACAGCCAGGAATGCTCGGAGTGGGGGCTTTGGGGCAGCTCTGGGTTTCTCCCGGGAGCAGGGACTGTCCCCAGGAGGGCTGGGTTTGGCTCAGCCTGGGCTGGTGGCAACAGAGTGGGGGCTCTGCTGTGGGGTGGGGCCCCCCACGATGGGGTCTGCAGGGTCCCCACGGGCCAGTGCTGCCCTTGGAGGGGCCAGAGCCAGATCCAGGGTCAGGGAGAGCTTGGGAAGGGTCTCCCTCCTGCCTTTCGGGGTGGGAACCCTCCCTGGAGGTGGCAGGGGAGTGTTCTGGGGGCCAGGGCAGCTTCCTGTGCCAGCTGGGCATGGGGGCTGAGCTGTGCCCCCTGCCCCTCTTTGGGACTTGGGGGTCCCTCCCCTCGGGGAGCTCCGTGATCCTGTGCTGGCTCTGTGATGAGCTGTCACTCTGTCAGTCGCAGCAGCTCAGGAGCACTTCAGGGTGTCCATCCCCCTGCTCAGGGCCCGAGGGGACCGGGCTGGACTGGGGAGGGCACAGTCCCAGCTCAGGGGGGCTGCAGGAGGGAGCTGGGGCATCCCGGAGTGCGGCTTGCCCTGTGCAGGGATGGCAGCAGCAGGAGGGATGGCAGCGGGAGGAGGAAGGGATGGCAGCAGGAGGAAGGGGTGCCCACCCTGCCCAGGTGGCCTCTGAGCCTTTCTGAGCCCCTTGCCGGTGTCTGTGTCCCCTCCCGGGGCTGGCAGCAGCAGAGCAGGGGGTGCCGGCTCTTCCATCGCTCCCATCCCTCGCTCCCAGCCAGGGCTGGTGTGGTCACCAACAGGTCCCAGCACGCTTCCCCTCAAACCAGTTTGCAGCAAACTTTTCACCCTGCTGGGCTGGGACCGGCAGAGCGGGACTGGGGGAGCCCCAGGGTGCTCCCACGGGGGGTGCAGGGGGTGCAGCCCCCCCGGGCTGGGCACCTGGGCCCCTGCCCCTCCTAATGGTTCTTCTGTGCATTCCATGCCCTCCTCTTGGCACCTCTGCCTGCGGCAGGGCTGGGACAGGCACCGAGGCTGGCCGGGGCTTGGGGTCCCACCCTGGTCTGGTTGCTGGGCTGCAGCTGGCAGAGGCTCCAGCCCTGCTGCTCAGGAGCCCCGAGTGCTCTGGGATGTGCTGGCAGGGGGCAGGGGGGGCACAGAGCATCCCGTCCCCTTCCTCAGACCTTCCCCTTTCCCGACCACTTCCCTTTCTCCTTCCCCAAGCCAGCCCCTGGCAGGGCCAGCCCGGGAGCACAGGGTCACACCCCCCTGTGCCCCCATGTCCCCCTCCTGTGGTTTTGGGGCAGCTCCTCAGTGCCAGCCCCGCTCCCCCCGGCCCCCACGGGGACCCACAGAGCCTCTCCCGGCTGCCACTCCTGTACAATTCCCATTTATTATTCCGAGATCTCATTCCAGAGAAGTCCATCAACTCCTGAGAACCTACCGGGCTCCCCGCAGAGCCCCCGGGGCTGAAGCAACAAAACCTTTAGGGGAGGGAGATACAGGGGTTCCAGCTGCTGGAGAGTTCCCGAAAATAAAAAGGAGAGAAATTCCAGGGGAAACTTCTGCCCCTCTGGCACCCCGGGCTGGGCTGGGGGTGCTCCTGTCCCCAGGGAGGGGTGGCTGTCCCAGCACAGGGCAGGGGCTGTGCTGTGCCCCCTGCCCGGCTCAGGGCAGGCACGGGGAGGTGCTGGAGAGTCCCGTGGGAGCCGAGGGCATCAAAGCTGGGAGTACAGGGAGTTCTCCATCTCCGGCGGCAGCTTGGTGTGGAATGGGGCGAGGCCCACCCCGAAATCTGCAGGGAGAGGGAAAAGAACTGTCAGCACCTCGGGGTGGGGGGGGGCACACGGACCCCCAGGGCCATCACAGGGAGGGCACTGGGAGGGCACACAGACCCCAGGGGCACTGCGGGGGCTGGGGGGGCACAGGGAGGGCACTGGGAGGGGACCTGAACACCCCAAGGACATTGCAGGGGCTGGAGGACACAGAGAGGACAAGCACATGGACCCCTCCAGGGCACAGCAGGGCTCGGGGGACATGGAGAGGGCACTGGGAGGGCACACAGACGCCAGGGGCATTGCAGGGGCTGGGGGCACAGGGAGGGCACACAAACCCCTCCAGGGCACTGCTGCAGGCTGGGGAAGCAGGGACTGGAAGCTGGCCAGGCTGTGCCAGGACAGAGGGAACAGGATGTGCGGGGCAGGGAGCCCATCCCGGCAGCCGGGGTCCCTCCCGTACCCATCTCGGGCTCCAGGCGCGGGGGCGGGGGGTTCTTGCGGTGGTCCTCGATGTGCAGGGTCATCTCCTCGCGGGAGGCGGCGGAGAAGGGGCACTGCGTGCAGCTGTAGCGGCCCCGCGTGTGCTCCCAGACGATGCGGCTGTTGGAGGAGTGCCCTGCAAGGACGGGCGGGCAGGGAAGCACAGGGATCGCCCCGGGATCGCCCCCGGGATCGCCCGGAGCCCGGTGGTACCGCGGGGCTACGGGGGCTGGAGCCCCCCGCTCCGAGCCCCGCACGCTCAGGGGTTCCCTTCCCAAAGGAAGAACCCCGAATCTGCGAGCAGGGAGCCAGGCCGTGCCCCCCGGCCCCGGAGCAAAGGGCACAGCGGGCTGCAAGCTGGGCTCGGCACTGCGGGCACTGCGGGCACTGGAGCCCAGGCAGCTGCTGCTGCTCCTGCTGCTGCTCCTGCCCTCGGGGCCAGGCTGGGGGGTTTTGGGGGGGCGCAGCCGGCAACCCCCCTGCCTCGGAGCCCACCTGGGCCGCATCCCCTCTCCGCGTGGCTCCCAAAAAGGAGGGAGCCCGCCCGCCCCGCTCTGCTCTCTGGGGAGCACTGCAGTGCCCCTGGGCCTCTCCCATCCCCTGTGCCAACCCCCCCCGCCGCCCCCCAAACCTCCCAGCGACAGAAAGCAGCCCCCACCCAGTAGGTGCCAAACTAACCTGGAGTCACTCCTGAGCCAAAGCATGGGAGGAGTGGGCTGACACTCACACCTGCGGAGGGAATCGAGGGGCAAGACAAGCATTAGGTCTTCCCCTCCCTGGGGGGGACACGTGGGAGGGCGGGCCTGGCCCGGCCCCCCCGCCTCGCACCCCCAGCACGCCGGGGAGCAGCAGGGCCGGGAGAATTTGGAGGCGTTTTTTCGGTAATTTGGAAGCGGTTTTTTGGTGGTCGCCGGTGCTTTTGGCCAATCGAACATCCCAGAGGGGGTGGCACGGGCGGGACGGGGCTTTGGGGGGATGGCCGGGCCGGAGGGGGAGGAGGGGCCCGGGTCCTCGGCGGGGCGGCGGCGGGTCCTCCTCGGGAGCTGCTGCTGGTCAAGGCGGGAGCAGAAGAATGTTTGTCCCGAACGGCTCCGCGAGCTCACCTTGGCTTTTCTTCCAGACGGCGTTGGAGACGCTGGGGGGGCCGTGGCCCGGCAGGAAGGGCCGCAGGCGGTGCTGAGCCGCGGGCTGCGCCAGCCCGTAGGGCGAGGGGGGCACGTAGGTCAGGAAGGGCCCGGGCACCGAGGACGGCGGTGGCCCCGAGAACCGAGTCAAGGACGAGGGCCCGAACAGGCCGGGTTCCAGCAGCGGGAAGGGGTGGGGGGCCGGCGACACCAGCGGCAGCGGCTCCAGCGAGCCGGGCAGCTCGGGCAGCGCCGGGGGCAGCGCCGCCGGGGCAGTGTCCGCGCCCGCCGCCGGGGCTTCTTTCTCCAGCGGCCGCAGAGCGCTCGGGAGCTTGGGCAGCCCCTCGGGTGGCTTGGCCGGGGGCTCCTTCTCCGGGGCAGAGGTAGCGGGAGGCAGGACGGGCTTGTCGGGCTTGGGGGGCGGCGCGGGGCCGCTGGCGCTGTCGGAGCAGACGTGCAGGTGCTTGAAGAGGGAGCGGTGCGTGCGGAAGCGCAGCAGGCAGTTCTCACACCTGAGCGGTCGGGAAAGCGCCGTGAGAGGCGATGCTCCCCCCGGCACCGCCCCCGGCCCGCCCCGCTGCCACCGGCGCTCGGCGAGCTGCCCAGTGTCCCCAGAAGAGGACGGGATGGGGACAGGGAGCGGCGGGACTCACTTGAAGTAGCGGTTTGGTTTGTAGTGCACCTTCATGTGGGCCATGAGGTCCTGCATGCTGGGGAAGGTCTCGGTGCAGCCCAGGGTGGGGCAGTGGAAGGTTTTGCCTGGGCAGAGGAATTCAGAGAGAGATTGAGCACCGGCCCAGCTGGGGACAGCCCCGCTGCTGGCTCTGCAGCACCTCCCGCGCTGTCCCCACGCCCATCTCCCACCACCAGCGCCGCCTCAGCTCTGAGCCCTGCTCTGCCCCCTCCCAGCCAAAAAAGGGCACGCGGGGTGTCCTGGCCTTACCCTCGAGGGACTGCGTGGGTCTGTAGTGGACCTTCAGGTGGTCCATCAGCTCCTGCATGCTGGGGAAGGCCAGTTTGCAGCCGTAGCTCGAGCACTGGTAGTGTTTCCCTGCAAGGACACAGATCCGTCGGCCTCGTCCCTGCCCCGGCTGTCGCTGTCCCCTCCCCGGGGCGGGGCTGGGCTCACCTGGGACAGGTCTGCGCTTCAGCGGCCGCAGCTCCGGGGCCGGGGTCCCTCCGCTCCCCCCCACCGGCATCGGGGCACTGGGCAGGGCTGGGTCACTGCAGCCTGCGGGGAGAGGTTGTGAGGCCCGGCCCTGCCAAACCACCCCTCTGCCCTCCCCATCCCCTCAAAACAGGGTAAATGGGGCCTGGGGGCTCCGGCTGGAGGGGGACGGAGAGGCTGGAACCCTCCAGGGTGCCAGAGCTGGGAGGGGCTTTGCTCTCGGAAAAGCTGAGGTGTGAAGGTGAAGCCTGATGGTGTGTGGAACACGCTGGGTGATGCCACCTGCGCACCCCAGCACACCTGTGCACACCCTGGCACACCTGTGCACACCCTGACACACCCTGTGCACACCTGTGCACACCCTGACACACCCTGTGCACACCTGTGCACACCCTGGCACAGCCGTGCACATCCCCACGGCCAAAGCGACCTCCCAGCCACAGGACCAAAGGCTTCTCCCTGCTCCTGCCCCGACTCCTCTCAGCATCCCCTGAGGGCACTCACCTGCCCCCTCCGCGCCGAATTTCCCCCGCAGGGAGAAGGTGGCCACAGCCTCGTCCTTCTCCGTCTTCAAAACCTGGCCGGGGCTGGGCACAGGCAGGGACACGGCGGCTCCTCCCGGCGATGCTGCACCGGGAGCAGGGGAGGGAGGTCAGATCCCAGCCCGAGGCCATAGTGACTCTTTCCTCCTCCTCCGCCTCCTCCTCCTCCTCCTCCTCCTCGGTGCCCCGTGCTCGTGGGACCGACCGTCCCACGCGGGGCCGAGCCCGCAGGAGACCCTGGCTTCACAGAACCCAGAGCTGTCACTGTCCCTTCCTGCCTCTCCTGCCCCAGGGTGGTCCCCAAAGCCCCTAAACATCCCCCCAGGCACCACCAGGATCCTGCTGGTGTCCAGCCCACAGCCACTGTAGCCAAAAATTCCCCTAAAACTGCAGGATCCCCTCCAAGGCACAGCCAAACCAGGGACTGCTGGAGCTGCTCCAGCCTCCTGCTCCCAGGGCTGGGGGGCTCCCTGGGTGCTCCCCTCAAAATTCCAAAGGGTTTTTCAGCCAGGAGGAGCAGCAGGTCCCACTGAGTGACTGGGAGCTGATGATGGGCACGTGGGGACGGTTCCTGCCCAAAATTACATTGGCTTGGCCTCACCACGTCTTGGCACGAGGCTCCCACATGGATTAGCCAAACTTTAATTCCCAGAAAATCATCTGGAAAACCCCCTCAGTTTGGGAGATTTCTCTGTAGTGTCTTAATGTTGGAGTGCAAGAGAAAACTATGATAATAATGGCAATAATAATGCTAATAAATAACAAGCAATGATGAAAATAAGGACAAAAGGATAAAATAAAAAAAAAGGATAAAAGGGTACAAATATTTATAATAATGCTGATAATGATAATGCTGATATTGATAATAATGAAATTTATAATAATGACAATAATAACAACAATAATATCAGTGCTGGGGCTGTGAAGTGGGCACTGGGCAATGTTTCTCCAAGAGCTCAATAACTCCTTGGGAAACCTCCCTGGAGATGAGCTCTGCTGGCTGGGGCACCCCATCCTTGCCATTAACATCTGCTCCAGAGGCATTTTCCCAGATTTTGGCTCTGGGGGGTCTTGCCCAGAGGGGCTCAGCCTGGCCAAGCCGGGCTCAGCAGCTGTTCCTGCAGCACCCGGCACACTGGGATCGCAGCCCAGCGGGAAATAAATCAGGGAGGGGGGAAAAATCCATGTGGGATTATTCCTGTGGCTGCCCCCGGGCTCCTGGCTTTGTCTGGGGGTTGTGGGGCTTTTTTTTGTTGTTGTTTTCTCAGCTCAGCGGCCTCGGGATGGAATCAGCAAACCATGGAGGGGGGTTGGCCATGGAACAGGGAATTTGGGGCAGGGTTGGGGCTGGTCATGGCCCAGGAGGGGAAATTCAGCCCTGGATGGAGGGGGTGCTCCATCTCCATCCTCCATGGGGTAAACACAGAAAGTTCCTGGCAGCTTTGATGGAGTTTTGTTTATGAGAAATGAGAATTGAGGGGTTTGGTGGGGGAAAAGGTCTTGGGAATCTTCTTCTTGGGGGAGACAATGCTGAAAAGGTCGAGGCAGGGCTGTGCCTGCCTGCCCAGCCCCTGGGCACTGTCTCTGTGGCACTGCCACGTTTTGGTGCCCAACCCTGAAGTGTCGGAGCTGCCGGAGCCTTTCCTGGACCCACCAGCCCTGGAGACTGCAGTGAACCCAAATTCCTGCTGCCCTGCTGGAAAAGCCTCTCTGGATCCAAGCTGGGTGCCACAGCCTGGGCTCAGGACCCCGGGCAGACCCCTGGGACTGACGGCCTCCAGGTGAGCCCGAAGGGAGCAGGGCCACGGCACTGGAAAAGTTGGAAAAACTTGGAAGTTTTTCCAAGCAATCAGGAAATTCTTCCCCAACAGCACTGCAGCAGGGGACAGGGAGCTCCTGGAGCTGCAGGGACAAACCCAGCAGTGCCTTTGGATGTTGGAACCTCCGTCCTGTCCCTCTGGGATCACAGATGTCGCTCTCCATCCCAGTGATGCCTTGTAAACTGTTTTTTTTTCCTCTGGAAAAGCTGGGAAAATGCCTCTTGAGCAGATCCCGTGAGGGCAGGCAGGATGGACACTTGACTTGTGGCCCCAATGTTCCCCACAGGTGACATGGCAGCAGAGGACACGGTGGCAGCACTGCGGCATCACCCTGTGCCCAGCCCAGGACTGGTTTTAGGAGAGCAGGTGGCACCTGGATCATCTTGCTGTCATTTGTCACCTCCCATGGGATGGTGGCCAACACTTCCCCTCCTCCAGGACTGTCTGTTCTGCAGCCCTGAGCGTGACACCCCAGCCTGGGTGCTGCTGACCTGCCACTGTCCCCATCCCCAGTGACCTCCTGTGGTCACCAGAGATGTGACTGCCCCAGAGATGTGACCCCCCAGAGATGTGACCCCCCTGGTGACACGATGCCCTCAGGGACAGGACCCCTCCTAGAAACATGACAGCCCCCAAGGTGTGACCTCCAGTGCAAACCTGCCCTGGAACCCCCATCCCGGAGCCATCACTGTCGCTGTCACTATCCCCAGGGTTTTCCTGCCACAGGTTCAGCCTCCCCAAAAAGCTGCTGACACCAAACTCCCTCATCCCAACCTCTGTGGTGAACAGGGACCCCAAAAACCCTTCCAGGGGGCTGCCAGCCGTGAGGGTGGGCAGGATGTTTGCAGCTGCCGGTCACCCTGAGCAGGCTCTGCTGCTGATTCAGTGAATAATTAACAAAGCTCATCCCCCTCAAACCATCCGGGGGCTTTATCTCGAGACTTTTCTCAACCCACCCCGGGAGGATAAATGGGGCAAATAATCCGATTTGAGCGTCTCTGCGTGCTCTGGGGCCCGAGGATGAGGAGGCTCCCCCCGAACGCGGCTCCTCGGCGCAGGAGACGAGACAAAGGCTGGGAACAAGGGGCTCATGTGATCGCGCAGCCGGCGAGCGCCGGGGGAGGAAGCGCCGGCGGTGCCAGCGGCTCCGCTCCTGCCAGTGCCACCAGCCCCGCGTCCGGATCCACAGCCCGGACTCAAACACGCCCTGGGGATTCTCCTGGAGCCTTCAGATATCGCGGGGAGCCCTCAGAGAGCCGGGGGGTGCTGGGGGGAGGATGCTCCAGGCGTTCAATGCGAGGTGGATGCCCCAATTCTGGCATGGGCTGGAGCAAAGCTGCTGTCTCGGGTGCTACCCCTCCCTGGGGGGGTTCCAACTCAGAATCTGCATGGAAAGCCTGAGGAGCCCACCCCGAACCCAGTGACAGGGGGGGCATCCAGAGGGGCGAGCACTGAGGGTCATGCCCGGCCTCGGTGTCACATCCCCGTGGTGGCCGCGGGGGCAGCTCAGCCCCTCCTCCCTCTGAGGGGGGAAGCCTGGGGGTCCCCACGATGCCCCAGATTGCTCCAAGCCCTGCTGCCATTTCCCCTGGTACCCACCTTTACCTGCCTGCCCGTGGATGGCCCATCCACCCGGCTACATCAGCTCTGCAGCTGGGAAAAAACCCACTTTCCCTTCAGGAGCCACCTGGGGATGTTGGAGCTTCCTCCCTGAGCCTGGACAAAGCTGAGCCCAAGCAGCAGCACCAGCCAAGTTCACACCATGGCCAAGGCCAGGAGCCCCTGGCTCTGACAGCAACAAAGCAGCTCCCACAGGTATGGGAGGATGGAGGGAGCACGGGGAGATCCCAGCAGGTGCATCCCAGGATGTGAGGGGGGTCCTGGCACTCCTACAGGCCACACACCTGTCAAAACCCAGGGCTAGTGGCTCCCGTGGCTCCCTGTCCCTGTCAGCCCCGTAAGTGGTAACCCCAAGGGTAGCCCCCATGGCTACTGGTTTCAGGGGCTGGTAGCCCCCCACGGGCCATACACCCATGGCTACAAGTCCAGGGGGTAGTGACAGCCCCGGGAGCATCCCTCATGGGCAGTGGCCCGGGTGGGAGCCCCCGTGGGCAGCAGCCCCAGGGCTGGTGCAGGTCCCGGCTCCCTGCAAAGCCCCGGTACCCCGGGCCCCCCTCCGGTACCGCTGTTGTCCCCAGTGCAGCTCCAGCCCCGGGGCCGCTCCAGCCCCAGATGCCAGGACAGCTCTCGGTGCCAGTCCAGCCCCAGTGCCGGTACATCCCCCGATACCGGCACAGCCCCGACACCGGCACAGCCCCGGTGCTGCTTCATCCCCGGTACCGATCCAGCCCCGGTGCCAGTACACCCCTGGCTCGGTACATCCCCCGCTGCCCGTGCTCCCCTCCCGGTGCCAGCACACCCCCGGTGCCGGGGTCCCCCCGGTACCGGTACAGCCCCGGTGCCGATACGGTCCCGGTGCCGGTCCACCCCCGCCGGTGCCGGTGCATCCCCAGTGCCGGTAAAGCCCCCGCTGTCTGCGCACCCCCTGTGCCACTCCATCCCCGGTGCCGGTCCGTTCCCCGATCCCGATCCCGGTCCCTCCCGGTCCCTCCCGGTCCCCCCCGGCCGTACCGGGGCTGCGGCGGGGCCGGCGCCGCCCGGGTCGCGCATCAGCGGCGGGGCGGCCGCGGGGCCATTTTCTGTGCGGAGCTGTCGCGAGAGCGGGGGGAGGAGGAGGAGGATGACGGGGGGGAGGAAGGAACGTGCGGAAGGGCGGGCGGGGGCCTCGGGGGGGGACCCGCGCCCGCCCCGTTCCCCCCCCCCGGCCGCTTTTCCCGGGAGATTCTCCGCACCCCGCATCCCAGCGACTGCGGGCAGCTCGAGCATCCCGGGGTTTTGGAGCATCCTGGGGGCTTTGGAGCATCCTGGGGGCTTTGGAGCATCTCGGGGTTTTGGAGCATCCCGGGGTTTTGGAGCATCTTGGAGGCTTNCCCCCGGTGCCGGGGTACCCCCGGTACCGGTACAGCCCCGGTGCCGATACGGTCCCGGTGCCGGTCCACCCCCGCCGGTGCCGGTGCATCCCCAGTGCCGGTAAAGCCCCCGCTGTCTGCGCACCCCCTGTGCCACTCCATCCCCGGTGCCGGTCCGTTCCCCGATCCCGATCCCGGTCCCTCCCGGTCCCTCCCGGTCCCCCCCGGCCGTACCGGGGCTGCGGCGGGGCCGGCGCCGCCCGGGTCGCGCATCAGCGGCGGGGCGGCCGCGGGGCCATTTTCTGTGCGGAGCTGTCGCGAGAGCGGGGGGAGGAGGAGGAGGATGACGGGGGGGAGGAAGGAACGTGCGGAAGGGCGGGCGGGGGCCTCGGGGGGGGACCCGGCCCCGCCCCGTTCCCCCCCCCCGGCCGCTTTTCCCGGGAGATTCTCCGCACCCCGCATCCCAGCGACTGCGGGCAGCTCGAGCATCCCGGGGTTTTGGAGCATCCTGGGGGCTTTGGAGCATCCTGGGGGCTTTGGAGCATCTCGGGGGTTTTGGAGCACCGGAGCATCCCGGGGTTTTGGAGTATCTTGGAGGCTTTGGAGGATCCCGGGGGCTGTGGAGTGTCCCGGGGGTCTCGAAACATCCTGGAGAGGGAAAGGCATCAGCACATCCTGACGCTTTTGGAGCATCCCAGGGCCCTTGGAGCATCCTGGGGTCTTGGATCATGTCAGGGGCTCAGAGCATCCCAGGGGCTTGAGCATCCTGAAGGCCTTGGAGCATCCCAGGGCTTTTGGAACATCCAGGGACTTTGGAGCATCCAGGGAGTCTGCCGAGTACCCCAGGGCCTTTGGAACATTCCAGGGTCAGGGATCATGGAGCATCCTCAGGCTTTTGGAGCTTCTGCGGGGCTTTGGAGCATCTTGGAATCCTCAGAGCATCCCGTGGCTTTGCAGTGTCTGGGGAGCTTCAGAGCACCCTGGGGTGCTCAGACCCTGAACCCTGTGGGAAGTCCTGCACCCCTTGGAGCATCCCAGGGCCCTCTGAGTACCCCAAGCTCCTGGGAGCACCCCAGACTCCTGGGAGCACCCTGAGCTCCTGGGAACATCCCTTCAGCTCACGTGTGCCCTGAGGAGCAGCCCAGACCCCTTGGACCCTCCAGCATCCTCACAGCAACAGAAGCTCCTGAGAGACCCCCAAGCCCCTGGGAGCCCCTGGAGCTCTTTGGAGCATCTGGAGCCCTCTGGAGCATCCCAGGGATTGCCTGAGCTGGCCCAGCTCCCACCTCCCTGCAGGGCTGAGTGGGAGCATCCCACTGACAGCACCCACTGCTGGGGTGGTGCCCCCGTTCCCAGCCCCCAGGAAGGGCTGGAAGGTGCAGGAAGGAGTTTCCTAAACCCCCAGAGTTTCCAAAGCCACTATTTTTTCATTAAAATAAAATCAGACACCTCCGTCTTGCACTCTGCAGTGCAAGGTCTCCTAAAAAGTTGTGATTTACAGAAGAAATCACCCCAAGGACTGCAGGGGCTGAAAAACTCCATCACGGGGGGAGAGGGGGGGGGACCCACAATTTCCAGCGTGGGGCTGTGAGGAACTTGCAATTCCATGGGGAACTTCCCATCCCAGTGGCGTTCTGCACTCTGTTAATCCCACCCTGGAGGATACAGGGTCCCCTGAGCACCCAAATCTGAGGTGGGGAGGTCGGTGTGACATGGGAGCAGCTCCACTGGGGGCTTGGGAGGGAGGGAGGAAGAGGAGGGCTGGGATGTGAGGCCCAGGCTGGGCTTTGTGAGATCAGGGAAGGAGGAAGAGGAAGGCTGGGGTGTGGGATTTGGGAGGGAGGAAGAGGAGGGCTGGCTGTGGGATCAGGGAAGGAGCAAGAGGAAGGCTGGGGTGTGGGATTTGGGACGGAGGAAGAGAAGGGCTGGGCTGTGGGATCAGGGAGGGAGGAAGAGGAGGGCTGGGGTGTGGGATTAGGGAGGAAGAGGAGGGCTCCACTGTGGGATTAGGGACGAAGAGGAGGGCTCCACTGTGGGATTAGGGACGAAGAGGAAGAGAAGGGCTGGGCTCTGGGATCAGGGAGGAAGAGGAGGGCTGGGCTCTGTGGGATCTGGGAGGAAGAGGAGGGCTGGGCTCTGTGGGATCAGGGAGGAAGAGGAGGGCTGGGCTCTGGGATTACGGAGGAAGAGGAGGGCTGGGCTGTGGGATCAGGGAGGAAGAGGAGGGCTGGGCTCTGGGATTAGGGAGGAAGAGGAGGGCTGGGCTCTGTGGGATCAGGGAGGAAGAGGAGGGCTGGGCTCTGGGATCAGGGAGGAAGAGGAGGGCTGGGCTCTGGGATCAGGGAGGAAGAGGAGGGCTGGCTGTGGGCTCAGGGCTCGGTGCGGTCAGCTGCCGTCACTTCCTCTGGCGCAGGGCCTGGCGGGGGCAGCCGGACACGAGCCGGACGTGTGGGCCCTGATCATCCGTCTGTGGGCCCTGATCATCCGTCTGTGGGCCCTGATCTTCCCTCTCCCGGCCGAAAACCTCCTGGAGCAGCCCCGGCTGGGGCTCAGCCCCCCCGACACCCCCAGCCGTCCCACTGCCCGGGCTTTGGGATGTCCCCGGAGCCGGCGGGATCGCGGTTGCCACCCCAGGATCGATGCTGGCCCCACATGGATGAGACGCCCCTGGCCTCCCAGGCCGCGGGGCCCAGCGCGCCCTGAGCCCCGCCAGAAAAAGCTGTGACAGCTCCCTGGGCTTTTTCGGAGAGGTCCTTGGAGTTTTTCCTGTGGGAAACCAGGGCACGGTGACAGCGCCCTGCTCCTGTTCTGCCTCGCTGCTGCCCCGGCGGCCCCCCCCGGCTGTGCTGAGCGATCCGGAGTCACACCGGAACGTGGAGATGCCTGAGCTGGATCCCTGGAGGAGCTGGTTTGTGAATTCAGCATTTTCTGGAGGGTTCATTGTGGGAGGAACGGGGCTGCCTCTGATCTGTGTCTGCCCACGTCACAGCTTTTGTCACAGCCACAGTGGGAACTGGCACCAGGGTGAAATACAACCCCCAAACTCAAAATCTGAGTCGGGTTTGCTGAGTCTGGTTGTTAATCACAATTATTAACAACGATTCTATTCATACCCCGCAGCAGTTTCAGTCCCAGGGTACGAACAAGCAGCCAAGAGCCTGTCCTTGCTGCAGGGGTGCCCCCAGCTAAGGGGGCTCTGGGCTCCAGCGCTTGGCACTGGCAGAGTCCGGGGGGCTCGTGAGGAAACGCTCACTCTGTGCCAGCACTGGTGGAAAAACTTCATGGAGCCACCCCTGGCACCTTGGGCACAGCCTCTGCAGGTGGGGTGGAAGGATGGTGACCTCCTCCTTTCCTCCAGCTCAGATCTTCTGCACGTAATTCCCAGGGAAAAGCCCTTCCTTGCCGTGCAGCCGCCCTTTCCACCAGCCAGAGGCATCTGGCAAGGGGACAACAAGTCAGGTGTGGTGCCAGCACGGCAGGGAGAGGAGCCGGGCAGGGCAGGAGCCTGGTACCTTCCATCAGGATGTCAATGACGTCCCCCACGTTGAAGCTGAGCTCGTCCACGTCCTGCCCGATGTACTGATAGAGCGCCCGGCACCGCGGCCCCTCCGCCTTGGGCTGGGGCTTGGGGCGCCGGGCCGGGGGCGGCTGCTGGCTCACACTGCGCCGGCGCTGCATCCTGAGGGGCGGCAGGGATGGGCTCACACCGCAGGGCAGGGGGGCCTGGGGTGTGCTGCTCCCTCCTGCCCATCCTGCTGTCCCCCACCCATGGGCTGCTCTGTGCCTGCAGCACAGCTGGGTGCTCCCAGTGCAGGGACTGGGGGAACTGGGGCAGAATGAGCTGCGTCCTCCTGCTGTCCCACACCCATCCACACCCATGGGGTGCTCTGTGCCTGCAGATGGGTGCTCCCAGTGCAGGGACTGGGGGAACTGGGGCAGAATGAGCTGCGTCCTCCTGCTGTCCCACACCCATCCACACCCATGGGGTGCTCTGTGCCTGCAGATGGGTGCTCCCAGTGCAGGGACTGGGAGGACTGGGATGCACAAGGGCCTGGGAGATGTGGCCTGCCATCAAAGCCAGATTACCCCACTCTGGTCCCCTCCTCAGAGGGGGAAGCATCTCCCAGCGCTGGTGGCAGTGGGAGAGGAGGATGTGGCAGGGAGAGGGACGTGGGACAGGACCTACCCAGCCACCCCCTGGTCAGGCACGTTGAGGAAGTCCATGTTGTGCTCGGATGGGGGCCGTGCCTTGGGCTGGTGGCCGGCATTGCGTGCGGGAAGAGCCGTGGCCGGGGGGCCCCGCGTCTGCTTCTGGGGCATCTTGTAGGTGTCCCTCTGGGCCCAGCCATCGCCGCGGGGGATCTGGGGCCCCCCGTTCCTGCAGGCTCCTGGAACACCCCATCCCAGGAGGGTGCATTACAGGGGTGCCAGGCACAGCCTGAACCCCCGGGTGTCCCCCACCCTGGTACCCCCTCCTCACCTCTGGGTGCTGGTGGGGCACTTCGGGAAGGTGCCGGACACCTGCTGCCACCTCTGCCCTGTGCTGCGCCTTTCCTTGTGGGCTCTGGGGGGACACAAGCCCCCCGTTAGGTGAAAGTCCTCAGAGCCAGCTGTAGGGGCTGGCCCCGCATTTGTTCCCCAAAGGTCCCTGTGCTGCCCCATCACCGGAGCAGAAATGAGTCCTTCCCAGAGGAGACACAAACCCCACAGGGTACATCAAGCTCACCCCAATGCTCCCAGGCCTCCAGCTGTGCCCTGTGACCCCAGCGCTCCTGTGTCCCCCCTCTGCCACCCCCCAGTGCCCTGGCACTCACTGGCATTCCTGGGGAGCCCATCCCCGATGCTGACCGTAAGGGTTTTGCCTCCAGCTTTGAGGGCGGCCACGTCGCCCTGTCCTCTGATGAAGGTGACGTTGCGAGTGCCACCGCCACCCCAGCCCTCCTTCTTCACCCTAAACTGTAGTCTGGGGGCGAGAGAAGCCATGAGGCTGCAGTGACAGGACCCTGTCCTGCTTTGTCACCTCTCCTGGCCTCCATCCTTACATGTCCTTGAAGGAGAGGGGCAGCTTGGAGCGGGTGAGCTCCTCGAAGCGTTTGCACAGGAGGCTGATCAGCTCCGTCTTGAAGATGGACTCCAGGAAATTGTCGGCATCATTCTCGTGGAGGATGAAGAAGTCGTCCTGCCTGGTGCTGGGGGAGCAACCAGGTGTGTCAACCCCAGCCCAGCTGGTGCCAGCTGGGCTGGGGGGGATTTGGAGACCCTGCGGGGCTTGAGGCCACCCCAAGGAAATGTGGAAGGCTATTTAGCTGGAAAACTCCCTGCCTGCTGCAAAGCACCCGTGGGGAGCCGGCTCCTCAGGGCTGGATACCCCCATGGGTGAGGGATTGGGGAGCACCAGGGCACGGAGAGGCTGCTGGAAGTGAGAGGGGAAGCCCAGCCATGGGGACACCCCGTGCAGAGCCCCTGGTAAGGGACACACCTCAGTGACACGCCGCTCACTGCCTGCAGCTCCACCTTCTTCTTGAGCACCTCCTTGATCTGTCCCTTCTCAGGCCCCTTCTTCACCTTCTCCCGCCCGATCAGGTAGAAGTACTTGGGGGTGAGGATGAAATCCCGCTTGATGGGCTGGGAAAGGGCAGGAGAAAGGGGTGAGAGGGTTTTGTTGGGGGACAGAAGCCCCACAAACACACACGTCCCACCCAAGGGAAGCCACCAGGAGCTGCAGCCTGGCTGGTCCCCAGCCCCAGGTGTGTCCTCGTACCTTGAACCTCCGGTCGTATTTGGTGATGGAGTCGGCGAAGTCGACGCGCTCCCGCTTGGCCAGGAACTGGCGCAGCTCCGGCCGCTCCTCCATGCCCAGGTAATCGCCCACGAAATTCCTGTTGATGCTGTTCCTCCGCCGCTCTTTGAAGTTGTAGAGGATGCTGGCGGCTGGAGGGGACCCCAGAGAGGTGCAGGTCAGACGTGGCTCTGTGCTGGTGGCTCAGAGCCCCCCCAAACCGGCTGTGGGAGGTGCCACATGGATCAAGGCAGCAAAAGTGGGGCTTGTTTTATGCCATGGGAGGAATCCCAGCTGCTTGAGCTTGGCTGGGTTTGAAACCCATTTATTGCCTTTGATGAACCTCGTGCTGTGGGAGGGAGGGATGGACCCAGCTGTTTTCTGGGTTTTCTTCGTTGATTTTTCCTGCGTGATTGGGAGGGTAGGAAAACACATGATGGGGTCAGGCAGGGACCAGTGGCTTGTCCCATCCTTCTGCCAGCACTGACTCCCAGCCACTCCCCTCCATCCCTGTGCAGGCTGTGAAATGCAGAGAGAGACAGGGCAAGGATCCCAAGGCTGGAAACAGGAGCAGGAAATCTGTGCTCTCCTTTCAGAGTGGGAAAAGACTCCCAACAACTCATGGGCCAGTTCCTCCATCACTGAATCACCATTAGTGCCACGCTTAGTGCCAGGCTGCTGCTCTGGCAGCTGGGCTGTCCCAGTGAGAGGCACCCTAAAAGGGCTGCCGGGGTGGCACTGTCGCTGTCCTTACCCAACCTTACCCTCCTCTCTCATCTGCTCGTATTTGCGGATGGCGATGTGCCGGCGCCACGCCTTCTGGATCACCCGGGCGAAGCTGTCAAATTTCCTCTCCCGCATCTCCTCGAGCAGGAAGAGCTGGGAGGGACAGGCAGTGCTGAGCCAGGACACCCCAAACCCTCCCAGCGCCGCCCAGCCATGAGCAGTGTCCCCCAGGGCTCAGGGCCACCCACCGACTCGGGGTTCTTGACGAACACCTTGCTCCGGCCCATCTGGTACTGGTCCGGGTCCATGTTGACCGAGCGCAGGAGGTGCTGCACCCCTTGGCGCTCGTCCCCGCGCCACGACGGCCACGTCTCAGGGGTGAGGATGGCGTAGCTGTGGGGAGAGATCAGGGTCACAGAACCCACAGTGGTTTGGGTTGGAAGGGACTTTAAAGCGCATCTTGTTCCAAACCTCTGCCATGGCAGGGGCACCCCCCACTATCCCAGGCTGCTCCAAGCCCCCTCCAGCCTGGCCTTGGACACTTCCAGAGATCCAGGGGCAGCCACAGCTGCTCTGGGCACCCTGTGCCAGGGCCTGCCCACCATCACAGGGAGGAATTCCTCCCCAGTATCCCATCCATCCCTGCCCTCTGGCAGTGGAAGCCATTCCCTGGGTCCTGTCCCTCCAGGCCTGGTCCCAAGTCCCTCTCCAGCTCTCTTTAGTCTCTGGAAGGGGCTCTAAGGTCTCGCCGAAGCCTTCTCTTCTCCAGGTTGAACACCCCCAACTCTCTTCACCTGTGAAGCTGTGCCAGGGCCTCCCCACCCTCCCAGGGAGGAATCTCCTCCTGACAAGGTGCTGTGGGATCTGCCAGCCCCATGCCAGTGGCCGCTCACCGCTGCAGGAACTTGTGGAAGAGGCGGCGGTAGGCGAACCCTGCCCGGCGCACCCGGATGTTCTCCTTCAGCCCCAGGTACTCGACCTGGTGCTTCACCCTGTGCAGCAGGGAGGGACAATGTGGGATGACAGGTTAGGAGGGGACCTAAAGGTGCACCTAAAGAGGGCAACGTGTCCCCACACGCTCCTTGTGCTTCCCTGGGTTTGTGGACAGCTCGGAGGGACCAGCCCAAACCTGCAGTTTTTTGGAGGAAAGCTGGTCCTGGCCACATCTCCATGGCCAGGTCCGGTTCCCTGGGCTCTGTGGGCTCCCTGTTACCTGCTCTCCTCCCAGTCCCGGGGTTTCTTGGTCTCGTTGGGTTTGATGCAGCGGATGTAGTGTGGGGTGCACTTCATGAGTGTGTTCACCAGGTCGTTGGCCTGTTTCTGGTGCAAGGATCGACCTCTGTAGCATCAAAGGGGGTGGTGGGAGCACTGCCCCTGCCACCCCCCCAGAGGCAGCTGCTGCTCTGCAGCCCATGGGACACACCTTGATTTTGGAGCCCGCAGTGGTCGGTCGTCCCTTTTTGTCGGAATCAAGTTTTTCTGGGAAAAGCATCCGGATGAAACCGCTGGAAGGGAGGTGACAGTCCCCAGGTGAGAGCTGCCAGGCTCCCCAGGCTCAGCACGGCCTGGGCTGAGGCCAGCTCCAGCTCTGCCTTCTGCTGCTGAGAAATCTTCTCCTGTAGTGCTGAGTCCCTCCTCCCTGACCACCAGCAGGAGCAGGAGCAGGAGCAGGAGCAGGAGCAGGAGCAGGAGCAGGAGCAGGAGCAGGAGCAGAGGTGGTGGATGAACCCACTCCGCCCAGCCCTGCAACCCTGGGATGCCCATGGGGCCACGCAGGACTGAGCACCCCAAGCTGTGATGCCTACAAAGGCAGGACCAGCCTCTAAGCTGTGGGTGTTGAGGACTCTGCCCTTTCCCCCAGCCCTTTTGGAGTGCCCCAGGTCCCCAGCACTGCCAGACTCACAATTCACTGCTCTGCATGAGCTCGATCAGGTCGGTGAAAAGCACGTCCCGGTTGCGCTCGCAGAAGCCGTTCACGTCATAGGACACCTGGGGACAGGAGGGGACCTCAGCTGCGGTGGGTGGGGCTGTGGGGTGCAGGGCGTGGGGTTTGGGGTGCCCTGCCCACCTTGCCAGCATAGTGGTGGATGACAAAGCCCGAGTTCCAGCTGTTGAAGTGCTCGTGGGTGCCCACGGCCGCCTGCAGCTTCTGCAGCAGGGTCTGGTCGGCGCCCTCTCCCGTGGCGTGCATGGTGGCACACACGTCATCCAGGACACTCATGATCCCGGGAGGGTTCTGGGACAGGGAAAGGGAAGCTGTGGATGGGGCAGGGCCCAATCCTGCACCTGGTCACAGCTGCTTCATGCTGAGCCATGGCTTAGAACTGGTGCCCTCCCACGGGTGCTGGACGTGTCCAAGGCCAGGCTGGATGGGGCTTGGAGCACCCTGGGATAGTGGAAGATGTCCCTGCCCATGGCAGGGAGTGGGACAAGTTGGTCTTTAAGGTTCCTGCTAACCCAAACCAGTCTGGGATTCTCTGCTGCTTGGCAGGACCAGCTTTTGCCACCTCAACAACCCACCCAGCCCCTGTCCCTGAGTGCCTCTGCTCCCCAAAAAGCCTCCCCAGCAGAGGGGACCCCACTCACCAGCTTGTTCTCGATCAGGTCACACACCACCTTGTTGTTAAAGTACTGGATCTGCGTCCACTTGATCCCCTCCTGCACATATTCCTCCTGGGGAAGCACAGGGAGAGCTGGGTGGGCCCCAAGCCCCTGGGATGTGCTGCAGACCCCCTGCTCCAGCTGTGGTCTGGGGAGGAGGAGGGTGCAGGAATTGGGGTGCTGGCACAGCCCCACAGCCCCCAGCTCAGCCCCCTACCTGCTCCGCCTTCAGGGTCAGCTCGATGAAGATCTGCTGCAGCTTCTCGTTCACAAAGTTAATGCAGAACTGCTCAAAGCCGTTTTTCTGCATGAAAGATGGAAGAGAAAACGGTGCTGAGTTGTCTTCTGCTCCTCTGGCTTATGGTGGGGACCCCAACCAGCAGTGCTTGAGTGCTGCTCCAGGGACCCTTCTTGGGCCCAGCTGATCCAGGTGCTGTCCCTGCTGTGGGAGCAGGGCAGGCCATTCCCAGCCAGGCTCCCAGAGCACAGCCACACACACCTGGAATATCTCGAAGCCGTAGATGTCCAGCACGCCGACGCTGTACTCCTCGTACGGCTTCTGCATCGCCCGGTTGATGGACTGCGGGGACAGAGGGGACAAGGTGGGTGCAGGGTGGTGGGATTGGCCGTCTCCTGGAGCAGGGGGTGGCCATCCCCTCTCAGGCCCACACACCTCCACAAGGAAGTCGAAGACGCGGGCGTAGAGCCCCTTGGCCAGGGCGTCCCGGGTGTAGGCTGCCTGCTCCACGTTGAGGGTGACGGTGATGGACTCGGAGCGGCCGCCCCACTTGCTGTCCATTTTCCTGCTGGTGACCTTCTCGTTGAGGCGCTCCTGGTCGACCCCCAGCAGGTAGGCAGGGAAGGCCAGGGCTGGGCAGAGCGGGGCTGGTCAGGGCTGTGTCCTCCCCACCTGGCTCCGGCCACGGTTGAAACCCTCAGCCACATCCGAGTGTGAAGGACAGCAATGGGACAATGACAGGGGACATGGGATGGGTCCTTCCTCTCCCCAAGTGACACCTGGCATCTGTCCCCTGGCTAATCAAGCTCTGGCTGAGCCATTTGCTTGCTGCCTCGGTTTCCCCATGCCTAACCTGGGGAAGGTGCTGGCGCTTCCTGCCTCCTCTGCCAGGGGATTTGTGATGCAGCCAATTGGCCACTCATTCCCGAGGGTCCCTGTGACCGCCCCCACCTGTCCCCCGGAGCCCCTTGGCTACTCACAGTCGGCGTTCTCCACCCGGGCGTAGTTGCCCTCCTCCCGGAAGCTGATGTTGCCCAGGTGCAGGATCCCTGCCACGATCTGCAGCACCAGCTGCTGGTCCTCGCCGCGGATGCCGATGACCTGCATGGCGTTCTGGGGGTGCACGGATCCCCTGAGCCCCCGCCCGGCCCCAGAGCTTTTGGGGACTCCCCTCCCTCCCAGGCACTCACCATGGTCTCGTGGAAGTCGCTGCGGTCATCTGTGCCCTCCACCTGGTAGGTGTCTGTCTGGTTCAGGTAGAAGTAATAATCCGGGCTCATGATGCCCAGATTCTGCCGCTGCTCTTGGGATGCCCCTTGGATGAGCTGGGAGAGGACAGGGGGCTGTTGTCACCCGGCTCCTGGTCCCCCCCTGCAGCCTGGTGGCTCCAGGCCACCCCCATACCTGGTAGTAGATGTGGAAATTCCGCTCGCACTCGTTCTGGCTCACCACGCGCGACTTCTCCAGCAGGAAGTTGGAGATCTTGCCCCCATCGGGTTCTCCGCCCCGGCTGAACTGGATCTCAAAGTATTTTCCCTGCCCCAGCACAGATCCCACTCAGATCTGTGGCCCTGCCTCAGGGGATTCCTCATTCCCCAAACCCCTTCCCCACCACACAAGGAGCTTTGCTGGGATGTGCAGCCCCTAGCTGAAGACTTTATGGTTTCTGTGGAGACCTCGTCGCTCCCTCAACTGCCCAAAAGGAGGTTGGAGCCAAGAGGGGTTGGTCTCTTCTCCCACGTAACAGGCAACAGGATGAGAAGAAATGGCCTCACATTGCCCCAGGGAAGGTTTAGATTGGATATGAGGAAAAATTCCTTCACTGAAAGGATGGTCAGGCACTGGAACAGACTGTGGCAGAGTCACCATCCCTGGAGGGCTTTAAAAGCTGTGTGGATGTGGCACTTGGGGACATGGCTCAGTGGTGGCCTTGGCATGTTGAGGGAATGGCAGGACTTGATCTTAAAGGTCAACTTTCCACCCCAGCTGGTTCAGTGGTTCTGGTGCAGTGCTGACCCCCTGCACCCGCCCTGGGACTTACAAAGCGGCTGGAATTGTTGTTCCTGACAGTCTTGGCATTTCCAAAGGCCTCCAGCAGCGGGTTGGACTGCAGGATGATGTCCTTCACGTGCTGAGGACAGAGGAGGGCTCAGCACAGCTGTGTCCCATTCCAGGCCTGGGGACAGACCTGGGGCTTTGCGTGTCCCCAGGCCTGGAGTGGCTGCTCCGTGTGTCACCTCCAGCCGGGGGGATTGGGGGCCAGGGTGGTGGGGATCAGCTGGGAGGTGAAATGATGAGTGGCAGAGGGACAACAGACCTACCTGGACTTTCTCCCCACCCCCAGACACTTTGGAGATGTAGCCCATGATGTATTTTGCTGCCACCGTTTTTCCGGCTCCGCTTTCTCCGCTGTGCAAATGGCAAAGCAGAGGAGATGTGAAATGGCCCCACCAGAGCCACCCATCCTGGGGGCTTTGGGGTGGGTCCTGGAGCAGGACCAGAAGATGGCAGCGAGTTTTGGGGACTGTGGCCACCCCCTTGTGTGGGGCTGCCCAGGGGTTTCAGAGTGAGCAGAGCGTGGCTCGGTGAGATGGCTCCAGGAGATGTCGGATTTCTTGTCACCGGATTTAGAAGTGGAGGAGGGGGACTTGGGAGCCTGAGAAGGAAGTCTCTGGCCTTGCCCCACATCCTGACCATTTCCCTTGCAACACTGCCCTGGAGAGCTGCATTGCACAAGGCTCTGTCCCTCCCTGGGACGCCCTGGTCACAGCCTTGCCTGGTGCTTGTGGCCCAGGGGGTCCCTCCACACACCCCAGAGCCCAGGAACCAACTCTTCAGCCACCTCTTAGCTGGGAAACCCTGGGCTGGGGAGAAGGGGTGGTGGGGACAGATGTCCCCAGGGGCAGTGACACCCCAGCTGTGCCCCAGTGTCCCCCAGTACCTGATGATGACACACTGGTTCTCCCCGTCGATCAGCATGTTCCGGTACATGTTGTCAGTCAGGGCGTAGATATGGGGGGGATTTTCATACTGGGCCTAACCAGGGGACAGGGACAGAGGGACTGAGCACAGGACAGCCCCCAGCTGCCTTCCCCAAATCCCCTTAACTGCCCACAGGGGAACCAGGCTCTTCACACTGTCCCTAAACAAGGGACAAGGACAGCGGTGCTGGGCACAGAGAAGCCCCCAGCTCCCCAAATCCCCCTCACTCTGTCCCTGTGGGAATCAGCCTCTTCCCACAAGCACCAGCTCATCAGCAGCGTGTCTGCTGTTTTCTAACTCTCCCCTCCTCCTTGGGAAGCTCGCTGGGGCAGAGCCTCTCCGGCTGCATTTGACCATGTTTGGGTTTCTTTAGTGTGCATTTCTGAGCTGAATTCCCCAGGAATGTGGATTTGCTGCTGCGCCTCTTGTAGGGAGCACTGACCCCTGCAGCAGCCAAGGGGCCGTGCAGGATGGGGACCCTCAGGGGACGCCCCTGGGGGTTTGCACAGAATTAACCCCGCATTGCCCCCGAGGCAGCCTCACCGCGCCCTGGTACAGCTCGATCTCCCGGTCGGTGAAATACGGCATCTGCTTGAAGGGGTTCACGGAGATCAGCACGGGCCCGATGTAGGTCTGGGCAGCAGGTCAAGGGCCGTGTGTCCTTCCCATGTGCCCCCTTCCCACTGCCCAATCCCACCCCGGAGGCAGGAAGGTGGTTTGGGCTCCCTGCCACATCCTGGGAGCTGCACCAGGAATGTCACCAGGGTTTCCAGCTTGGCACAGGCAGGGCTGCTCTGCTGCCGTGACCTGGGACACTCCCAGAGCTTCCTCGGCCCCGGAGTGTCCCCTGCAGTGTGATGGGTGCAGGAGCATCCCCTCAACTCCCTGGTCGGGCCGAGGATCGGCTCCAAAAGCTTCTCCAGCATCCCTGGAATTCACCCACTGCTCACGCTCCATTTGCGGCTTTTCCAGCAGGAGCCCATCCGGACTTTACATCCAGGGAAACTGAGGCACAAAGAGGAGAGGAACCGCGGCTCCCGCCTTCCCCTGCCCACCAGCCACTCTGCTGCCTTTGCTGCAGCATCCCCCAGTCACTCAGTGCGGGCAGGGGCATGGAAAAGCAGGGAATTGCACCTGGAGCTGCTGCGGCAGCGGGATGGGGATGAGCCCCCAGCCGGGTGAGGAGATGGAGGTTGGGCAGGGAGCAGTGCACGTGGGGTTATCCCAAGCCTTCGATATCCTATTTGTGTCCCACCTGCCAGTGGGGCAGGGGGAGAGCGGCCAAGGGGCAGGAACAGGGAGCTTTTCTGGGAAATGCAGAAGCTTGGGATGTTGAGTCATGACTGGACTGGAGCCCTGCGTGCAGCAGCACAGAAAAAAAAAGGAAGAGAGAGGCTGCGTGGGGTATTTTTCCCCTCAAAAAAACGAATCAAAAAGCCCCAAAAAGCCAACCCCAAGCCAAGCCCCAAACGCGTGTAAAGCCCCAGGGCTGTGGGGGGAGGTGGCTGAGTCACAGCCGGGGCAGCATCGCCTTGTAAGGACAGGGCCACATCTCCAGGGGAAATACAGCGGCGTGGGCAGGAGCCTCAGCCCCGCTGCCACCCCGGCGAGCCCTCCCCGTGCCCTGCTGTGCCCCTCGGGGCTCTGCTGCTTGTCCCCAGCAGGGACAGCCCTGGGGAGCAGGGCACCGACCTGGCCACGTCCCCAGGCAGGTGTGGGCTGAGCAAGGCAAGGGCTTGGGGATACGTGCCTGTCCTCCCCCAGAGCTGGGGTGCTCAGCAGTGCCAGCTCCGCCATGGCAGCAGGAAGCTGGAGCAACTCCGTGTCCCCTGCGCTAGGATGGTGTCCCCAGTGTCCTGGCGCCGCTGAGGACCAGGGGTGGCACCTCCTCCCCGTACCTGCAGGGATGTTCCTGCTCCATCCGGGGTTTGCCTGGATTTGTGGAGGGTTCAGAGCAGCCAGGACATGCTGTGGGCATCGCTGGGGTGACAGCAACAGGGGACAGTGGTCACTGCTGCCACCCCGGTCACCGGCAGGGGGGTCCCCGGTGTGCAGGAACTGGGGGAGGTGAGGGTGAGGGGCTTTGCTCGGGGCTTTGTGGCTACAAAGGAAGGAGCACAGTGGGTCCTGCAGCACGGCCAGGACAGGGTTTGGTGGTTGTGTCTCTGCCAAGCTCAGCTCGGGAATGGCGACATTCCCGCAGCCCGTCCCAATCCTGTCCCCGCAGGGCACAGGACATGCTGCAAGCACGGGGGCAGCTCCAGTTTGTCCCATGCCCTGACAAAACCTTGAAGCCCATCCCTGCTGCTCCCTGTGCCTGTCCCCACTGCCTGGGGAAGGATACAAAGATGAAATCATCCATGAAACGCTTCTTGAGGTTCTCCACGATGGCCTCCTCGGAGATCTTGGACAGCAGCACCATGTCGTCCACGCCGCTCTGCTTGACATTGTGGCTCTGCCAGTGGAAGCGCTCCTTGCTGCCCTGGGGGGACAGGGACACAGCGACTGTGCCGGGGCCACCTCCTGCCACCAGGGCTGGCTCTGACCCCCCGAGCTGCCAGCAGCTGGGACTGGTCCCCGGCTCGGCTGTCACTCCCAACCACGCACCTCGTGGTGCAAAGGGAGGGGTTTGGCCAAGCCGGGAACTGGCAGAGCTCAAAATTCAGTGCTCTGGGGCTTGTCCCAACCCTCTGGACCCCTCCTCACCTCCTGGCACCCACAGAGGAGCAGACAGGACCCCCCAGAGGAGCAGACAGGACCTGCTCCTCACCCAGGTTAATGAAGGACTAACGAAGCAGTTGATGCACAGACTGTTTATGAGCCAGAACAACGCAGGGGCAGGGTGGTGGTGGCATCCTCTGCACCCCCACATCCTCCTTGCACCACTGTGCCCTTATTCCTCTTCCTCCTGCTCAGGGAGATGCCAGCACCCTCTGCCCAGCTGTCCCCAACTCAGCCAGCTCTGTCCCCCGGGGGCCGTGGGGCAGCAGCAGAGCTGGGCTGTGATTTCAGCCCTTGTGGGGTAAACGGAGCCCTGGGCTGGGAGGGGGGGTTTCATCGTGCAAAAACCACCCAAAGGGCTCCCCTTGCCCTCGATGTCCCCACAAATAAGCTGGGCACAGCTGTGGGGCTCGTGTGACCCCCGGCACGGTGCCCAGGAGGGGACACCCCACCAGGACCGGTCTGTGGCCCCTCTTTCCCCATCCCCACGGTTCCTCTTTCACCCCCCATGCTCCTGTCACCGATTTCACTTCTCCCCCATCAGCCCTGGCCTCTTACTCATTCCATTTCCCTTTTCTTCTTCTCTTCCCCTTTTGCTTGATTTTCCTGCAGGCTCTCAAGATTTCAGGGCTCTGCATCCCGACACCTTTGCAGGCTCCTGGCAGCCTCTCATTTTCACTGGGTGTCCCCAGCCCCCCACAGCCACCCTGGGGTGTCTGTCACAACCCAGCAGCTCCATCACATGCTGCTCCCCTGCCCACCTCTCTCCTTGCTGGGCTCTGCAACCCCAAACATCCCCTGTGCCCCCTCTCCAAACCCCAAATGCAAGTCAAGCCCACGAAGCTGCTGAAGGGGCTTTTGGCTGTGCTGTCCCACCACCTTTTTTGGAGTGCACAGAGCTGAGTCAGCTCAGGGGGCTCAGGGGGTCCAGGGCTGCTCACACAGCCTGAAATCACCCAGGGAGCTTCTCCTCTTCCCCCTGGCTGGGCCTTTTTCTTGTCTTGATCCTAATATCCCCTAGGAAACCCAGCCGGTAAAACAGAGGCAGGCTCAGCCATCCTGAGATCACTGTGGTGTCACCCAGGGAGCTGCCAGGGACCCCAGGAGCTGCCCAGCTTCACCCCAGCCTGGCCCAAACCCTGGGCCTCAGGAGGAGAAGAGTGGGAAGAGCCCATGGGCAGCCAAACCTCAGTGCCCCGTCCCCATCACCCCAAACCTGCTGGCACAGGCACCCTGGGCTGCAGGTCGAGGCCAAATTTAGGCAAAAGGTGCATTTCCTGCACTGAGAGCTCAAAGTTTTTGAGCTGACAGCCGGAGATTCTCCTTCAGCCACACGACTGCTCAGAGCTGTCAGTGGTGAGTGTGCCTTCACCTCCTCTTCCTCTGGGCCAGCTCAGGGGCTTTCCTGGCTCTGCTGGGGCACCTGGTGCAGCCCAGCTGTGAGAACACCAGCTCACAGGTGGTGAGTGAAGGGTTTGTCCTGGGGATCTGCAGAGCTCTGGGGATTCCTGCCTGGCTTCCCTGGGCATGTTTGCAGGGCCAGGGCTCACTAAAAATTCAGGTAAAGTCAGAGTAAAATCAGGATGAAGAGGAATTAGGATCACTTAAAGGCCTGGTATTACCCCAGTTTGGTGCCCAGAGAGCTCCCATGGGATAGGGCTGCAGGTGACATCCCTGTGGGGAGTGGAAGCACAAGTTAATTTGCTTCCAGAGGTTTGGGGCAGCAGTTTCTCTGGCCCCTGCTCTGTCCAGCCCCTCCTCTGCCCCAGGCCAACGCTGCCCAGGGAAGGGCACCTGGACCAAGCCATTCCACCCTCATGCCAAGCAGGGAGAAGCTTTTGTCCCCCCTCCACCTTCCAGGTGCCCTTTGCAGCCCCTGTGCAGGAGAGACTTTGCTCCAAAGGTGGCAGGTGACACATGAGGAGCCCCTCAGCATCCCCAGGCACTGTCCCCACCCCTGTGCACAGGGCCAGGATGCTCCTGGCACTCAGACAGGATCTCTGGGCAGGGAGGGGAGCAGCCCTGTGGCAGCACTTACAAAACATCGTGTTTTCATCAAAGCTGCGGTCTAAACCACAAAAGAACCCTGCAGCCCCGAGCAAGGAGCGGATGCAGCCCAAGGTGGCACCTTTTGAGTTGAGGTAGGCCAAGCCCAGGAGCATCAACATCTTAAAAACCACCGGAAGCCCCGGGAGGAGCAGCACGTTTGTCACACCACTGTCACAGCCAGGCACAAGTGGGGCTTGGGGATGGGGCTGGCCCTGGAGCTGGGCCTGGCAGGGGTCAGGGTCACGGCTGCAGAGTCCCTTTGTCCTCCAGGAAGCCACAGAACAGCTTCAGCTGGCGAGGAGGGGACAGCGTAAGTGTCTTTGGGGACAGCATCTGAGCAGCCTCTTGGAGGTGACAGCCACAAGCGTGGGCAGGAGGTTCAGTTTCAGCCTGGCCACTGTCCCCTTCCTGTCTGGGTGCAAATAGCTGGGGGCAGCATCACCCCAAGGGACGCAGGAAGCAGAGCTGAGAGCTGCAAGGACACAGCTGTGGCAGCCCCTTACCCCCTTGTCTGAGCATCTTCCTAATTTTGAGAGCTTTCATCTTCCTCTTCTGCCTCCAGATCAACTTCCAGAGGTGATCTTCCCATGTCCTCCCTGCAGCCCCTGTCCCCTGCAAGGTCTGACCGTGGGGACCAGCACCCAGAGGGTCCCTCCTGGCCTGGGCCATGTGGCTGCCAGCCCTGCCCCACACTCTGCCCCACCAGCACCACCAGTGCTGGAACCAGAAGCACCAGTGGGAACACAAATGTGTCCCATGGGTGCCACAGCAGCGACAGCAAAATCCAAACCTCTCAGTGTCAGCACGGCCCCATCCCCTGGTGGTCCCCACCCTGTCCTGGGGGATGCCAGCCCCCAGCACCCCACACCCACCCCAGTGCCTCACCCAGCCCTGTCCCCAAGCTGGGGAACACCGTCCCCTCTGCAGCAGGGACAGGGGGCAGGCCCCTGGCACCTCCCAAAGCAGCAAGGGACCAGGCTGGGTGCAGGGGAGGGCAGGGCTGAGGTAGCCCTGGGGTGGCAGGAGTAGGAGGTGACACCCCGGGAGCCCAAGGGGAGCAGGGTGAGGTCCCCAGGAGGGCCCTGCTGGCACTCACCATGATGTCCCCGTGTCCCTCCCCAGGCTGGGATGCTCGGGGCTCCTGTCACCGGCGGCCCGGGGCCATCCCGGAGCACTCAGGTTGTGCCTTTCTGCTGTGACAACGATTGTGACGAATTTTCTTTCCCTCCCACCACTTCCTCATTTTGCACCCTTTGTGGGGGTGGGGAGGACAATGGTGGCTTTGCTACCAGGGGACTTTGGGTGGCCCTGCCCAGGGTGTCCCCACCTCTGCTGCCGCTGGGTGTCACTGAGCTGGGTGAGGATGCTGGACAGAGCCCGGCAGGGATGCTCAGAGCCTCCGTGACCTTCCCGTGACCCTGCAGTGGCAGCTGGATGTCACCTGTGCAGTGGTGGTCAGTCAGTGCCTGGAGGTGGTTTTAGGAGCAAGATGCTTTTGGTTGCTTCTTTCCCCTCCTGCCCCACCCCTCCCAGGTCTTTTAAATGAAAGAGGCCCCACTTGAGGTGCAGAGAAAAGTGGGGTTGCTGCAGGAAGGCAAGGCCTGAGAGAGTTCTTGGCCAGTCTGTCCCCACCGTCCCCTGCAGGGTTACAGGATGGTTTGGGAAGGGACCTTAAAGCCCATCCCAGCCCACCCCTGCCATGGCAGGGACACCTCCCACTGTCCCAGGTTGCTCCAAGCCCCAATGTCCAGCCTGGCCTTGGACACTGCCAGGGATCCAGGGGCAGCCACAGCTGCTCTGGGCACCCTGTGCCAGGGCCTCCCCACCCTGCCAGGGAACAATTCCTTCCCAATATCCCATCTGTCCCTGCCCTCTGGCACTGGGAAGCCATTCCCTGTGTCCTGTCCCTCCATTCCTTGTCCCCAGTCCCTCTCCAGCTCTCCTGGAGCCCCTTTAGGCCCTGCCAGGGGCTCTGAGCTCTCCCTGGAGCCTTCTCTTCTCCAGGTGAACACCCCCAGCTCTCCCAGCCTGTCCCCAGAGCAGAGGGGCTCCAGGCCTTGGAGCAGCTCTGTGGCCTCCTCTGCACTCTCTCCAGCAGCTCCACGTCCTCCTGATGTTGTTCCCCAGGGCTGGGGCAGCTCTGCAGGTGGGGTCTCACCTGAGCAGGGCAGAATCCCCCTCTTCCCTGCTGGCCCAGCCCAGCACCACCAACATGGGGGGGTCTCTGTGCCATGGGGGAAACTGTTCCTCCATGTCCTAGAGCAGCTCTGGGTGAATCCCCACCTCTCCAACCTGCTCTGGTCCTCAGGGAAAACCCTCCCCTGCTTCCAAACCCCTCCTTTGGGGTGGACTGTGGTGCTGTGGGTGCCCAAACCCCACCCCAAGCTCGAGGAACACAAGTGGGAGCAGAAGCTGTGCCCGGGATCGTAGCTACTCCTTTATTATAATTCATGCCGTTAGGTCGCTCCTCCTCAGAGTTAGTATGTTAAACATTGGTCAGTAGATATATATCGATATAAAAATGGTGAAAACACCCCCTCCCCTCACCCAGAAACGTCAGAACGGAGCATGGCACCAGGAAGGAAGAGAAACGAGGTTTGCTGAGCACCAGAGAAGCTGCGATCGGCTGAGGAGCAGGTGGACACAAAAACACAGCTGGGAGAGGGACACAGGGGGCTTTGCTCTGGGGGAAGGGGGCTGTCCCCTCCCTGCACCGTAGGGATGGCCCCAAGGGAACAAAACACGGCTTTGGACAAAGCTTTCCCATCGCTGTGATGCGGAAAGGCCTGAAAATAATCATCATAATAACAATTACAATGCCAACAAAAGGCACACGCTTTGGAGAGTTGAAGTCAGGTCTCCTCCACAGGCTGCCCGTGGAGAAACTGGCCCAGGTTTGGCCATGGTGAGGTGACCTGGAGGAATTTCAAGCCTGCTTTTTTCCCATCACTCGAGGCCTCCTGTGGGCAGAGGAGTGGGTGGCACTGGGACTGGCACCTCGAGGCTACAGCCACACGTGGCCAGGCTGCCTTTGGAGGCAAAGCACCTTTGGGAGGCAAAGCACCTTTGGAAGTCAAGCACCTTTGGAAGTGAGGCCGCTGCAGAGGCTGAGGTGATCTCTGGGCAGGGACACTGTGACAGGAGTGCTCGTGTCCTGCATCCTCCTCTGCTTTTCTCCCTGAGCCTGGCACAGCCTCGATGCCCATGAAGTGACTGCAACCCCGAGCACGCCTCTGCCCCCGCCTCAGCTCGTGCTTCAAGGGATAAAAACTGGTCCTAAAAGTGACAAGGGCGTAAAGGACAAATAGGGGAACACCCTAATCCCAGATGGTCGCTACGGGAGTTTGGAGAACCCCCTCTCCCAGTTAAACTGCTGTCACCCTCTGCTGGCAGGGTGACCTGCTCCCTGTCCCCTGCTGCCAGTCCCGAGGTGACAGGGTGCAAACCACGGCGACAAAACCCCTGCTCCAGCCCCACTCCCCACCGCGGCTCCTCTTCACCCATGGCCCAGGAGCCACAAGCCACGCTGGTCCCCCGAGGCACCCGAAGCCTCCTCCCTGTGTCCCCGGGATCCCGGGGGAAGGGCAGCAGCCCCGGAGTGCTCCAGCCCCGTGATGGTGCCCTGGGGACACGGAGCAGGACGAGGCAGGAGCTGGGCGAGCGGTGCCGCCTCCCTCGGTGGCGCCTGCGGGACCTGGCTCCGCTACTAATAAATAACAACAACAGAATTTCAAGTAAAGTCCCTGCTCTGCCCAGCTCCCCCCTCTCCCAGCGCTCACCCAGCTGGGGCTGCAGTGGTTTAACTGGGAACCTGCCGTTGTGAAGCTCGGGGGCCAAGGGGGTCAGCAGGGGACGGGTTTGGGTGACGCCGGCTCCCGCTGGAAGCGTGGCCGGGGTCTGTGTGGGAGCCAGGGGAGATTCCCGGGGCGCACAGGGAGGGCTGGGCTCGGCAGCCCTCCGGCGGAGCTTTGGCCTTCCAGTTTTGCCACGGGGGTCCCGCCGTGTCCCGCTGTGTCCTAGTGGCCCTGGCAGGTTTTACAGCACATCTGTCGGAAGTAGGTCCGGCTGCAGAACTTGAACTTGAGGACGAGTGGGCAGTAGGCCACCTTGTTCACATCCTTGCACTCTGCAGGGGACACAGAAGGGGGGAGCAGGGTCACAGGCGGGCTGAGGCGATCCTGGGGGGGTTTTTCCAGGAAGCTGAAAGATGCAGCTGTGATGAAGAAGCTGCTGAGGACCTCACTAATGAAAACCTCTCTTTGCCAAAGTGCAGTGCCTGCATTTTTCGAGGTAATTTGAAAAAGTTTTTTCATTTTTCATTTCTCGAGGTCAAGGCACACCACGTTGGCCTGGGACCAGAGGGGAGCAGAGCCATAGAATGGCCACATTTTCAACAGAGTGATTTGGGTTGGAAGGGACCTTAAAGCTCATCCAGTGCCACCCCCTGCCATGGCCAGGGACACCTCTCCCTATCCCAGGTTGCTCCAAGCCTCAGTGTCCACCCTGCCCTTGGACACTTCCATGGATGGGGTCTCCCCACCCTAGAGCCCAGCTGCTGCTGCTCCAATGTCCCTGTCCCCAGTGGGACACGTGTTCCCTCCCCAGAGACCCCTCACCTTCAGGGTTGTCCGTGGGCCCCGACTCGCACTTGGTCTCGCACTGCTGCATCCCGGGGGGCTGCAGGGCCTCCACGCACTCCATGGACGGCTGCCCGGTGTGAGCCAGGCACTGGACGGATCTTCTCTGCTGGCCCAGGCCACACTGGGCAGAGCACTGTGGGGACAGCACAGAGGGAGCTGCTGTGGCCACCACGGCTTTAGGAACGTGACAGGAGTGGGCACAGATCAGGGGTTAGGGGGTGCAATGGGTGCTGGAGGTGGTTGTCCCTTCCCTCCCCAGCCGGGACTCCCTGGCATGACCCAGTGCTGTGGCCCTGCATCCCAAAAAAGCTTGGTTTGATTCTCCAGGGCTCAGGGAGAATCCCTCACCCAGCCCTAAATCACTGGCCTTTCCCAGGCCTCCTGCACCCCGATGTCACTCTGCAGCTTGAGGGGTGTTGGAGGGCAGGGGGGACTGTCAGGGCCACCCCACTGGGCTCTGGGGCGATCAGCAGTGGCCCTGCTTGGCAGTAGGGCCAGCCCACCTGCCACCTGGTGACCCCCAGCCACCCATGGGGCCCCTTCAATGACTTCTGTGGGGTCCTGCTAGACCTGGGACACCCCCAGGGTAAGCTCTGCCCTTGGGTCGCCATCACAAACGAGCCAAAAAGGGGGCAAAGAACACTGCCACGGGGTCCTGCTGTCCCCTGGACAGTTGTGGTGGCCACACAGGGCTCTGGTGGCCAGTAAAAGCCTCCTGCACTGAAGGAGGGCTGGGGGGGCTTCTCCTGCAGGACCCCCTGGGGAGGGCTGTCCCTACCTCTCCCCACTCGCCGGTGACCCAGCGGGGCGGGGGGCAGCGCCGCAGGTTGCACCTCATGCTGGTGGGGGGCTTGGTGGCCTCGTGGCACTGGGAGGTGGGCAGGGTCACGCTGTGGTCGCCGCTCTTGCACAGGACGATGCGGTGGCGGAAGCCGGGCCCGCAGCTCGGGGTGCACTGCAGGGACAGGGACACGGTCAGGGCGGCCAGGAGGGGACAGAGGCAGCTCTGGCTCCCCCCCTGTGCTGCTCCCACCTTTCCTGGCTGCTGAGCTACAACATTCCCACACTGCTCTCCATGGCCATCACCAGTGACTGGCGCTGTCCTCCTGTGGATGGAGCAGCGCCCTCAGAGAGGTGAGGGACGATGTCAGTCACAGAATCAGAATATCCTGACCTGAATCTCTCAGGGATCATTGATCCAGCCCCCAGCCCTGCACAGACACCCCAACAATGCCACCCTGAGCATCCCTGACAGCGTTGGCCAAACGCTCCTGCAGCTCTGGCAGCCTTGGGGCTGGCACCATTCCCTGGGGAGCCTGGGCAGTGCCCAGCACCCTCGGGGGGAAGAACCTTTCCCTGAGCTCCATGCCAAGCCCTGACACCGCTCCAGCCCTTCCTGGGCTCCTGTCCCTGTCCCAGAGCAGAGCTCAGCCCCTGCCCCTTTGCCTCTCCTGAGGAGGAGCTGCAGCCCCCGAGGAGCCTCCCCTCAGCCTCCTCTGCTCCAGCTGAACGAGCCAAGTGCCCCCAGCCGCTCCTCAGACCCTTCCCCAGCTCCGTGTCCCTCCTTTGGCACTCACCTCTGACCAGTCCAGGGCCACCCACTCCGGAGGACACGTCTGGTTGTTGCAGGGCTCCAGCATCTTTGGCCGTGGCTGGGTGCAGGAGGCATCATCCAGGGTTTTCTCCTCGCTGGCAGAGATCTTCCTCTTGCAGAAGACGCTGCGGGTCCGGACGCCCTCGTTGCAGCTCCGGCTGCACTCGGACCAGTTCCCAATGGCCCAGCTGGAGATGGGTCAACAGCAGAGCTTGTGGGGCACGCTGGGCTGGGCTTGTCCCCACACTCCTGCACACAGCCCTGGGCCTACTCCAGCCACAGCCCCCCAAGGCAGCTCTGGCTGAACCACAGAGTTCCTGCACATCTCCCCTTCCCCTTCAGGAGAGGAGCTGGAACGATTCCTGAGGGACTCCCTGAGTATCTGGGACCCAGAGGAGAAACCCCCTGTCCCATTCCCAGCAGAGCTGCTCCAGCCAGGGAGCGTCACCGGTGGGGGCTGTGACTTGGCAATGGCAGCCAGGGGGGAGTTTCACTCTGCTCCAGTCTGGCTGTCCCCCCTGGCTCCCTGCCCGTGCCCCAGGTACTCACGCCGGGGGACAGGGCTCGGTGTTGCAGCTCCTCTGCCGCTCGGGCACTTTGGTGTCAGCGCTGCAGAAGTGGCTGGGGACGGTTGAGCCATCGGAGAGTTTCCTGCACACCACAGCCTGGATCTGGCTGCCTGCCCAGGGAAAAGAGGGAAGGGGAAAGGGAGGAGGAGGCTGAGGCTGGAGCAGAGCCAGGCTGCAGGTGCCAGCCCCACAGCTCTGGTCCCACAGCACAATGTGACACAGTGGCCACTTGTCCCTGCACATTGAGCCTGAACTTATTCCTCCATTCATAACCAAGGGCTTCTCTGACATCTCCAGAAAAAGTGGATGGTGTGGAATGATGGTGTCGATGCCTGGATGTGGCACTCTGGGTGACAAGGTGGGGATCAGGCACAGCTTGGACTCAATGGCCCTGGAGGGTTTTCCAACCTCGATGATTCTGGGATTCCAGAGCTCATTAGCCAGGGGATCCCATGCTCAAATGAACCTGTTCTAACCCTGGCCTTTCTGGGCAGCACTTGGGGAAGAACAGGAACAAGGAGGGACACTTGATCAATGTCTGGCAGAGAAGACAAGCCCTGAGCTTTAAACAGGGAACATTATTGGGCCATTCTCTTCTGAATAGCAGCTCAGGCTCTCCAAAGTCCTGAGACATGGCCCAAACCTGTGTCTCAATCCCCTTGGGAAACAGTCCAAGGATTCAGGGCAGCACCAGGTGTGTATCAGTTCACAGACTGTAGATCTGAGGCCACAGGGGCTGCTGTGATCAGCCCATCCATCCTTGCTCCATCCCTGGCATTGTCCAAGGCCAGGCTGGACAGGGCTTGGAGCAGCCTGGGACAGTGGAAGGTGTCCCTGCCATGGCAGGGGGTGGCACTGGATGGGATTTAAGGTCCCTCCTAACCTAAAGCTATTCTATGATTGCATGCATGGGGTTTAAAAAGGGGTGAAGAGGGACAGGACACAGGGAATGGCTTCCCACTGCCACAGGGCAGGGACAGATGGGATATTGGGCAGGAATTGTTCCCTGGGAGGGTGGGCAGGCCCTGGCACAGGGTGCCCAGAGCAGCTGTGGCTGCCCCTGGATCCCTGGCAGTGCCCAAGGCCAGGCTGGACAGGGCTTGGAGCAGCCTGGGACAGTGGGAGGTGTCCCTGCCATGGAAAAATTTGATCTTTAAGGTCTTTCCACCCATACCTGTGACCCAGCTGAAGATGGCACCCGGGTTCTTTGCCCTGGCACTGCCTGACACAACTCTCACGTGGCTGAGCACGGGGTGGGGCCGTGCAGAGACCCCAGAGCTCCTCAGAGCCAGCCAGAGGCCCAGACAGAGCACAGGGAGGGTCCCACGTGTCCCCCCAAAGCAGCCCAGCATGGAAGCTCACCCCCTGCACACAGCACGGAGCACTTGGTCCATGGGGTGTAGTGCCAGGAGTACTGGCTGGAGCCATCCCTGCCCACGGGAGCGTTGAACTTGTAGCGGATCCCCTGCGGCTCCGTCCGCACCAGCACCTGCGGGAAAGGCACCCCCAGGACATCAGTGCCACCACAGCCACCACCCAGGTGGCATCCCACAGCCCCTCCAGGGCAGCTGGAATCTTCCCCGTCCCCTTTCCAGCCCCTGCCAGAACTGGCAGGGCAGCCAGCAGTGGTGACAGCGGTGCTGGATCAGAGAATGAGCTCCCAGGCACTTCAGGGTGGAATCATCCCAAAACCTGACAGATTAGGGTGGGAGACCTGGGAATTAGGGAGGGAGATCTGAGAGTGCCCAGTGGATAAAGCACTGGCCTCCTGAGGCAGGGATGGTGGGCTCCTGGCCCACCTGGGGTGACTCTCAAAGACTGGACGTGGCACTGGGTGCCACGGTCTGGCTGACAAGGCAGTGTCAGGTCACAGGTAGGACTCGATGGTGTCAGAGGGCATTTCCCACCTCATTAATTCTGATTGATTGTGTGAACTTAGCCCAATTTACCCCCGGTCTCTGTGTCCCTCTACCCCCAACAGCCACACCAGGGGCTGATCAGCTCCAACCCCAGCCATGGCAAGGTCCTTCCAGCCCAACCAGGACCACACCGGGAGGGGTCTGAAGTTACCGACCATGACAAAGAGGGTGACGTTGGTGGGTCCCAAAGCCTCCAGTGACTCGGGCTCCTCAGGGGACCTCCTGTAGTGGAAGGTGGTGCCGGCGATGTCGAAGCGCCGGGGGGGATCGATGGAGAGCTTCCCGTTGATGAAATATTCCCCGCTGTCCCCTCGCAGCGCTGCCAGCACAGGGAGGGACGTCAGCACAAAGGCTGGAAGCGCCTGGGCCGACTTCAGCCAGGTGCTTCTCACCTGCCCGGCTCAGAGCATTGCCAGGACAGAGGGTAAACGGCATCAGCCTTTCAAGCACAGCTGGCTCAGGGTGACAGAGTCACCAGCAGGGTGGGACCAGTGTCCCCACGGTGCGGCCTCAGCCTGCCCAGCACCTCTCTGTGGGTGCAGGGAGCTGGGCTGGGGATGAGCTGCGGCTACAAAGCCAGGCTCAAACCCAGCTGTGCAGGCTGGGCCGGGGCTGCTGGAGCTCCTGCGGCCCGGAGCCGGGCTGTGTTTGCCCGGCAGAGTCGCTAGAGGGGGATCGGACCGCTCGCTCCTTCCCCGCCGCATTCCCACGCCACCGGCACTCCGGGAGCGGTCCGGGCACCGCTGCCCTCGCCTGTCCCTGTCCCAGAGCAGAGGGACAGGGAGGATCCTCGGCGCTGGTGAGGCTGGAGGGTGCTCCCTCCACCTGGGATGCCAGGAGAGATCCCAGAGTGGCAGAGTCTGGGGGCAGCGATCTCCTCAGAGCGCAGAAATCCAGACACGAGGAGCCCCCACGCTCTGGGCAGGGAGGGATGGGGGCACCTCCCATCCCAGCAAAGGGAGCTGGACGGGAGGGATGCTGCCGGGAGAATCCTGCTGGCTCCTGCTCCTGCAGGCACCCGGCAGAGAGCCAGGGCGAGCAGCCTGCCCTGCCCTGCCCTGCGCTGCCCTGCCCTGCCCTGCCCTGCTCGGAGGACAGGGAGGAAAAAGGGGAAAGAAAATCCTCGCTGTGAAAGCGGCACTGAGCAAGGCTGGAAAACCAAGCCCGAGGAAAATGTGAGCGTTTTTAATCCCCAGGACGGCAGAGGGGGAATGCCAGGGAGCCACAGGCAGTGCCAGGAACTGCGGGATGTGGGGTTTGTGATGCTAACACGGGACAGGGACACACAGCCCACGCTGGCCTGGGACACCCTGCCCTGCCCCCAAATCCCAGCCTGGGACCCCCCACCCCGTTCCCAGTTGCAGTGGGAAGTTCTCCTTGCCAGGCCTTTCCCAGACTCTGTTAATCCCAGGGGAATGGCAGGGCCTGGCTGGGATTGCAGCATCCCCAGGCCTGTCTCACCCAGGTAGTTGATGGAGAGGTTCAGCTCCCGGATGTCGATGTGGACAGAACCCTTGGGGATCTGGATCACCTCCTCGTAACCTGTGGGACAACCAGGGACTGCTCAGGGGGAGTGTTCAGTCCCCAGTCCCAGAGCCAGGGCTGCCCTGGGCTGGAGGGGAGTGTGAGCCAACCCCTATCCATGGGGAAATGATGGAAAAAGCTTTTTGGGCACCAAAATGGAGTGGGTTTGCACTGTGGGCTCTTGTGATGGCACTGGCTGTACTGGGAATGTGCTGTGGGCTGGGATCAACCCTGGCTCAGGGGCAGCATGAGCTGGGGGAGCAGGGAAGGAGCTCAGAGCTCTGTGCCAGAGATTTGGGCACCATTTGGAGGCTGGGGCACGGCTTGGCTGGCGGACAGCAGGGATTTGCTGCCTCCTAGGCTGGTCCTACCCCTCGGGATGTTGCTCTGGGATACGTCCCTGCCCGTCCCCGGGGCCAGGTGAGGTCGAGGAGGGATTGAGGGTGGCCAGGCCGGTTGTTCCCTACCTCCCTCGGGCAGGGAGTGGTTGAAGACGCCCTCGATGGTCTCGCAGGAGCTGCCGTCTCCCCCGCACACCCGGCACTTGTCCTCCTTGGCGTCCGAGCCCAGCACCCGGTCACAGCCCACGTGCTGCGGGAGGGAGGGCAGGAGTGGGCCGGCCTGGAGGGCCCTGCCCTCCCCACAGAGCCGGCCTGGAGGGGCCCTGCCCTCCCCACGCCTGCCCTGCAGCTGCCCAGCTCCCCTCAGTGCCCTGGACACCCCAGC
>WAAE01018031.1:74472-87954 GCA_013400495.1 Nicator chloris | reverse complement strand
CAGGGACACCCTGCCCTGCCCCCAAATCCCAGCCTGGGACCCCCCACCCCGTTCCCAGTTGCAGTGGGAAGTTCTCCTTGCCAGGCCTTTCCCAGACTCTGTTAATCCCAGGGGAATGGCAGGGCCTGGCTGGGATTGCAGCATCCCCAGGCCTGTCTCACCCAGGTAGTTGATGGAGAGGTTCAGCTCCCGGATGTCGATGTGGACAGAACCCTTGGGGATCTGGATCACCTCCTCGTAACCTGTGGGACAACCAGGGACTGCTCAGGGGGAGTGTTCAGTCCCCAGTCCCAGAGCCAGGGCTGCCCTGGGCTGGAGGGGAGTGTGAGCCAACCCCTATCCATGGGGAAATGATGGAAAAAGCTTTTTGGGCACCAAAATGGAGTGGGTTTGCACTGTGGGCTCTTGTGATGGCACTGGCTGTACTGGGAATGTGCTGTGGGCTGGGATCAACCCTGGCTCAGGGGCAGCATGAGCTGGGGAGCAGGGAAGGAGCTCAGAGCTCTGTGCCAGAGATTTGGGCACCATTTGGAGGCTGGGGCACGGCTTGGCTGGCGGACAGCAGGGATTTGCTGCCTCCTAGGCTGGTCCTACCCCTCGGGATGTTGCTCTGGGATACGTCCCTGCCCGTCCCCGGGGCCAGGTGAGGTCGAGGAGGGATTGAGGGTGGCCAGGCCGGTTGTTCCCTACCTCCCTCGGGCAGGGAGTGGTTGAAGACGCCCTCGATGGTCTCGCAGGAGCTGCCGTCTCCCCCGCACACCCGGCACTTGTCCTCCTTGGCGTCCGAGCCCAGCACCCGGTCACAGCCCACGTGCTGCGGGAGGGAGGGCAGGAGTGGGCCGGCCTGGAGGGGCCCTGCCCTCCCCACGCCTGCCCTGCAGCTGCCCAGCTCCCCTCAGTGCCCTGGACACCCCAGCAGCGTCACCTCTGCCACCCCAGCCGCATCACCTCTGCCACCCCGGCCGCGTCACCTCTGCCACCCCTCTCCCCGGGGTGTCTCTCCAAGGCTGGCAGGGTGCAGGCAGGAATCCTGGGGTAAAGCAGAGGTTGGGATGCCTGCGTGGAGCCCAGGGGAAGCTCTGTCCCTGCAGCTCACGTGTCCTTGTGGCCCCTGTCCCCCTGCCACCGCCCGTGGGGTGGCACAAGGATCACCAGCACAGCTGTGGCTCCCTTGGGTGCATTCCCCCTTGGTTCCACAGCGTGTTCAGCCCCACGGAGACAAAAAGATCCCAGAGATACAGGAAGGGAGACAGACAGACACACAGTCTGCCTGTCTGTCTGCCTGCTGGGGGATGCTGCCCATTCCCACAGAGCTTTCTTATATTTAACTTCTACAGCTCCCCCCAGATCCCATTGCAAGGGAAANGTGTCTCTCCAAGGCTGGCAGGGTGCAGGCAGGAATCCTGGGGTAAAGCAGAGGTTGGGATGCCTGCGTGGAGCCCAGGGGAAGCTCTGTCCCTGCAGCTCACGTGTCCTTGTGGCCCCTGTTCCCCTGCCACCGCCCGTGGGGTGGCACAAGGGTCACCAGCACAGCTGTGGCTCCCTTGGGTGCATTCCCCCTTGGTTCCACAGCGTGTTCAGCCCCACGGAGACAAAAAGGTCGCAGAGATACAGGAAGGGAGACAGACAGACAGACACACAGTCTGTCTGTCTGTCTGCCTGCTGGAGGATGCTGGCCATTCCCACAGAGCTTTCTTATATTTAACTTCTACAGCTCCCCCCAGATCCCATTGCAAGGGAAACACCAAAGGGCCTGGGGCTGCACAGCCTGGGAGTGCAGAGATCCCTGGGCAGGGAATGCCTGAAGAGTGGATGGGCACAAGCCCAGGGTGGGAGTGCTCCTGCTCCCACTGGGTGTCCAGGCAGAGAAATTGTGGAATTACAGGATGGTTTGGGCTGGAAGGGACCTTAAAGATCCTCTCATTCCACTCTGCCATGGCAGGGACACCTTCTACTGTCCCAAGCTGCTCCAAGCCCCAATGTCCAGCCTGGCCTTGGGCACTGCCAGGGATCCAGGGGCAGCCACAGCTGCTCTGGGCACCCTGTGCCACGGCCTCCCCACCCTCCCAGGGAACAATTCCTTCCCAATATCCCATCTAACCCTGCCCTCTGGCAGTGGGAAGCCATTCCCTGTGTCCTGTCCTTCCATGCCTTGTCCCCAGTCCCTCTCCAGCTCTTCTGGAGCCCCTTTAGGCCCTGCCAGGGGCTCTGAGCTCTCCCTGGCGCCTTCTCCTCTCCAGGTGAACACCCCCAGCTCTCTCTGCACCCATCCCATGTCTGTGTGAGCAGTTTGAGGGCAGCGCTCACCTGCCTGGGGGTCTGTCCTTGTCCCCCCCTGCCCCGGGTCTGTCCTTGTCCCCCTGCCCGGGGTCTGTCCCTGTCCCCCTGCCCAGGGGCTGTCCCTGTCCTCCCCTGCCCGGGGTCTGTCCCTGCCCCCCCTGCCCTGGGGGTGTCCCTGTCCCCCCCGCCCGGGGGCTGTCCGTGGCCTCCTGCCCAGGGTCGGGCCCGGTCCTCCCCTGCCCGGGGTCTGTCCCTGCCCCCCCTGCCCTGGGTGTGTCCCTGTCCCCCGAGGCTGTCCCACCTTGCACTCCCCGTTGACACAGATGTCATTGGAGTCCTGCCTGCACGGGGTCCCGTCCACCACGGCCGCCGCCCGCTCCGTGTAGAAGTTGAAGCCCTCGGCCAGGCAGTTGAGGGAACAGGCCTTGACACCCCCTGGGGAAGGAGCACAGCTTCAATCGAGGTCTCCAAGCAGAGAAAAGATGTGGAAAACCAGGAGGATGGCCCTGGAGGAGGCACCCGGGCCCTGGAGCTGGACACAGAGCCCCGGGGGGACACTGTCCCTCCTGCACAGCCTGGGAACGTGGGCTGCATGTGACAGGGAAGGGAACAAAGGGATTTGCCCTTATCTGGTCACTCCTGGCACTTTACAAGTTGTAAAACCCTTCTGCCCACCTTGCCAACAGGGAAACTGAGGCAGCAGCTCCAGAGTTACCTTTCCAAGGTTTTTTTTCAGCTACCAGAGCAGAACAATCCAGTTGCTGGGCCAGAGCAGCCATTCCTTTCTGTCCGAGGCTGGTGATAGCAAATCCTTCCCAGCAAAGGTGGGAAGCAGCGTGAGGATGAAGGAGAAGGGTCTTCAAGCTACAGCTGAAATTTCTGCTTTCCTACATTTTCCAACAACCTTTGCCAAAACATCACCCCAGGGACAGCGCCTGGATATCCAGATCAAGTGCCTGGGGGCAGGATGTGGGTCCAGCAGAGCATTCCCTGGCTCCTGCCACTGGATTTTATCAAATCCTGCTGTGGCTTGTGGCGTTTGCTGCCTTTACTGAGCATCCCAGGAGGGCTGGCAGGACCCTGGCAGAGGTGCCTGAGCTGTGGCAGTTCCCTCCTGGAGGCACCATCCACAGTCCTGATCCCTGTGCCAGAGCTGGGAAACACCTTGGATGGAGGGGAGGGACTGTGCAAAGCTTGAAACTCAACAGAGAACATCAAAGGGGCAGAGGGAGGGGAGGGGGCCCAGCTGTGCAGCTGGGGGCAAGAGAGAGCAAAGCTGGGAGAGGGAGGGACAGGAGGAGACACGAGAGGGGAATTCAGCAGCTTGGAGGCATTTTCTGGAGCAGGATGCCTGGGCAAGCCCCTGGAGAAGCTCTGGGAAGCAGCTGCTGAGCAGGGGGAGCTCAGCAGCCACCCCTGAGAGCAGGGGCTGCCCTTGGGGTCCAGGCAGGGAGCTGGGACTGTGGTCCCACTGCTCCATGTGGGATGATGCCTTAGGATTTTAGCTTTTATATTTTATATATTTGTAATCCTGAAGTTCTTCAGTGTAGAACTCTAAACTCCACACACAGTGGGAGCTGCTGCTTCCCCATTTGGGCCAGACACAACAATTCCTCTCCAGGCCTGGCAGTCAAGGACCCCTCACTGCCTCAGGCTGAGACATGGAAACAAAAGTGAGCTGGGGCAGCAAACTTGGGGTAAATGACTTCATTACCTGGAGCTGTAATTGGAAGATTAACCCCCAATCTGCAAATGGACCAAACTGATAAAAGTGTGAAAACCTGTGACCATTGTCCATTTTTGGGCTTCATCTGCCCCAAATGTACCTGAAGGCCTTTCAATAAATAGAATTGCTTTTTATTCCCTTAATTCTGCCCAGCCTCTGTTTTTAGGTAGCCCAAAAAGGCATTAGGGATGAATCCCTGCTGGCCCTCCTCACTGCTCACTTGGGAAAGCCTTCACATGGGGATTCCTGCCCTTAAAAGTCCCATGGAAGAGGAGCAGGGAGAGGGAGAGTGAAGGAGGGAGAGAGGGGTGACCCTGCATTGGCACCCATGTCCTGACTGCCACTGCTCCACCAGCTGGCTGGGCCATCTCAGCTCTGGAACAGTCCCCACACCCTCCCTGGGGACAATTTCCTGGCAGGATTTGCCCTTGGCAGCCAGGTCACCATCCCACCCTCCAGAGGGAAGGAGACTGGAATCTCTGCCCAGCATCTGTTGGGAACTGGAGTGTCCCTGGCACTCTGCCAGCCAAGGGGTGCCCTGGGCATCACCTTGTCCTCATCCAGGTGGCTCCAGTGACAGCTGTGTCCCCATGACAGCAGCACTGACACAGCAAGGGTTAGTCTGGACCGCAGCAAGATCCTCTGAAACAGCACAACGTGCCTTGGAATTCCTGGAGATGGGAGGAGAGCGACTTCCACTGAACGACCGGGACCTCTGAGCTGGCCCAGGGAACGTTGCTAAATACAATTATGGAATCCCAGAACATGCTGAGTTTGGAGAGACCCTCAGGGATGATCAGTGCAGCCCCTGGCCCTGCACACACACCCCAACAATCCCACCCTGAGCATCCCTGAGAGCGTTGGCCAAACGCTCCTGCAGCTCTGGCAGCCTTGGGGCTGGGACCATTCCCTGGGGAGCCTGGGCAGTGCCCAGCACCCTCGAGGGGAAGAACCTTTCCCTGAGCTCCATGCCAAGCCCTCGCACAGCTCCAGCCCTTCCTGGGCTCCTGTCCCTGTCCCAGAGGGGTGAAAGCCCCAGCCAGGCACCGTCCTGCAGGTTCTGACCCTCTCCCTTCACTTGGGGCCTGCCGTGATTCCTCCTTTGCTTTTTTAACTGAGCTATAAAAATAGAATATTTTCAGCTGGCTGCTGCCTCCGAGGATGTTTTGTTCTCCCGCCTGCTCTCTCCCATGGAGGACTTAAGCCTTATTACAATTTCTGACGAGCAATCTCCTGTTTTCTGCAAGCTCCTGCTCCTCCCATCGCTCTCCCCGAACTCCCTCACGGCCCGAGAACAAAATGAAGGCGGCAGCGAACAAAGCAAAGCAAACAAACAATTCAAGCCTCGTTCCACGAGGTCTCCGCGGAGTGCTGAGCCCGCCCCCCCCCGCCGGGGCTCTGCATCCCCAGCCCGGGCTCTGGGCTGCGGGATCGCTGGGAATGAGCGCCGGGAGGAGAGCCCCGCACACAGCCCGGGCTGCGGGATCGCTGGGAATGAGCACCGGGAGGGGAGCCCCGCACACAGCCCGGGCTCTGGGATCGCTGGGAATGAGCGCCGGGAGGGGAGCCCCGCACACAGCCCGGGCTGCGGGATCGCTGGGAATGAGCGCCGGGAGGGGAGCCCCGCACACAGCCCGGGCTGCGGGATCGCTGGGAATGAGCGCCGGGAGGGGAGCCCCGCACACAGCTCGGGCTGCGGGATCGCTGGGAATGAGCGCCGGGAGGGGAGCCCCGCACACAGCTCGGGCTCTGGGCTGCGGGATCGCTGGGAATGAGCACCGGGAGGAGAGCCCCGCACACAGCCCGGGCTCAGGGAGCCGCTCTGGGGCTTCTTCCCTTCCCAAATGCCCGCGGGATTGGTGCCCCCTCCTCCAAGCCTGTGGGGCACTCCATGTCCAGGACATTTCCCAAAGAAATGTGGAGTGAGGCCCCCCCCGAACCGTCCTGGGAAGGCCGAGGGGATGAGCTGAGCAGGGGAGGGGGCTCAGCAGAGGGTCAGGGTGGTGCTGGGGCTCCCGAAGTGCCCAAAACCCAGCTGAGGAGCGGATTCCCTGCCAGCTGGAGGGAGGAATGCCCCGGGAGGAGGCTGCCAGCAAAGAGGGATCCTGGGGGCTGCTGGTGCCAGGGGGAGGGAGGGACTGACACCCCCAGAGGCCTCTGGGCACTGCTGGAAGGGCTCAGGAGGGGCAGACCAGCCCTCATGGCCACCCCAGTGCCCGGGGACACGGGGGGGACACTGGGAGCAGAACATCAGTGTGGAGGGCAGGACAGGAGGGCGGCGTTCCCTGGGCTGGGATCCATCACCAGGGGAAGGTGGAGGTGCAAGGGACGTCCCCACCTCCCCCAGGATGTGCCTCTCTGATGGCCAAATGCCACCGAGGATCACAAAAGGCCCCCAGGCTGGTGAGGATGAAGGTCCTGTGCTGCTGAAATCACAGAATCTCAGAGGGGGTTGGGTGGGAAGGGACCTTAAACCCCATCCAGTGCCACCCCTGCCATGGCAGGGACACCTTCCACTGTCCCAGGCTGCTCCAAGCCCCAGTGTCCAACCTGGCCTTGGACACTGCCAGGGATCCCGGGGCAGCCACCGCTGCTCTGGGCACCCTGTGCCAGGGCCTGCCCGCCCTCCCAGGGAACAATTCCTTCCCACTATCCCATCCATCCCTGCCCTCTGGCCGTGGGAAGCCATTCCCTGTGTCCTGTTACTCCAAGCCTTGCTAAAATTCTCTTTCCTTCCAGCCCCCTTCAGGTTTGCACACAAACCAGGTCTCCCCAGTTCTGAGAGAGAGTCCAGACTTGTGCAAAGAAGTTCCTTGTCCTTCCCTGCTCCATGGCCCCTCCCTGGGCCACCCCAGGGCACAACAGTGACACCCTTTGACACTGAATAAACCAAATAAAAGTGCTCCTCGTGACCACTGCCCACAGCCAACGTGGGAAGAGGAGATGAAGCTCCCAGATCCCTTCCAAACACGGCACTGTCAGCGCTCCCAGCCTCCCACCAGGGGAGAGGTTTCATCACTTATTTTATGGCAGAGGAAGCTGAAGCAGAGAGAGAGAGGAAGGGGCTCTTTATGAAAGCCAAAAATCCATATCAGGGTCAGATGACACCTCAAGGGTGATGTTCAGCTGGCCAGCCAAGGCCTGGGCCATGCCTGGGGAGGAGAGAGGTCTGAGCCAGGGCAGCCCCAGCCTGCAGGGTTGTCTTCCACCTTGGCATCCACTGGGGTCTTGGGGTGACTTTACAGCCTCACAATTTTATTACATTTTTATTGATCCATCCCCTGCAGCCTCAGCACAGCTGCTCCAGCTGCAGGAGCCCCGCTGGGAGCTGGCCTTGTTTACACAGCTGGGAAGGATTTCCCCAGTCCAGTTCATTAACTCCACAGAGGAGATGAGCTGTTCCTCCTCATTATTAAGAGATTTCTGCCACAGAGCCTCCTCCTGCCCCCTCTCCTCACCAGAGCCTTGTGCAGGAGCCAGGGCTGACCTTGGGAAGAGGGAAGTGCTGCTCTTTGAGGGATCCACCAGATCCCATCCCTCGTCTTGCTCAGGAAGCTCTCCCTGCCTGCTCCGTCTCCTCCCCATCCTGCACCAGACACTTCCCTTGTCCATCTTCCTCTGCTCCCTCAGCAGCTGAGGCACCAGCCTGGAGGAAAGAACAGCTCCAGAGCTGCTGGGACCGGCTCTGGCAGAGCAGTGAAGGCTGCACAGGGGGAGGTGACCCAGGACGGGGGCACAGCAGGTTCCTGGAGGGACACGTCACTGTCACTGTCACCTGAGGGCAGGCAGCACATCCCAGCAGCACGGAGAGGGTAACCCGCAGGCCCAGAGCTGTGGAAATCCCGACCAAACGTCCCCAGAGCAGGAGCCCCATCCCTGCAGGGCGTGGGGGAGAGCAGAGCCCAGCAGGCCGTGCCCAGACTCACCTCCCCGGTAGGTTTTCCAGCTGTAGTACTTCCCTCGGAAGGGCACGTTGTCGAACTCGGCGCACTGCAGCTCTCGGAAGTCCTGCGAGCCCGGCGGGCAGTCCTGTGGTCACACAGCCACTGCTCACCGTGGGGCCAGGCTGCCAGCAGGGCAGGGGCTGCTGCAGGCACTGCCACTGCCCCTTGGGGACAGGGACAGCAGCCCTGGCAGCGGGGCACTGCCACTGCCCCTCTAGGACAGGGACACCAGCCCTGCCAGCGGGGCACTGCCACTCCCCCTTGGGGACAGGGACAGCAGCCCTGCCAGCGGGGCACTGCCACTCCCCCTTGGGGACAGGGACAGCAGCCCTGGCAGCGGGGCACTGCCACCAGCCCTGGCAACTGGGCACTGCCACTGCCCCTCGGGGACAGGGACACCAGCCCTGGCAGCGGGGCACTGCCACTGCCCCTCGGGGACAGGGACAGCAGCCCTGGCAGCGGGGCACTGCCACTGCCCCTCGGGGACAGGGACAGCAGCCCTGGCAGCGGGGCACTGCCACCAGCCCCTCCAGGACAGGGACACCAGCCCTGACACTGCTACAAGGTGGCAGGACAGTCCCTCCTGCAGAGCCAGACACGATTTGAAGACCAAGAACACGAGCAGGGGCTCCAGGAGCTCTGGCTGATCTGTGACCCTTGGGAGCAATCATCAAAACCAAGCACAAAGCCCAGGGATGGAACAGGACCCATCTGCTTCCCTCACCAGCAGCCCGTGGGTGTTAAAGCTACAATTCCCCAGGTCCCAAGCTTCACTGAGCATCCCCTCACCAGAGTTTTTTTCTGTGAATCTTTGAGGTTTAACCCTCAGCCCCGGGAAGCAGAGTCTGACCCAGCCTCTCCTGAGCTGCTCTCACCTGAGCAGCTGGGCAGGTGCAGCCTGGGAGAGGCAGCGCTGGCCTGGCAGAGCTGGAATCCTCCCTCTCCCCTCCCTTCCCTCCTCATCTTCGGGCCCCTCTGGATCCCCAAGCCCCACGGATCCCTGCAGCCCACCCGTCCCTGGAGCCGGCTCCCACACCTGCCTGATCCTGCCCGGAATTCCCCATTGTGGGATCGCTGCCGGCACGGCACACCCCACCCAGCCTCCGCCGCCGCCTCCTCCTCCTCCTCCTCCTCCTCCTCCTCCTCCCACGGCTGCACAGAGCACCCCGCACCTGTGTGGAGAGGGCTGAGCCCTCTCCAACTGGGATAAGCCCTCTCCGGGTGGGATCAGCCCATCCGAACAGAGCTCATTCAGCCCGAAGAGGGCTCATCCCAACCAGAGAGGGCTCATCCCAACCAGAGAGGGCTCATCATCTCCCCTGGACAGAGCTCATCCCATTGGGAAAGGGCTCATCCTACTGGGAGAGGGCTCATCCCACTTGGGCAGGGCTCATTCAACCCGGGAAGGCTCATCTCGCCTGGACAGAGCTCATCCCAGTCTGGACAGGGCTGATCCCCCCCGGACAGGGCTGATCCCACTGGGAGAGAGCTCATCCCCCCCGGACAGGGCTGATCCCACTGGGAGAGAGCTCATCCCAACCCGGACAGGGCTGATCCCCCCCGGACAGGGCTGATCCCAACCTGGACAGGGCTGATTCCCCCTGGACAGGGCTGATCCCAACCTGGACAGGGCTGATCCCAACCCAGACAGGGCTGATCCCAACCTGGACAGGGCTGATCCCAACCCGGACAGGGCTGATCCCCCCTGGACAGGGCTGATCCCCCCCGGACAGGGCTGATCCCAACCTGGACAGGGCTGATCCCAACCTGGACAGGGCTGATCCCCCTGGACAGGGCTGATTCCCCCTGGACAGGGCTGATCCCCCCCGGACAGGGCTGATTCCCCCTGGACAGGGCTGATCCCCCCTGGACAGAGCTCATCCCAACCTGGACAGGGCTGGTTCCCCCCGGACAGGGCTGATCCCCCCCGGACAGGGCTGATCCCCCCTTCTCCACCCTCCCACCCCTCCCGGGCTGGCAGCACTCACGTCGGTGTTGCAGGAGCGGTAGCGCTTCCTCTCTCCCAGGCAGTACTTCCCTCCGATCGTGGGCCTGCCGAGGAGGGAAGGAGATGTTGAACAGCTCCAGGCACTGTTTGGGGCAGGTTTTTGCCCCGAGGAGCTCGGGGTGGCTGCCCCAGGTGGCTTTTCCCAACCCTGCTCTGCCACAAGGACCAATCCTGCCTGGGCACGGCTGGAGTGCAGCCCCTAAAATCTCACAGAGGGCTTTGCACAGAGGGTTGGGGGTGTGGTGCAGCCCCAACACCAGTGCAGAGCACAGAGCTGGACAAAGGCGTTCAAAACCTGCCAAACCTTGCAGGAGCCATTACTGAATGGAAGCATGCCCAGCTTTATGCAGATGGACCTAAGTCTGGCTGTCACTGATGCACCAGGGGACATGAAGGGACATGAGGGGACATGAACAGGGCTGGTGTGGCACTGGAGAAGTGGATTATTGTCAGGACCTTTAACAGGCTCCACTGAGAATGGCTCATTTAAGCCTGAAGGTAAATTTCCTTCTCTTGATCCCTTTCCTTCCCCCACCGCCCTCCCAAAAATGCAGAGATGGAAGAGGCAGAAATTGTTGGGTGAGCCAATTCTCCAGCTGGGAAATTTCCTGTCTCCTCAGGGCAGTGCTATCTGTGCCAGCTTCACGCTTCATTCTCTGCTGTTTCACTGCCTGCCAAGCCTCAGGCCCCTGCAGGGCTGGCAGGAGGGCAGCCAGAGGCTGACAAAGCCCCTTCCCCACAGGAGCACACAGGCACCTGGGCCTGCCTTCCCCATGGACTGAAGGGCTGGGGACGCTGCAGGGCCGCGGTGACAAGGTGTCTTGGGTTGCAATATGTAACCAAAAGTGTGTATTCTGTTTTCTTCTGTTGAAACCGTTTGGGGAGATGATTTTGTCTATCTCTGGGGGGAGGGGGTGGGTGCCTTCTGTTAATGGCTCAGCTGTTAAAACCAGGTGGGGCAGTGTTTCCTAACCTCTTCCACCACCCATTCTCCCTCCAGGGCGTATCATCTGTGAATGGGCCATTAAGGCTCACTGATGACAAAATTAAATCATTCCATTGTGAGGTGCTCCACCCATTGGGAGGAGGAGCCAGGCATTCCTGCCTGGATAAAACCTGGAAAATCAGAAGACCAAGGCAGCTGGTTCTTCCACTGGGCTCCCAGAGGAAGTCTGGACCCATCTACAGGACCAGCTCTACTCCAACAGAGCCACATCTGTCACTCCAGGAGGACTCATTTTGGACTGCTTCCACCACCCTGAGCAAAGAGGGTGTCAGGTCATATTCTGACTCTGTCAGTGTTCCTAGCATTATTTTGTTGTTGTTGTTGTTGTTTGCTTGTTTTTTCCCCTTGTACTGTTGCCGTTGTATTTTGCAATATTCCTAGGAAAGAACTGATATCCCTATACCTTTGCCTGAAAGCCCCTTAATTTCACAATTACAATAATTCGGAGGGAGGGGGTTTGCATTCTGGATTTCCAAGGCAGGCTCTGGTTTCCTGTTAGAGGCAGGCTGTGACAGTAGGTTGAGAGATCTCTGCAGACAGGGTTGCCCATGGAACACGTGGGCAAGGGCCGTGGGTGACAGAGCCCTGCTCTCAGATACCAGTCCCACCTGAGAGGGTCGTCCCAAGAGTCCCAAAGAGAGCGAATTTCCTTTTACAGTAAGTTTTATCCCATTCCGTGTTGAATATTCTAATTTACAGTAACCTGATTTGCTGTTACAGTCAGTTTTATCCCATTTTGTGTTGAATATTCTAATTTACAGTAACCTGATTTCCTGTTACAGTCAGTTTTATCCCATTCTGTGTTGAATATTCTATTTACAGTGACCAACCGGTGCGAGACGCAAATCCTACAGAATTTACATACAGCCTATGAGAAATACTAGATTTGAATAAGGCACTACCTTCTAAACCTTAATGCTGATCTCTAAAATCCCCTCTCCCTGCCTTCCCAGCAGGCCCCTTCCCACATGGTCAGAGGAATTGCCCAATATCCTGTCTTCTGCTCCAGCATGCCTCACATCTCAAAAGTTACTGTCATTTCTATTTCACTGACAGGCTTGATGTTTTCAGAACCTGTTGCCAAGCAATCGCATTTATAAGATGTCCCTGTCTCCCCTTCCCCAGCAGTTCCCCCTGGCAGGCTGCTGTCCCTCACCCCACGGCGCGGGTGCCGTACCTGGGGCTGTCGCAGTGGCGCACGGACGAGGACACGCCGCCGCCGCACGTCCGGCTGCACTCGCCCCAGGGCGACCAGGACCCCCAGGCTCCGTCCACGCCCTCCGGCCGCGTCCCGAAGGGCACACACTCCCTCTTGTAGCACCACTGCAGGGACAGAGGTGGGGACACTGAGCTGGGGACGCCCTGGCCACGGGGGCTCCTCCTCCCGCGGCCTCCCCGGGACGTGGAGCCAGCTCCAGGCTGGCATCTCCTTTGGTCCTGAGGAATCTGAGCTTGGAGCTGCACCGGCCTCGGAGCCAAATCCTCTGAGGCTAAGGGTGCTTGCCTCTCGTTCTGGTCAGTTTCTGTGTCCCCAGCCCCTGTGGCACCATCCTGGGGGACATCCAGGCAGGCACTGGCAAGGGGTCACATCCCACACGTTTCCCAGAGCAGCTGTGGCTGCCCCTGGATCCCTGGAATTGTCCAAGGCCAGGTTGGACAGGGCTTGGAACACCCTGGGCTATGGAAGGTGTCCTTGCCCATGGCAGGAGTGGGACTTGATGAGGTTTAAGGTCCCTCCCAACCCAAACCAGTCTGGGATTCTCCTCTAAAAGAGGTCCTGGGTCCCACACCTCGCATCTTATAAAAGCCCTTGGCAGAGTTCCAGGTGATCTTGGAGCTGCTGCCGGGCAGGGCCAGGCTCCCTGGGGGACATGGACACAACCACTGCCAGGATGGGGTGAGATATGTGTGTACTGGGAGCTCAGGCTGTGGTTCGTGTGTCCAAAATGTCCTGAGCAGTGAAGGGCTCGGGTTCAAATCAAGTTTAAATTTTAATATCAGCCTTGTTGTGTCACTGTTCTGCTGAGGATCCTTAAAGAATCCGCCTGTCCCCGTCCTACTGGGAGACAGATGCTCATGGAAATTGGCCTGTGAAACATTTCCCTCAGGCCTGGCACGTGTCCCACACCCCCGGGAGTCCCCAGCCCTGGCAGGGGTGGGACGGTGCCGGAGCCTCTCCCGGGCGCGGTGCCGGACACGGAGCCCCGGGGGCTGAGATAATCCCAGGAAGGGAGAAAGCGCTGTGTGCTCCTTCCAGGGGCTGGGGACCCACCCTGGAGCTGCTGGCACAGCCTCTCCCTGCTCCTCCTGAGCCAGCTCTGCATGGGCAGCCGGGAAAAAGGCCTGGTGGCGTCCCAGGAATCCCAGCTCACCATCCCTGGGGATCCCTTGTGGAGGAGATGCTCTGCAGGCACAGCCTGGATACTCCACAATATTCCCACAGCCTGGGAATAGCTCCAATGAGTCCTGGGGGCCCTTCCCTTCCCTTCCCTTCCCTTCCCTTCCCTTCCCTTCCCTT
>WAAE01018031.1:0-70527 GCA_013400495.1 Nicator chloris | reverse complement strand
CCCCGGGCTGGATCAATCCTTCCAGCCCCACATTCCTGCCCCCGGGCTGGATCCAGCCCCACATTCCTGCCCCCGGGCTGGATCAATCCTTCCAGCCCCACATTCCTGCCCGTGGGCTGGATCAATCCTTCCAGCCCCACATTCCTGCCCCTGGGCTGGATCCATCCTTCCAGCCCGGCATTCCTGCCCCCAGAGCAGCAACCGAATCCTCTGTGCTGGGAAGGTGAGGGGATGAGATGGGGATTGCTCTGCTTCCCCCCGGGGCTGGGAGAGCAGAGTGCCCCGGGGAGAGCTGGCAAAGGAAACCCTGCGGGCTCTGTGCCAGGGGCTGTGCCAGGGGCTGTGCCAGGGGCTGTGCATCCCAGGGGCTGTGCATCCCAGGGGCCGTGCATCCCAGGGGCCGTCCATCCCAGGGGCTGTCCATCCCAGGGGCTGTGCATCCCAGGGGCTGTGCCTCCCAGGGGCTGTGCCTCCCAGGGGCTGTACCAGGGGCTGTGCATCCCAGGGGCCGTGCATCCCAGGGGCTGTGCCTCCCAGGGGCCGTGCATCCCAGGGGCCGTGCATCCCAGGGGCTGTGCATCCCAGGGGCTGTGCCAGGGGCCGTGCATCCCAGGGGCTGTGCCAAGGGCTGTGCATCCCAGGGGCTGTGCATCCCAGGGGCTGTACCAGGGGCCGTGCATCCCAGGGGCTGTGCATCGGAGCTGCAAAGGAATTTGGCCTCCAACTCCTGCACCCAGGCCCAGCTGCAGAAGGATTTAAGGGGAAGGAGAGAGCCTTTCCCATCTGCAGGCATCCACCCCTCTGTGATGCTCTGGCAGAGCCACAGTGACCACAGGCAAGCAGGAGCCCCTTCTCCCTGTCACCTTCCTGGTGACCTCCCAGCTCCAACCATAGGATCATGGATTGGTTGGGGTTGGAAGGGACCTTAAAGATCACCTTGTTCCAACCCTGGACACCTTCACTCGATGAGGTTGCTCCAAGCCTGGTCCAAGCTGGCCTGGGACCCTCTCCATCCTCATTGCACCCATCAATCCCTGCCTCTCCTGGCCTGGAGGAAGGGATGCTGCCCTGCTGGCTCCATCCCTCTGCAGTTTGTTTCCAGGGGCACAGGATGGGTGGGCTCACACATTGACAACTCAGATTTTCCTGCACACAATCGAGGCCTGGAGGCCTTTGGGTTTCTCCCAAACCAGGACAAGGCTGGAGGGGCCACCCAGGGACATCTTTTGTGACCCTTGGATTTATACAGGAAGTGTCTGCCGGGGCTAAAAATTAACTGGGAGACAGGGGAAGTTCCCATTCCCTGCCTCTGGCTCAGCTGAGCAGAGACACAGCCCTCAGTGGATGGACACCACGACCACATTCTTTGGAGTCAGACTGCTCCTGCTGCATCTGCCCCAAGTCCAGCGGGCTCTGGGCCCCTGGGCCATGTTCAAGGCCCCCCTGGGCCCTGTTCAAGGCACCCCTGGGCCATGTTCAAGGCCCCCCTGGGCCCTGTTCAAGGCACCAGCTTTGCCCTTTTCTCCCCAGGATGAGCTGCTGGCAGCAGCAGGAGCTGGGGCAGTGTTGGACCCTCCCTGACAGTGGCAGCCTGGCTCACTCCGGGGCACTCCCATGGCAGGGCTGGGCTGGGCTTTGAACAGAGACAGAGAAACTAAACCCTGAGCTGATGTGCTTGTTCCTTCACAGCTTTCCAGGGCATGGACTGGAGCTGGAAAAGGCTTCTGAGGTCACTGAGTGCCACTTTGGAACAACCCCCAAATTTTCAACCAGCCCAGAGTGCCACATCCAGGCCTTCCTCAGACACCTCCAAACGTCCCTGGGCAGCCCCTTCCAATCCCTGAGCACCCTTTCCATGGAGAAATGTGCCCCTGCTGCCTCTGCATCCCACTGCTGGCTGCTCTGTTTTCCCTAAAAGAACGGGGATGCTTTAGGGAGCTCCAGACCCTTGGCAATGTTTGGGACATCAGGAACAGCAAAGGGCCAGGCTCAGATCCAGGAAAACTCTTTTCTCCTGGAGCAGCCTTTCCTTTCAGTGTTTTCCTGGGTTCAAAGGCCAGGGGATGGCAGTGAGGTGGCAGGGAGGGGGGTTAGGTGGGCAGCAACCTCCAGCACATCCCTCACCTCACCTGGGACAAAGACTTTTCTCTCCCTGAGCTTATTATGAGCAGCACAATGACTTCTGGTAAGGATTATGGAAAACATGTCCTTGTACAAAGAGAGGGGAGCCTGGATGAGGGGGACCTTGGGGACCAGCAGCAGCCAAGAAAGAGGCAAGGAACCTCTTGCCATGGGATTAATCTGACCCAAGCTGAGCTGGGACCAACATTTACAGATGGGACAGCCCCTCCTGCGTGCTCCCCCAGGGAAGCACAACATGTGGTCCTGGTTTGGAGCAGGACAGGCATGTGGGCAGCAGGGACAGCCCCATGGACCTCTCCTTCCCCCCATCTGCCCTCCTCCAGCCCTGGGAACCGATAGTAAAGCAGGAAGGCTCTCTACCCCGTATTTACACTGGCGAGATTTGACTCCGTACTGGAAGCGGCACTGCTCGTCGGCATCGTAGGCCTGGCCCGGGGCCACCGTGGGGTAGATGAAATCCTGCTTGGGAGGAGCGTTGTTCAGGCACAATCCCATCCCGGAGCTGCAAGCAGAGAGGGACAATCAGAGCTCAGAAAGGCTGAGGGCAGAGAGAGCACTGCAGGTGGGGGATCAGCAGCTGCCATGCCCGGCTCTGCTGCGGCTGAGCTTGGCTGCTCGAGGGGGCAAAGCTGGGTCTGCTCTGGGCAACAGAAAGTGCTCTGAAATCCTTCCAGCTGTGTGCCCCGGGCTGGGAAGCACATCCTGGTTCCAAGGTGACTCTGGAAGTGTTGATCTGAGGGTTCATAGAAGCATGGAATATCCTGAGCTGGAAGGGACCCACAGGATCACCAGTCCAGCCCCTGGCCCTGCACACACACCCCAACAATCCCCCCCTGAGCATCCCTGAGAGCGTTGGCCAAGCGCTCCTGCAGCTCTGGCAGCCTTGGGGCTGGCACCATTCCCTGGGGAGCCTGGGCAGTGCCCAGCCCCCTCGGGGGGAAGAACCTTTCCCGGAGCTCCATGCCAAGCCCTGACACAGCTCCAGCCGTTCTGCAGACTGTTTCCAGCCCCTGCTTGTCCCCGTGGCAGAGTGCAGGCGGGTGTGCCCAGGCAGGTGTGCCCAGCACCCTCAGGTGGGGAGTGGGTGGGCAGAGGGGCTGCTCCCCCACCCAGCTGTGAAGCCCCAGCTGAGAGCAACCGGAGCCCCCCTCTCCAAGCCCGACCTCCTGCTTGCCAGAGCTTTGTAGGAGCATCCAAATCCAGCCAGAAACGCCTTTCCCTCCCCTTTCCTCGCTGCTCTCTGAGCTCCCCCTAAATCAAGGCCGCTGTCATCACCCCCAGCCCCAAATCCTGCACACACCATGTCCCACGGGAGGCTCCTGGAGCCCGGGGTGGCCAGCATGGAGCACGAGGAGCGGGGATGAACTCTCCATCCTCCTCCAGGCCTGCCAGGAGCTGGGGGTCAGCGGAGGACGAGGCAGGCGGGCTGTGCCACGTGCCTCGCCGCGGTCACTGGCCTGGGGGACAGGCCTGCCTGTGGCCAAGCTGCAGCTGCCAGATTTTATGGGATTTATGGGATTTGCTGCCCAGCCACGAGGCTTGGCCGGGCCTTGCAGGACAGAGGCAGCCCCTCGGGGAGGAGCCGTGGCTGCTCCTCTTGCTGTGCTCCAGAAGCTGAGCTCTGCTCTTCAGACTCCCTGGGGGCTTCTTCCCTCCACACTGACCCCACACTTGTGCTGCTTCCAGTCATCCCTCCAGCCCTGCCCAGTCCTTCCTTTAGGAAGTGCCATCGCCCAAATGGATCCTGATGGATTGCTTTGGGATAGAAGCCCAGGGGCTGCCTGAAGCCTGCACAAGGGTTTGACTCAGGCATGGAGACAGCCTTGAAACTCTGGGATTTAGGAACCTAAATCATGATTTGGGTTGGGAGGGACCTTAAAACTCATCTCATTCCACCCCTGCCATGGCAGGGACACCTTCCACTGTCCCAGGCTGCTCCAAGCCCCAATGTCCATCCTGGCCTTGGACCCTTCCAGGGATCCAGGGGCAGCCACAGCTTCTCTGAGCACCCTGTGCCAGGGCCTCCCCACCTTCACAACAAAGAAATTCCTCCCAATATCCAATTTAAACTACTCTCTTTTAGTTTGCATCCACCCCCCTTGTCCTGTCCCTTCTCCTGAATCCTAAAGGTGCTTTGTAAGAAAAAGAAAACCAAAATCTTTGCCCTGCTTTGCTCCTTCACACTGAAACCTCCTCCTCACTGCCTGGAGAAAGTGCCTGCACCACACAGACCCAACCCTCTCCCAGACCCTCCTTCCCCACCACACCAACCCAGTCCAATTCCTGGCTGGACTTCAGCACCAGCCAAAAGCCTCCAGGGGGGACTGACCTATTTGTGAAGTTTCTGGACCTGAGAAACCTAAATAAAACTCTCCCAGCCGTAACATAAATGGCTTTAGATGTTCAACAGGCAGGAAAACCACTGCCAAGTCTAGAGGAAGGAAAGAACATGGCTCTAGGGACAGGATGAGGTGCTGGGAGACAAGACAGGAGGTGCCGGGGGATCAGCTTCGCTTTGGCTTTACCCCATCCCGGGGGAGGCTGGAGGAAGGGCAGGGAGGGGTGGGCTCCTTACTCCAGGAAGCTGGTGATGTAATCCCTGCTGCACGTGGACCACACGAAGGGGTTGGTCTTCATGGTGATGTGGGCAGCCATCAGCTTGGCCGTCTCCTGGCCCCGCGAGCCGCAGCCGTTGCCGACGCCGTCGTGGTTCATGCCGAACCTGGCAAGAGGAGATCAGCCATCCACGTCGTTATAAATGCACATTATAAAGTTGGCTTTTCGCAAATATGAATCACGCTGTATTCATAGAATAGTGGGGGAAATATAGTTTTAGGCTAGAGGAAAATATTATAATAGAAACTGTGTGATATAGGAGACCTTTTGTGACTAGCTCGAGAAATGAAATCGAAATTCTTGATCTTATCTGAATGGAGATGGAAGCAAGGGACACCAAACCCCCACAAGGAGGAATTTATGGCCTCTGTTATCGGGAAACTGAGGCTCCTGGCACCAAGGGGATTAAGTTAAGGGATAAAAGCTTGGTTGGGGGGAAGTTGAAATTAAGCAGAAACACCCAAAACCTCAAAGGAATGCTTGAATCATGCATAAGAATAATGAATATTCATCATAGGTATATTTTTAAGGTACAAGTCTCTTGTCAATGTTGGTGTCTTTTTGGTTGAATGCCAGGCACCCCGGCCATGTAAAAAACTTCTGCTTTCTGTCTCCTAACTGTCTCTTTTTTTAAAAAAAAATTCTTCATTAAACCTTTAAATTTTACGAAGAGTGAACGATGTTTTTCACGCTAGGGAGGGTCAGCAGCCCCTGCTGGCAGGAAGAGAGCAGCAGGAGCTGCGGGGGGCTCCGGGGGTGCCACTCACGTGTGGCCGATCTCGTGGGCGATGGTGAAGGCGGTGGCCAGCCCGATGTCCTCGTTGATGCTGCAGCTCCGCTCCCGCTCGCACATCCCGCCCACGGGGGCCAGGCCTGGGGAGGGGACAGAGCTGTCACACAGGGCCACCGCAGGGCGGCCGAGGGGACAGCGGGGTGTTTGGGGACTGCCTGATGTGCTTCATGCTCTGTGACACCGGGCACAACCAGTTCCTTCTCGGCATTGTGCCAGGCTTTGGGATGGATTCGGGGCTCTTACGGGACGTGGTCACTCAGCACTGATGGTGAATTAACAGGGACAGGCTCAGAAATGCTAAGAAAGGGTCAAAATCCTCTGAATTTTGTACCCAAATGGTGCAGAGGGGAGCAGTCCTCGGCACAGCCCTGGTGGGGGAATCTCAGGTGGGCTGCACCAGCTCTGGGGCATCCAAACCCGGCCAGGGAGAGCTGAGCAAGCCAGGATAACCGACCTTGGTTCTGCCTGGCACCCACCAGGAGCCCAGCACAGCTCATTTGGGGGACTGCATGATGCTGACATTCCCCCTGAGTTGTGACAGCAAATTCCCACTGCCCACCCCCACCAGCACAAACTGTGCCCCTGCCCTGGGCCAGGGAAGGGCCTGGCTGTGCCAGTGGAATGATCTGTGGGATGATTCGAGCCATCCCAGCACCCCCAGCCTCAGCCTCCCCGCCAGGCTCCTCCTCTGCAGCCGCAGCAGTCAGAGATGCAGCAGCTCTCCCCTCTGCCCTGCAGTGACTCGAGCAGAAACCCCTCCCTGCCTGCTGGGCCTGGACCAGGGCCAGACAAACGAGGAGCTGCGGCCAGGGAGGGCTGCAGGCTCCGGCTGTGTCTCGCCCTGTCAGTAAAGAACTCCCTCGGCAGCCATCACAAAGCCCTCGGATTCTCCCTGCGCAGCCAGGAATGCTCCAGCCATGACAAGCCCTCAATGGAGTGGTTCTCAATCAGCAGGCTGGAGATGGCCCAGGGATGGAGCAGAGCAGGGTCCCAGGGCCCAGCCGTGCCCAGGGCTGCTGGTTCAGCCTTCACAGAGGGGATGAGGGGCTGGAAATCGCTGCTCTGGTCCTGGCCCTGCTGCTTGTGCTGGGGCAGGAGCTTCACCTTCACTGGGAAGGGATGGCACAGGTGGGAAGGGATGGCACAGGTGGGAAGGGGATGGCACAGCTGGAAAGGGGAATGGCACAGCTGGAAAGGGATGGCACAGCTGGAAAGGGATGGCACAGCTGGGAACGGGGATGGCAGAGGTGAGAAAGGATGGCAGAGGTGGGAAAGGGGAAGGGCACAGCTGGGAAAGGATGGCACAGGTGGGAAAGGATGGCAGAGGTGGGAAGGGGATGGCACAGCTGGAAAGGGGAATGGCACAGCTGGAAAGGGATGGCACAACTGGGAAAGGGGAAGGGCACAGCTGGGAAAGGATGGCACAGGTGGGAAGGGATGGCAGAGGTGGGAAAGGGATGGCAGAGGTGGGAAGGGGATGGCAGAGGTGGGAAGGGGGTGGCAGAGGTGGGAAGGGAATGGCAGAGGTGGGAAAGGAATGTACAGAATTGTGCTCACCCAGGGTGCCACAGGGCTTGTTCTTGTAGATGCAGATGTCATACCTGTGAAGGAGAGAAGGCAGCATCAAGGACACTTCTGGTTTGGGAGGTTTTCATTTTACCCATGTGTTCACACCCAAACCACTCCAAAGCAGCCCGTGGAACATTTCTGGGATGGAAAGTCCCACTGCTGGCAGGGAGGACAGCACTCACTTTGCCCAGGCTGAGATTCACTGAGGGCTTTAATGACATCTGTCCTTTAGCCCTGGGGCAGAGCTGAGCCAGGCCAGAGGTTTGGTTTTGATGAAATGTGGTGGTAGAGCATGAGCAGGGAAAGAAACAGAGCTGGGAAGGGTCAGGAGCCCCAGGAGCAGCTGAGGGAGCTGGAAAGGGGCTCAGCCTGGGGAAAAGGAGGCTCAGGGGGGCCCTGGTGGCTCTGCACAACTCCCTGCCAGGAGGGGACAGCCAGGGAGGTCGGGCTCTGCTCCCAGGGAACAGGGACAGGAGGAGAGGGAATGGCCTCAGGCTGGGCCAAGGGAGGCTCAGGTCGGACTTTAGGGAAAATTTCTTGATGGAAAAGATTATCAGGCATCAGAACAGGCTGCCCAGGGCAGCGGTGGAGTCACCACTCCTGGAGGCGTTAAAAACATGAGCAGATGTGGCGCTTCAGGATGTGGTTTAGTGGGCAAGAGGATTCGGCCAAAGGTTGGACTCGATGGTCTTGGAGGCCTTTTCCAGCCTTAAGGATTCCATCAATGAGCAGGGACAAGGTTATTCCAGACCTGGAGCCCTTTGGGTTTGGCTGGGCCAGCTCTGCTCCCCAGCACTCTCGGGAGGCACCAGGCACAGGGGGAGGGGACAGGACCAAGCCCTGCTCTGGAAGCTCGGGCCTCTTGCAGGAAATTGTATCAACCAAACAAACACAGAGTCCCAGCATGGTTTGGGTTGGAAAAGACTTTAAAAATCATCTCATCCCACCCCTGCCATGCCCAGGGACACCTTCCACTATCCCAGGGTGCTCCAAGCCCTGTCCAGCCTGGCCTTGGACACTGCCAGGGATGGGGCATATGAGATTCTGATTAAAAACAAAATAAAAATAAGGAAAACATTTCAGTTTGAAAACATGTTCCATTTCAAACCCCACTGGGGTTCCACGAAAACGCTCAAGTGATTTTTTTAATCTATTTTTTTTTTCAGTTCAGTTTTTCACTGAGAGTTTTCCAAACAAATCCAATGTGGGTTCATTCAAGGTGACTCTTCCCTCTGTTCCTGGCCTCGACCTCCAGCCATTGCATGGAGGAATCCAGTGTTTGCACATCGTTAGCTGGGTACAAGGAAAGGCAAAACAAGGAGAGCAAAAACCTCCTCCAGATGGAAACGCAGCGCCCTCAAAATGGGAAGAGGTGGCAGCTCCAAATGAGACCGGTTTGGGTTAGAGAGGGAATATCCTCATTTCCTTGCAAAGATAAACATCTGGGGTTTGCAAATCTGGGCTGAAAGGGGCCGGGCTGAGAGCTGGGTGGGGTGGGGGCAGCTGGGGGACCAGGGACAGCTGGGCTGGGCCACCCTGGAGCCAGGCTGGGGTACACCAAGGATTGTGACCCCAGACAGGGTTTGGGGACACCCATGGGGTGAGGATTGTGACCCCAGAGCGGGTTTGGGGACACCCATGGGGTGAGGATTGAGGACTGTGACCCCAGAGCGGGTTTGGGGACACCCATGGGGTGAGGATTGAGGATTGTTACCCCAGTGTGGGTTTGGGGACACCCATGGGGTGAGGATTGAGGATTGTTACCCCAGTGTGGGTTTGGGGACACCCATGGGGTGAGGATTGAGGATTGTGACCCCAATGTGGGTTTGGGGACACCCATGGGGTGAGGATTGAGGATTGTGACCCCAATGTGGGTTTGGGGACACCCATGGGGTGAGGATTGAGGACTGTCACCCCAGAGCGGGTTTGGGGACACCCATGGGGTGAGGATTGAGGACTGTCACCCCAGAGCGGGTTTGGGGACACCGGGCAGGACCCTCTGGCACCGCTCGCCCCATGGACCCCTCGGGGATGAGAAGTGGCAGCACACGAGGGGTTAAGTGCGACACATTCCTGGGGATGGCTCGTGTCCCTTTGGCCCCTGGCACTCCCTGGAAGTGCCCAAACCTCTCCCCTCCTCTCGGCAGGAAACCGAGCGAGTGCAAAGAAAACATTTGTTGCTTTGTTTTGAGCGAATGCCTTTAAAGCCTTCGGAGGCTCTGCTTTGACACGTCCCTGCAGGAGAGAAAAGCCCCGAGCTCAGCAAGATCTTATCGGGAGCCCGGGGATGTATCGGGGCCGGATGCGCCGGGCGCTGTCCGGGCTCAGCCAGCGGTCCGGGCTGGCTCAAACATCTGGAGGGAGCACGGAGAGCTCGGAGCCGGCGTTTGCATCCCACACGCGGAGGGAGGGCAGGAAAAAGCTGCAGCCCCGTCGGGAGGGGGAAAATCTGGGGCTGTGGGGCCCTTTTGTCGCTCCTCTGCGGGGTCTCATCCATGGGATGTTGCAGGCTCCCGCTGGAGCAGGAGAGCAGCACAGGGATAAAGGAAGCGGCTCCCACTCGGAAGCTCCCCTCTCCCCTCTCCCCTCTCCTCTCCATTCTCCAGCACTTTCATGTCCTGACTTTCTTCTGCTCCACAGGAGAGGGGGGAAAGGCACAAAGTGGTGTTGGGTTTGCCTTTGGTCCCTCCCAGGATGTTTCACCTCTGCCCAAGCAGGGATTTGTGGGCACTGGAGGGACAATCCTGGACACAGCCAGCAGCACTTGCGGAGCTCAGCACTCCCTGTGCCCTCCATCCCTCCAGCATCCTGTGGCCTTGCAGCTGCTCTGCCATTCCTTCCACTGTCCCTGTCATCCTGTCTGTGTCCTCCTTCCATCCATCCGCCCATCCATCCATCCACCCATCCCTCCCTCCCTCCCTCCCTCCCTCCCTCCCTCCCTCCCTCCCTCCCTCCCTCCCTCCCTCCCTCCCTCCCTCCCTCCCTCCCTCCCTCCCTCCCTCCCTCCCTCCCTCCCTCCCTCCCTCCCTCCCTCCCTCCCTCCCTCCCTCCCTCCCTCCCTCCCTCCCTCCCTCCCTCCCTCCCTCCCTCCCTCCCTCCCTCCCTCCCTCCCTCCCTCCCTCCCTCCCTCCCTCCCTCCCTCCCTCCCTCCCTCCATCCATCCATCCTTCCCTCCATCCCTCCATCCCTCCCACACCTCTGCTGCCCCAGGCCCCAGCACACATCAGCTCTGATGGGTTTTTGGCTGTCCTGTGTGTGGCAGCTCAGACCCCTTCACACGGATCTGGGGGTCTGAGCCAGCACCCAGGTCCCTCTGCTGACCCCCCCCGCCGTGCCACAACCACAGGGACACCGGCAGGGCAGGGCTGTTCCAAGGACAGAGCTCATCCCAAGGTGGAGACACCAAAAGTGAGCTGAGGCACATCCTGAGCTGGCTGGAGCCAGTCCCTGTCCTGAGGTCCTGCTGGAATCCTCTTCCCCTCTCAGAGCAGAGGCTGACAGGGCTCTTCATCCCAGCAGGAAGCTCCAGGATTCCAGGGTGAGGAGGCTCCAGGATTCCAGGGTGGGAATTCCATGTGCCCAACGTTGCCTTTTGGGGCAGAAATGCCCCGTGGCTGCAAACTGAGCTCCGAGAGCCCAGCAAAGAGCAAGGGAAGACTGGAGGGTGACAACAAACTGGAGTGGAGGGTGACAACAAACTGGAGTGGAGGGTGACAACAAACTGGAGTGGAGATTGACAACCAACTGGAGTGGAGATTGACAACGAACTGGAGTGGAGATTGACAACCAACTGGAGTGGAGATTGATAACAAACTGGAGTGGAGAGTGATAACTGGAATGGAGATTGATAACAAACTGGAGTGGAGATTGACAACAAACTGGAGTGGAGATTGATAACGAACTGGAGTGGAGATTGACAACGAACTGGAGTGGAGATTGACAACCAACTGGAGTGGAGATTGACAACGAACTGGAGTGGAGATTGACAACCAACTGGAGTGGAGATTGACAACCAACTGGAGTGGAGATTGACAACGAACTGGAGTGCAGGGTGCTAAACTGAACTGGAGGGTGATAACCATCTGAACTGCAATAATCCGCATCCCCTGAGAGTCGGGAAGCCTTGGATGAGCCCCTGGGGCAGAGGCCGGGGACAGGTGCCACCCCCAGGGGACAGTGCTCACCGGGTGATCAGCACGGCGGTGTCGTGGTTGGCGATGCCGTTCTCCGGGATGGCGTTCCCGTTGCCGTTCCTGTTCACGATGGATTTCTGCCACTTGCAGAAGCTGTCCAGGGATTTCCCGGCATGGTGGTTGATCTCCAGCGTGGGCTGGAATGGAAGCAATGGGAGAGTGTGTCCCCAGGAAAGCTCTGGTGGGAAGGCGCTGCCCATTCCGTGCCAGCAGAGCACTGACACCGCTCCAGACACCCCAAATTCCTCCTGGAGGCCATGGGAAAGCAAGAAAAGTGGGACTTCAGGAGAACTAAAGCTGCTTAAACCTCCCACAAGTCACCTTATCATGGAAAAAATCAGATCCCCAGAGGTGTCCTCAGCCCAGTCCTCAGGGGGCATGGGGAGGATGTGGAGCAGCCAGGCTGCGCTGGAGGGAATTCCTGGGAGTGGCATCCAGGGGGGACACAGCTCCCGAAGGGAAGTGCAGACACAGCACAGGCTCAGCAAAGCCCAGCTTACCTGATCCTCGGTGAGCAGGATCAGCCGGGTCACCAGGATATTGACAATATTGCCCAGACTCGAGTCCTGGAAAAGTTTGGCAACCTGACCTCCAAGAAACAAGAAAAGAGGAGTCTTAAAAATGAGCTCTGTGGCCAGGCGAGCTGGGGAGGGCTGGGCACTGCAGGGAATCGGGGCTGAGGTCTGAACACAACATTTTTGGGAAGCAGGGATGGGAATGGGATTCCACACCACCACTCGAGTAGCAGCATCCCCTAAACCACGGTCAGAGCTCGCTGTCTCAGAGCGGTGAAGCCAAAATCCCGCAGCAGCTGCTCCTTGCCCCGAGCCCGGGTGGGGCAGCCCCCAGTCCTGGCATTTTGTGCAGCCCCGGGGATGGAGATTTGCTGAGGGGAGGGCACAGCGTCCCTCGGGGAGGGCACAGCGTCCCTCGGGGAGGGCACAGCATCCCTCAGGGAGGGCACAGCGTCCCTCGGGGTCCGGAGAGGGCACAGCATCCCTCGGGGAGGGCACAGCATCCCTCGGGGAGGGCACAGCGTCCCTCGGGGTCCGGAGAGGGCACAGCATCCCTCGGGGAGGGCACAGCATCCCTCGGGGAGGGCACAGCGTCCCTCGGGGTCCGGAGAGGGCACAGCATCCCTCGGGGAGGGCACAGCATCCCTCGGGGAGGGCACAGCGTCCCTCGGGGTCCGGAGAGGGCACAGCATCCCTCGGGGAGGGCACAGCATCCCTCGGGGAGGGCACAGCGTCCCTCGGGGTCCGGAGAGGGCACAGCATCCCTCGGGGAGGGCACAGCATCCCTCGGGGACCAGGGAGGGCACAGCATCCCTCGGGAAGGTCACAGCGTCCCTCGGGGAGGCCACAGCATCCCTCGGGGAGATCACAGCGTCCCTCGGGGAGGCCACAGCGTCCCTCGGGGATCGGGGAGGCCGCAGCATCCCTCGGGGTCCGGGGAGGGCACAGCATGCCCCAGGAATGTGCCGCCACAGGCGGGTGTTTCGGAGCAGATGAAACGCTTTGAACCAGGCTTGTTTGAAAATCTGGCGTCGGCTTTAGAAATGCAAAGCCGTGTAAAGCGATCCCGCGGAGGACGGGACAAAGAGCCGTGGCACAGGGGCTTTCAGAGGGTTGATGGATAACTTCCAAGCCCATCTCACCTCACAGGAGGATCCAGCGCGGCCAATTCAGGCTGTTGATGCATCCAGCCTGGTACCCTGCCGCCAGCAGTGCCCCAAACCAGAACAGCAGCTCGGGGGGATTTCTGCCGCCCCTCTCGCTGCTCAGCCCCCAAGCGTGAGAGCTCCCCGTCCTTATGCTTTCCCATGTGTTTCTCAGCTTGCCTGGCCGCATTTGCAATGCTGATTTGAGCTGAGAGATGCTGTTCGAAGCAAGGCTTTTGTTCTCACAGCCCGGGGTCAGACAGGCCAGAGTTTACCTCTCCAGGCTCCGGGGTCCCACTGCTCAGCAGCAGCAGCCTGGCAGGATTTTTGACCCCAAAGCCTTGCTCTGAGCCTGGGGAGAAGCCACTGCCAGCCTGGCACAGATCTGATTTCCCCACTGCGTCCCCATCCCGCTTGGTGCAGGAAAAGCTCCTTTTCCCAACACGGCCGTTTGGGGTGACGAGCAGGAGCTCTCCCCCAGCCCGCGGGGTTCCTGGTGCGGGTATAACACTTACAATATTCATGATGGCCAGGATGTACTGCTCGATGTCCCTGCGGCCGTGGTAGCCCACCATCATCTTGTCAGCCACCACCAGGGTCTCCACGTAGCGCTCGGTGCTCACCGACCTCTTCAGGGGCAGCTGCCCCCGCTGGCTGTGGTTGCCCGATGGCTTCAGAGGGGAGGGCTTCAGTGTCCTCAGCCACCAGTGCCTCCCCTTCCAGGGCTTCTCATCTGGAGGAGGGAACAGGATGGCTCTGATGCCCTCGGGCAGGAGCTCACGGGACTGAGGGGTGGGTTTGAGGGGAGGAAAGGCCATGGAGGAGCTCTCAAGCTGCACCAAGGGAACTTTAGGCTAGATGTCAGGAAAAAATTCTTCACTGAAGAGTGACTGGGCACTGGAATGGTCTGCCCAGGGAGGTGGTGGAGTCACCATCCCTGGAAGTGTTTAACAAAAGCCTGGACGTGGCGCTCAGTGCCAGGGTTTGGGTGATGAGGAGGTGTTGGCTCGTGGGTTGGATTTGATGATCTCAAAAGTCTTTTCCAACCTGGTTCATTCTGTGATTCTGTGATTTGTGCACCACCTGTGGAGCCAGAACATGTCCCAAAGGACATTTGGCATGTCCCTGCTGGCATGTCCCCTGCCCTCCTGGCATGTCCCCTGCCCTCCTGGCTCCTCCTGTCCCCTCCTGCCCAGCAGATCTGTGCCCTGCCCACGGCAGCCCCAAACCCCTCTGGGCTGCACAGCCCTGCCCTCACCTCTGCCCCAGGGTGGGTTTAGAGACTACACAGCCATAACCTGAGAACCAAGCCCTTGCAGGCCCTTTCCTCTTTCCTTTTCCTGCCAGGACCTGGATTTAGGGCTTGGCTTTTCCGCCACAGAAAGGGCTGCAGCCTCTGCAGCAGCAGCAGCTTTGGGGACTCTGCTTCAAGGGCTGCTGACCCGAGCCTGGGGATGCCCCCAGCAGAGCCATCAGCTCCAAATTCCCTGCCTGGAGACCACCACAGGACAGGGGAGGTGATTCCAGCCCTGCTCCTGCCCTGCCAGCAGATCCAGCTGGATCCCTTCCCCTGCTCTGAGGCTGGATCAGCACATCCAGCGAGGCTGGGAACACGGGCACACCTCGGGCAGCCCCAAAACCTCGCAGCTCCAGCTCCTCCAGAGATGCAGGGGAGCTCCTGGGGGTGTTCAGGGCCCTGGAGTGCTGGGCAGGACAGGACAGGACAGGGCCAGCCAGCAGGGCAGGGGGATGGCGTGGCCTTGCTGGAGCCATTGCAGTTGTTCTAAACTCCCTTTGGCCTGTGGCTCCCACTGCACATCTCTGCTTTCCAAGAAGCAATTAGGAGCAGGCTAAATTATTTCTGGAAGCTGGGGAATGTGGCAAAGAGTCAGCAGGAGGGGAGGCTGCTGGAGCTTCATCCAGTGTGGCTCTGGGAGCTGGGATGGGCGGAGGCCAGGGAAGCACAGGGTGGCTCCAGGGATGCTGGTGGGGCTGGGGACACCCAGAGAAGGTGACAGTGCCTTCCAGCAGTGACTCCTCATCTGGTCAAGTGTCACTGCTGGGGTGGTGGATGGACACCTGAAGTGGCACCCAAACAGGAGCAGTCAGGGCCAGCTCTGCTCTGCTCCCACAAAGTGATCCACAAGAAGCCACCAGGCCCCTCTGCAGGGATGGCATCTCCCCTCAGCCTCTCTGAACTGGGGAGGGGCATCCTCTGGTTTCTTGTGAAACTCTGCCTTCACAAGGTCCCAGCTTCACAAGGGCCAGGGATTCCAGCCAGACTCCGGGACAGACTGCTGGGAAGGGCAAGGAGCAGAAGGGCACATGGGGAGAGGCCAGGGCAGACGTTTGTGGCTCCCTTTGGAGGTCAAAGCCCTGGAGGTGCAGAAATGGGGTTGATGTGCTGTCACTATCCTCTCTAAACATCCCCCAGAGCCTCCTGTGATGGGCCAGGCCCCACATCCCACCCTCCAAGGGCCTTTTCCACCTGGTCCCCACCAGCAGCAGAGTTATCCCAACATGGACACGATCTGCAGTGACCAAACCCCGAAGCCAAGGCTGTGCTGAGCACATGTGAGCTGTGATTTCCCAATACTCCACAAATTGGCCAGATCTGGGAGGATTCTTCTGAAGAAAAACAAGAGGTGTTTTTTTCTCCTCTATTCCATGCTCTATTTCCAAATTTTAAAGCCCTGCTGCAAGGAGGAGAGGACGGGAACATCCCAAAGCCCGGGCCACCAGAAATGGGCAAAAGTAAACACAATAAAAATCTGGAATTCAGGAGGTAAATTTGGTTCTTTGGCACGTGGGGCAGAGTGGGCCTGTTCTGCCAGGATTTGGGGCTGGATTGAGGGGGAGGTGGTGGGAGCACCTACCCAGCACTCCGCAGGCTGCGTCCATGTGAGGGTACTGCAGGGACGAGCGCTTGTACACGACGTGGGGGCTGCCCTTGCCCTCTCCCCCCGCGCTGACGTTGGCTCCGGGGCTCAGGGGCTCGATGAAATATTCCTCCTCATCCGCCACGATCACCCCGTGCTGCAGGAGGGGACAGAGGGGAGGCAATGACAGGGGTGCTCAGAGGACTGGGGGACACCCTGGTGGCTTCTCACGGTGAGGATTTTGCTGAGTAACCCCGGATTTCTGGGGACTGGCAAAAGCTGTGGAGGAATCCTGCACAAACGCTGAAATACAGGAACCCACAGAGCAGAGGAAAGCCAGGCAGATGGTGGTGGATGGGACATCTGTGTTCACTAAAGTCCTCTGGAAATCACAGCCTTGCCTTGCTGAGTTATGAATGAGTTGTTTCCTATTCCACCCACTCGGTCTCAGTGGGATCCCTGTGGGATCCCAAAAATCCCTTCAAACACAGCAGCACTCAGCTCTGAGCTCAGCCTCCCCAAAAAACCTTCCCAAGCAGCTCAGGACCAGCCCCAGCAGCTGGGAATTCAGAGCTGCAGAGAGGGGTAAACACCCAGGGCTTTTGTAAACACCCCAACATTTCCAACCTGAAGGCTGACACCAAACCCACCAGGTGCCTGCAGGCTCCCTCCTCTCCACAGTAACATCCCCTCCACCCCAAAGGTCTGAGCAACACCAAAAGTTTCTGGGAGCCCAACAGGAGCTCCACCCAAACTCGAGAACCTGAGTTTCTCCAAGGAATGTGGTGTCCCATCAGCTGAACTTCACCAGCAAGTGACTGAGGCACAGAAATGGGGCTGAGGCACAGAGATGGGGCTGAGGCACAGAGATGGGACTGAGGGACAGAAATGGGGCTGAGGCACAGAAATGTGACTGAGGCACAGAGATGGCACTGAGGCACAGAAATGGGGCTGAGGCACAGAAATGTGACTGAGGCACAGAAAAGTGACTGAGGCACAGAAATGGGGCTGAGGCACAGAGATGGGACTGAGGGACAGAAATGGGGCTGAGGCACAGAAGTGTGCCCAAGGCACAGAAAAGTGACGGAGGTACAGAAATGGGGCTGAGGCACAGAGATGGGGCTGAGGCACAGAGATGGGGCTGAGGCACAGAGATGGGGCTGAGGCACAGAGATGTGACTGAGGCACAGAGATGGGGCTGAGGCACAGAAATGTGACTGAGGCACAGAGATGGGGCTGAGGCACAGAGATGGGGCTGAGGCACAGAAATGGGGCTGAGGCACAGAAATGGGACTGAGGCACCGAGATGGGGCTGAGGGACAGAAATGGGGCTGAGGCACAGAGATGGGGCTGAGGCACAGAAATGTGACTGAGGCACAGAAATGTGCCCGACATGGCTCAAACACGATCCCAAAAACCAGGAGTCAAAACTCCCGGCTGTCATCCCCCTCCCTGCGTGCAAACACAGCTCTGGGTGCAGACACAGCCCTGCCCTGCCACCAGCGGTGTCCTTTGGATGTGACAGCGCTTTTCCAGCTCGCTCTGTGCCCGAGGGACAGGACTGCCCTGCCGGGACGGGGAGCCGGGAATTCCGTCCCTGTGAACATCCCGAGACCCGTCCATGGAAGGACCAGCTGGAACAGCTGTGCCGGCTGTGGGTGCGGTGAAAGCCCAGAGGGCCTGTCGTGCCTGCCGGGGCTGTCCCCGTCCCCTCCCCGGCCGGAGCTCAATCGGGGCAGTGTCTGCGGCCCCGAGTGCCGGGGGATTTCCTCCTGCCCCGGCCTCTGCTGCTCTTGGCTCGGCTCCGCCTTCTCCAACACAAGCGAGGTACTGTGAGGTTCCCCGGGCCAGAGCCAGCTGGAAAGGCTCTGTGGGATGGGGGGAAGGAGGTCACCCCCGGGCCGGGCACAGCACGGGGGGAGAGCGTGTCCTGCCCCAAATCCACCCCGCTGCAAAAGGGATGTTCTCACTCCGGCCTCTGCAGGGGCTCCACGCCTGCCTGGCACCTTCCAGCAGCGAGGCCTGGGTGTCCCAGGAGCCTGAACGTTGTCCCATGGCTGGGCCCAAGGGCTGAGCCCTGCGGGCGGGCGCTGGACGTGACTCGGGGCTGGTGAAGGGCGCGGTGAGAGGTCCTGAGGGAGCCCTGTGGTCTGGGGGGAGCTGGAATGGATATCCTGTGTGTGATTCACATAGGTCAGCTGCAGAGCAAGGAGGGTTTGCACTGTCAGCTCCTACCACGCTTGGGAAAGGCACAGCCACGGCCTGGGGCCGGCTCTCGCAGCTCCCGGAGGAGCTGTGTGACTGCTGGGCCCATTCCTTATCATGGGGATCCATTCCTCCTCACTGGGCCCATTCCTTATCATGGGGATCCATTCCTTCTCATGGGGGTCCATTCCTCCTCATAGGGGCCCATTCCTCCTCATCTGGGCCCATTCCTTCTCACTGGGTCCATTCCTTCTCATGGGGGTCCATTCCTTCTCACTGGGCCCATTCCTTGTCACTGGGTCCATTCCTTCTCATTGGAGTCCATTCCTCCTCACTGGGACNCCCTCCCTCCTCATCTGGGCCCATTCCTCCTCATTGGGCCCATTCCTCCTCACTGGGCCCATTCCTCCTCATTGGGGCCCATTCCTCCTCACTGGGTCCCTCCAGGCACTCCTGTTCTTGCTGGGCTCAGGAGGCTCCCCAGGAAAGCTGCCTCTGGATCCCTGGCAGTGTCCAAGGCCAGGCTGGACAGGGCTTGGAGCAGCCTGGGATAGTGGAAGGTGTCCCTGCCCATGTCATGAGGTGGAATGAGATGAATTTTAAGGTCCATCCCAACCCAAACCATTCTGGGATTCTCTGATGAAGACCTGGCCTTTTGGCTGTCCCTCTGACACAAGAGGGAAAAGAATGGCACTTCTCTGCTCATTGTTTTCTCCTGGCTGTGGTTTTTTTGTTGGTGTGACATGATGGATCCTTGGGATCTCTTGCAGCCCAAGGGATGAAACACAGGGATTCCAGGTCCTGGCCAGGCTGAGGCAAAGCTGTCTGGGATGCTCCCTGGAGGCTTCCAGCTGCTTGGCCCTTCTGGCAGCTCAAAATGTGGAATAGTTTTGAAGATGGACCATGTCACCCTTTGGGTCCAACAAAGGCCACGTGGTGGGGTTGGGGCTGTGCTGTGCAGGACCAGGATGGACTTTGATATCCTCGTGGGTCCTTTCCAGCTCAGGATATTCTGTGATTCTGTGATTCTGGGGACTGGGTGACTTTCCCCTGGCTGAGCCTGAAGCCCAGCAGGGTGTGGGAGATGTGTGGGGTGAGCCCAGCTCCCTGCCTGCCCTCAGGCCAGGCTGACAGTGCCTGTGGCTGGGAAGAGCAGTCACTGGGAGCGTGTCCAGAATGCCCAGGTGTTGGGAAGAGGATCAGTGGGAGAATGTCCAGATATTGGCATCCAAAGCTGATGTGCTGTGAGAACTGTGCCAGGGGTGTTCAAAACCAAAGTGGTTCAAAACCAAACCTTGCAGGCACGGGAATTCCTGAGGGATACAGGAGCTGGAGGATGGCCTGGAGCTCGTTACTGTGCTCATCCCTTCCCTCCCCCTCGTGCTCAGCTCACCCCAGAACCAGCTCAGGTCCCAGTCTGTGCCCAGTCACCGCCACAGCCCCAGTGCCTGTACAAAGGGGGTCAGTGCAGTGCCCCCTCAGCAGGAACCTGCAGCTGGGCACCCTCTCCTGTCCCTTCCAAGAGGGGTGATGCCCCCCTGGAGCGGAGCCTGCTGGGGATGAGGGATGGCACGGGCAGGTCAGCGTTACTGGTCACTCAGGGCGCTGCAGAACATCTCCCATGGCAAGCCCAGCCCCCTCTCTACCAGCTGAAAACATTCCAGACTCCTCTTGTCCGAATCCCCAACCCCATTGTCCTCACTGACCCCAAAGCCCTCCTCCCCCATGCTCGCTGTGTCCGTAACTCTGGAGGGCAGAAGGACAGAGTTCAGGCAGAGGAGAGCTTGTTGGATGACCCTCTGTCCCTCTCTGTGCCTGGCTGCATTTTCCTCCAGACAGCCCTTGGTGCCTCTCCAGAGCTAAACACGGCCTGGGGACGGAATTCTCCCAGTTCCAAGTGCTGCTGCACCATTGCTTGCCCCAGCCTTGCTGCCCTGAGGAGTGGGAAGGCAGGGGGATGCCAGATTCCTCTGGAGCCAGCAGCACCCAGCTCACCCTTTGTGAGCACCACAAAATTCCCCGGGACTGGAGCAGAGTTCCCATGTCCAAACAATGGGCTCGGGAAGCAGGAGTTTGTGCAGCTCGGATTGTTGGCTGTGAGCTGGAAACTTTAGACTCTGTGATCTAATGAGTCAGATTCTCATTTCTGTTAATAACCCACAGCACTGTTCTGGCAGGGTCACCCTGCAATAAATCAAACGGGAATTCATTCCCATTTGGAAGCTCTTCCACACTGCCAGAACGCTGCAAGGAGGTGGGGCTGGAGCAGAAATATGAACCTGGCCTAAAGAGTCCTCTTCTACCCCTCCAAGGCAGCCATCAGCCTCGGGATTCATTCACGGGGTTTGTTTGCTCCATCTCTCCATCTGGCAGCTCAGGGAATGTGCTGTGTGAGCCAGAAATATCAGAAAATCACAGAAAAATAGGGATGGAAGCCCTCAGTCTATTCCCAGGGCTGGGAGAGCTAATGAATCATACCTGGAGGGGTTTTGAGAGCCTTTTGTCTGGCCTGTTCCTAAAGATCCCCCAAGATCTCACTCTCTCCAAGCAACCTATTCCAGAGCTCAGCTGTTGGTACACTGATGTCCACCACTAAGATTCCTTGCTGATATTTAGGACTGGGATGTTCAGTTTGAGCTGTCAGGACTCGGAAAATCAACCATTCCCACCCTCCTTCCTTGCTGGTTTTGAGGAAATGCCACCTTGCCCCCTTCTTGATGTTCCCCTTTTTCACGTTGAAAAACTGATTATTTCAGGTTTCTTTTCCCTCAGAAGCGACATTTTTTAGCTCCTGAAAAATGGACAGAAGCAACTGGGATCCCTGGGAATGCATCTGCAGTTGGAAGGATCTGGATGCCCTTGTGACATTCCAGCAGCGCGGTGAATTCCCCGCCCTCCCGCGCTTCTTCCTCACCAGCACACGCAAAACGTTCCCTGCTGTTGCTGTTGGAAGAACTGGCTGAGAACCAGGTCTGGGTATCCCCAGAGAGCCAAGATTATCCCATTCCAATCAAAACCAATGGGAAAATGCCCAGAAACTGGGCTGGAAGTGAGACACAGCTCAGGAATCCCCACGGATGTGATGAGGGATGTCTGCACCCTCGGCTGATGGTGACCCCACTGTGGAATATCCCCCCTTGCACCAACCCCAAGCTTTTCCCACCACACGGATCCACCTGCTGGAGGATCGAAGCTGTTGGCACAGCCAAACCAGACTCACCAGCCCGTTGCAGTTGCTGATGGCCACCTTGGAGCTGAGGTACTGGTCCTGCAGGTGGCCGGCGTAGTGGCAGTCCTCGTGGAAGTCGTGCTGCCAGTCCATCCCATCCCGCTTCCAGTACTCCACGGTGAAGTGCTCGGCCAGCAGGTTGGAGTGCAGGGTCAGGTTGAGCAGGAACTGGGTGTGGTGGGCAGAGACTTTGTAGAAGAGCTGCTGCTCCGAGGGCTCGTAGGGCAGGGAGCGCCGGGGCCGCGGCTTCAGCTGCCGGCGCATGTCGAAGGTGAGGAAGTCCCCGTTCTGGTCCACTTGGATGGGGAAGGCGATCTCATAGTGATCCAAGCTGGAGAGGAATTCCTCTGGGGAGGGAAGGACACGCGTGGGAATGAGGCACATGGGAATGGCAGGGAAAAGGGAGTTGGACAATTCCAGCCCGAGTGCAGCCACAGCCAGTGCAGGTGGAGGGTCAGGGTCCTGCCACTGATGCCTTAAGTTTTAATTTTCATGTTTTTCACCCTGGGGTGCAGCTCTGAGCTCACATTCAGTGTCACTCAGCTCTCTGCACAGAGCAGGGACACAAAACAAATCCTTTTCCTGCTGCACACCAAGGGCACCGAGTACAAGTGCTCAGGCCTAAAAGCACAAACAGGAGTGGGCTGAAGAGAGAAACAAGAAGGATGGGACTTTACAACCTGAAGCTGTAATTGGACAATTAATCCCCAATATGCAAATGCACCAAAACTTATCAAAGTGTGAGACCTTGTGACCGTTTGTCCCTTCTGTGTCCATTTTGTGACCATTTTGTGTCCCCCTTGGGTGTAGCCCTGGCCAGGCTCTTGTCCTGCCCAAGGTGTCCCCTAAAGGCCTTTCAATAAATATCTGCTTTATTCTCTAGCTCTGCCCAGTGTCTGTTCCAGGTCAGCCTTCCCAAGGCATCACCACGACATTCCAAAAATTGGAATCCCAAGGCTCTGCCCAGCATGCAGGATCCTTGGGAAATTCCCCAAACGCTGCAGCCTGCAGAGCCTTGGCATTGCAGTTTTTGGAATGCAGCTTTTTCCTCTGCAGGTGATGGACAGGAACAGCCTGGCCCAAAGGGCCCTTCAGGACACCCTGACTGTGGCTCTGGACCTGGAGTATCCCAAACCCTTCCATCTCCACTGGGCAGAGGGAATCCAAGTTTTGCAGGGTCTAGCTCTGAGCTTTGGAAGGTTATTTTAACCTGGATCCTCCAGGAACAGAGCCAGCAATGAGGCCTCTTCAAAAGGAGGCAGAAGGAGCCTTGGGGTGACAGTGGCTCAGGAGAAAAGGCTCCCTGTGCCTTCCTCAGGACATCTGCAGCTGCCACAGGGAGCACACAAAACAACAGCACCAGCCCAACCTCCCCAGTCAGAGCTACGGGGGCTACAGGGGCACAAAGTCCTTGAAATGCCAATCTTGGGATCAAAATAAGAGAGAGTGCAGCCAGAATTCCTCCAGTGGTGCTGAAAATGAGCAGGAGAAGTCAGACATGCCAATTCCCCAGCCAGGTCTCTGTCTCTGACCCCATCCTGCCTTCCCAGCTCCCTGAGTTGGTTTTTATCACCTCAGCCTGGCTTAGCAGCTCCTCTTGGGGCCGTGGAGCTGAGGCTGTGTGGTGCCACCCAGGCTGTGCTGTGACAGGGGCACTGTCCCCAGCCCCTCTGTTAAACGCAGCTCTGCAAGCTGTCACACAAACTGGCACCCTGCAACCTTGGCAGAAACTCCTCCTTTCCTAAGGAAATTGTCCCAGGGACTGCCAGAGTGGATCTGAGCAGAGATCTGGCTCTGGCTGGCAGCCCTCAGCCCAAGGCTTGGGCTGAAGATGGGAAATATCCATGTGCTGGACCAGGACAGCTCCTCCTGAGTGTCCTCCTGAACCCCTCGTGCCTGGAGGGTTGGAGCCTCCTGAGCCCTCATGGGAGGGGATTTTCCCTCTGTTCCCTCTGGAAAAGTTTTCCTGTGCTTTCTGCATCCTATTTGTCATTGTTTCCTAAGCAAACAGGAGGGGCCTGCTGTTCCAGGGTGGCTGAATTTTGCCTGCCTCCACAGAGGAACCACCTTCAGAGCCTTCCCAGCCTTCAGAAACTCAGCCAGCTCCAAACTGCACTCTCACCACAGGGCAGCCCTGGAAAGTTTCCTTTTCCTCTGGTTTCCAGTGTGGGAGCCTGACAGAGTGGTTTCCTTGGCCACCAGGAATGGTAGAGGCCTTCCACCCTCTGGGATTAGGGGTGAGCTCCCATCTTTCCCATAAACACTGCTGGCACCTCTGCCTTGCCAGAATTAATTATAAAGTTTTTAACTTCCCATGCTCCAGCTTTTCCTGCATGCCAGCACCTCCCTGTGATGGGGCTGGGCAAACAAGGGTGACTTTTTGCACTTAGAAATGACTTCAGGCTTGGAAAAATTTGCTGTGGGAAGTGTTTTGTTTTCCTTTTTGCCTCTTTGCAGTCCACATGGGCTTGGAAAAGAGTGAATCAGAGCGTGGTTTGTGCTCGCTGTGGCTACAAAGCACCTGGGACTCCAAGCTGGAGGCTCTGATCCTGACCTGAAAGACATTTCCAGGAGGGAAAACGTGTCCAGAGCCTGAGGTGGAGTGTGAGAACCTGGTGGTGTGGTGGGGCTGGACACTGCATCTCCTCAGGGATGGCACTCTGGACACTGAGGCACGGGGAGAGCCCAAGAGCAGTGCCCTGCATCACAAAAATGGTTTGGGAAGTGGTGCTTTAGAGTGGGAATGCCTCAAATGGAAAAAATAATCATGGAATAGAATCCTGGAATGGTTTGGGCTGGAAGGGACCTTAAAGCTCATCCAGTGCCACTCCTGCCATGGCAGGGACACCTTCCACTGTCCCAGACTGCTCCAGCCTGGCCTTGGACACTGCCAGGGATCCAGGGGCAGCCACAGCTGCTCTGGGCACCCTGTGCCAGGGCCTGCCCACCCTCCCAGGGAACAATTCCTTCCCAATATCCCATCCAGCCCTGCCCTCTGGCAGTGGGAAGCCATTCCCTGTGTCCTGTCCCACTTCACCCCTTTTTAAACCCAGTGCATGCAATCATAGAATGGCTTTAGGTTGGGAGGGACCTTAAAGCCCATCCAGTGCCCCCCCTGCCATGGGCAGGGACACCTCCCACTGTCCCAGGCTGCTCCAAGCCTGGCCTTGGACACTTCCAGGGATCCAGGGGCAGCCACAGCTGCTCTGGGAAAGTTGTTCCAACCATTCCAGCTGTTCCCTGAGCTGTTACAAACTGCACCCTCAGTGTCCAGGCTACATCTGAACCTCTCTTGCTGCCTCGGAGAGCCCTTCAGTGCCAGGCTGCTGCTCCCCACAGAGGTTAAAATTAGAGCTCAAGGCTGATCCCCTAATCTTGCTCCTGCAGAAAGCAAACACTGATCTGGAGTGGGGCACGTGGGGCACGAGGATTCTGCTCCAGAGGTGCCTGCAGCGAGTCCCTGGGACCAGGGGCTGGTGATAACACTGCCCTTCACTCTGCAACTGCTCCCAGGAGATAACAGAGCCTCACCCTCCCCAAAGGGTGTCCTGGGCATTAGGAACTGTCTCAGCAGCCTGGTGAGGTGTTGGGTGAGAGCCTGACCCAGAACCAGAGCTCTGACAGCAAGAGGGGCCCCTGGGGCAGCAGGGCCTGGGCAGGGACAGGGACTGGGCAGGGACAGGGACTGGGGAGGGGACAGGGACTGGGGAGGGGACAGGGATTGGGAAAGGGACGGGGATTGGGAAATGGACAGGGACTGGGAATGGGACAGGGACAGGGATTGGGAAGGGAACAGGGACTGGGAATGGGACAGGGACAGGGATTGGGAAGGGAACAGGGACTGGGGAGGGAAAAGGACTGATCAGAGACAGGGGCTGGGCAGGGGACAGGCTGCAGTCCTGGCATGCTGCTCCCATCCATCACCAACACACACACCCATCCCACGGCACCACATCCCAGCACCACCACGGGCTGGGAGCCATCCCCAGAGCTGCTCAGGGCCTGCCCTGGGGGAGCACAGGGCATTAATTCCGGGTTTGATGGAGCTGTGTGGGGAATCCCAGCACTGTGAGCTGGGATGGGCCAATCCCACAGCGGTCCTGGCAGACGTGGAGCAGGGTGGGAACCGATGGGATGGCCAGAACAGCCCCCAGGCACTGCCAGAGCCTGTGGAGAGCAGCACCAGGAACTGGGTGTCCCTCAGATCCCCACCTGCCTGGGGAAGGTGCCCAGCTCCCAGCTGGGGCTGTCTGTGCTGTGTCCAGCCTGGGACACTGAGGGACTTTGGCTGCTTTTGTCCCTCTTCCCGGCTCTGCTTCCCCACCCAGCTCAGGGCCCTCATCACCACAGCCTGCTCTGCTGGCCAGCCCGGGGCTGGCACCGGCTGTGGCCCTGCCATGGGGCACGTGGGCACACGAGGGCTGCAGGACTGGGGCTCTGTGAGTGCCACTGCCAGGGTTTGAACACCTTGCACAGCAAATGTTCTACTGCAGAGCTCGCTGCCCCCACCTCTGCTGGCAATGTTCACCTGGCTTTTTAAGGAACAATCCTAACAATATTACCACGAATCAGTTTAACTCCCCTTTGTGTCTGTGAGTGTTGTTTGTACTCCAGAGGGGACTCAAGGCTCCACCCCATTTTCCAGTCCCTTCACTCCTAACCTGGGATAAAATCAGGTACCAAAGCACAAAGCTATGGGCAAGAGACCCACATTCCCCTTCCCTTGAGTCCCTGAGTGTGATTCTGTTTAACCACGAATCCTTCAGACATCGACACACCAGATGGGCACAAATACACTTAAAAAATGTGTGTACAAACCAAACCTGCTCCTGCAGCAGCACAGTCCTGTCCAGACTCAGCTGGGCACAGGCTTTGGCTGCTCCAGCACTGCCCTCCCACCCTGGGCATGCCAAGGACCGGGCACACACACAGTGCTCCTCCTAACAAAGCCCTGCTCACCCAAGGATGTGCTGCTCCCTGGAAGGAGCAGCCCTGCTGCCACCACACCTCCTTCCTTTCCAAGCCTCTGGCCTTGCACTGACCCAGCTGCTCTGAATTCTGCCAAAACTCTCAGGGTGCAACACCCAGGAGCAGAACACCTCCATTCCTTGGAGACTGATGGAAAACCCTGGCCAGGGGAGCGGGAGGAGCTGGGCAGGAGCAGAGCTGGAGGTGTCTCCACCTGCTCCCCCAGTCCCTTCCCAGGCCAGCATTAGGGTTCTGCCAGCAGCAGCGGGGTGGATCCAGCTCCCTTTCCCCTGGGTGGATTCATCTCGTCTCCCCACAAGCAGATCCAGCTCCCTTTCCCCCGAGTGGATCCAGCAGGGATGGATCCAGCTCATCTCCCCACAGGTGAATCCCGCTCCTCTCCCCATGGGTGGATCCAGCTCCCTTCCTTAAAGGTGGATCCAGCAAGGGTGGATCCAGTTCCCATCCCCATGGGTGAATCCGTCTCCCTTTCCCATGGGTGAATCCAGCTCCTCTCCCCATGGGTGGATCCATTTCTCTTTCCCATGGATGGGTCCAGCTCCCCTCCCCAGAAGTGAATGCAGCTCCCCTCTCCTCAGATGGATCCAGCTTCTCTCCCCAAGGCTGGATCCAGCTCCCCATCCCATCCCATCCCATCCCATCCCATCCCATCCCATCCCATCCCATCCCATCCCATCCCATCCCATCCCAAATTCCCACCCCATTATCCCACCCCACCCCATCCCTACCTTGTGACTGGAAGGAGTACCCGGGGAAGGTGGCCCCGGCCATGCCGAGGGTCAGGGTCCAGGTGAGGAGCCTCCAAGCTGTGGCCATGGTCAGCGCCGCTCGCGTCGGAGCAGGGAGATCTGTGCCGGCTGGGAGGGCGCTGTCCCCACATGTCTCTCCCTCGGCCACCCCCTATGTGCAGAGAGGAGTCCCGGGTCCCTGCGCAGGCATCCTGGGCCGCTCCGTGCTGTCCCGGGGCCGGCGGGGTGGGCAGTGCCGGGCCAGCGCAGCGGGCTCAGCGCCGGCTCATCCCCAGCACCGGCATCGCCCCTGCGGGGAGAGGTGGGGATGAGTGAGGGGATGGGGAATGAGAAAACGGGGTCCTGGAGAAGGCGGGAGTGCGATGGAAGGAAAGGAAAAGAGGAGGAAAGGATGGGAAGTGTTTGAGGATGAATTAACCCCATCAGCTCCTGCTCCACGCTGCACTCCAGGGGTTCTCCCAGCTGGGATTTACCCGGTACCTGCGGGAAGGAGCTCAGGATCCATGGGAATCCTTCATCCTGTGGCAACACCCTCAGGGAAGAGCAGCCCCAAGAGTGTCCTGGGTCACCTGATCCCTTGAAGAGAGCAGGAAATAACAGCACTGGTAGGGGGGGTGGTGAGCAGCAGCCCAGAAATCCTCTCTAGCTTTTCCCTGGATTTCGAACACACTTTAAGGACTGTCACCGCGCTGAGGGAAGAACACTTGCTCTCAGAGTCTACTGGCTGAACCTAAAAAAGTGATGGAAAACAAAGAGCCCATTCAGGGAACTCACCCTCAACCCCAGCCACAAATGGACCCCCAGATTCCAATCGCATTTGTTCTGTAAAATGCTCTGCTAATTGCTCCGGTGAAAGATTCCTGGCTTGCAGAGAATTTCCACTCAGTCTGAGGCGATTACATCAAACTCGAGTGATGCCGGGGACTTGCACAAAGCCTGTGGGGTTTAATTCCCGTCCACCCATTCCATGAGTGTGGGATGAGCGCAGCACATCCCTCACCTCCCAGAGGATCCCAAATATCCCCGCGGTGACGCTGCAGAGCAGCCCAGCAGCCAAACCCAAACCTCCCTGCAGAGGTGGCAGACAGAGACCTGCAGCAGTGGTGCAGATCCCACTTGCTGGAGCAGGGCTGGGAAAGGCAGGGTGAGCTCCTGGGAATGGCAGGGTGAGCTCCTGAGCATGGGAAGAGGCTGGAGATGGGAGGAGGGTGCTCTTTGCAGAGGTGTCAGCAGCCAGGGCCTGTGTGTGGTCCTCATCCCAGTAAGGAAATGCTTAACCCCTGCCTTGCTCTGCACTGGGCTGCTTTAAACAGCCCAGGCCTGAGCTCAGGGCAGGGCAGCTGGGTCCTCCTGGGATCTGCCACGCTCCCCTTCTTGTCCTTATGGGAATCTGTATCCCTGAAAGTGAATTTCTGCTCCTGTTTTCCCATCTTTACTGTGCCATGAACAGTACTGGTGCTGCAGGGGCTGGGAATGACACCCAGCACAGCCCAGGTGGTGTGAGGGAGGTACAAGGGGAAATCCAGGAGATGATTCCTGCCCCAAATTTATCATGGAAGTCATAGAATGGTTTGGGTTGGGAAGGACCTTAAAGTTCATCTTATTCCACAGGGGCAGGGACACCTTCCACTGCTCTAAGCCCTGTCCAGCCTGGCCTGGGACACTTCCAGGGATCCAGGGGCAGCCACAGCTGCTCTGGGCAACCTCCCAGGGAAGGATTTCTCCCTAAAATCTCATCTAAATCTCCTCTCCTTCATCTTAAAGCCATTAACCTAAATTAATGGTTTTTTCCCTACTAGGCAGAAAGAGTGGGAGATGAAACACGCAGCTTTAAACACAATTTGGAGTTGCATAATTTAAAGATTAAGATTTTTCACTGCTTGTTTACAGTTAAGAATGGCCAAAGATCCTCGGTGAGGCCTTGGCCTGGACTCCCCAGTCCCACCTGGGGCCATGCCAGGTTTTCTCCTGCAAAGCCCAGACACAACACGGAGGTGGCCTCCAAAACTGCATCCTGTGAGTGGCCCTGAGGATAAACTGCCTGAGAGGGGGGCAGCTCTCACCTTGGGCTGCTCCTTTTTCCTGGGCCAGGTAATGGAATCAGGGAGTGGGGGGAAGAGGCTTGGGGCAGGAATTCTGCCCCCTTCCAGCCCCACACGAGGATGCCGAGATCCGGTGACAATGTCACCTGTGGTGCCACCCCCGGGCTGTGGCACAGCGAGGGCAGAGCCAGGGCCAGGCAAGGCACGTGGGGGCTGCTCAGTGCCCGCTCCTGGCTGCAGGAATTGGGCTGGGAAAGGGACAAGTCGAAAGCAAAGCCCTCGCTTAAATCAGCATCTCCCAAAGCTCGAGATTCCAGCTTTTAAATCCTGCCACAGCTCCAAAGCCCACGGAGTCCTGCTCAAGTGTATTTTCTCCTGGGCTTCACACGACTGATTTCCCCTGTTTTCCAGCTGCTGAACCCTTTTCCTCCAGGCTGTCCTCACCTCCCGTCCTGCCCCCGCCTCTCCGTGACCCTCGGCGGTGCCCCCGTGTCCTTCCCCGCCGTCCCGGCCGCTCAGCATCCCCCGGAACAGCGGCCGGGAAGGAGCGGCCGGCGCCAGGAGCCCGCGGCCTTGACCTTGGGGGAAGGAGGCGCGTCGGGAGCAGCGCAAGGCAGGAATTCCAGCTGCAAAATTCCTGCGGGCCGGGCTGGGGGAAGAGCCCGGCTGCGATCCCTCCCTGCAGGCGGCGGGGAGAACACGGCCCCTTCCCGGCGGTGCTGCATTCCCAAAGCCCGAGGAGCAGCAGCAGCGCCCGGAGGAAGGAGCAGAGCGCCGGAGGAGCGCTGGTGCCTCCATCCCTATCAAGTTTTCCATAACCTCACTTTGCAGCTTCGCTCCGCGGCCGCACAATCCCGAGGAATCCGGCGGGACACGGGGATCGCACGGGCCGGGCTGGGGGAGCTCGGGGACAGCTCGGGGACAGCTCGGGGACAGCTCGGGGACAGCTCGGGGACGCGGGGTGACCTCTCCGGTCTCGTGCCTCCCTCGCTTGGGCCGCTTCCGATCCGCTCCTTCCCAAGGAATTCGTTGTCCTTGGCAGGCTCGGCTCGGGCTGACGCTCCCGGCTCCCGGTGCCAAGCGTGGCTTTGGCCGCCCGGACCCGAGCGACAGCGGGGACGATGCTCCAGGTCACCTCCTGCCAGCCCAGAAAGCCCCGGGAAGGAAGGGGCTGGGAAATGGGGGTGAAATTCCAACGGGAATGAAGCGAAAAGAGAAGAGAAGAAGGAGCGAGGCAGATGACAACTGTTCCTAATTTCAGGCGCGGCGCTGCAGACAGAATTCCCTGAAAGCGCGGCTGCTTGGCCGGCTCCAGGGGCAGCGCCAGGGGAAGGTAATAGGAAGCAGATGGGCGCTGCTCGGGGCCAAGAGGAAGGTTCAAGGTGCCTCCTAGTGCAGGGAAGAGGAATTTAACTGCTTTTAAAGATGCAGGGCCCGGCGGCTTCCAGGTTTCTCATCCAGCTTTTGCAAATTATGAGCTCAGGTGCACTTTTCCCTTTTTTTTTTTTTTTTTTTCCTTCTTCTCTTCTCGGGGAGAAATAAACACAAACACAGATTTCTGCTTCCAGCTTGCCCCGGGGGGAGGAAATGCTTCTAGTGCATCCCTTGCCAGGCCTTACACTGACATCTTCCAGACACGGGAGAACTGGGAGCACTGGGAGCAGTGGAGAAGTGAGAGCAGCACCCCAGTGGGGGCACTGGGAACAGTGGGCTCGGTGAGAAAGCAGTGGCAAAGCAGTGGGAAAACAGTGTGAGCAGGACCTCACAGCTGCACCACCCCAACAGCATTTCTGGGCTGTGTTATTTTAAGGAATGAAAGCCTCAAAGTTATTTTATTCTTCTGTAAAACGGTGAATTGACACCACCCCATAAGCACACGGGCTATCGGGGTTATCATGGAGCCACATCCCACAGCTTGGTCCCTTTTTCGCCCCACGTGCCTCCTGACCCTCCCAAGGGGCTGCTCAGCTCCACAGCAGCCCTGGCAGCCCCTGCAAACAGCACCTCAGGGGTTTCTGCTCCTCCAGCCACTCCAGCCCGGGAGTTGTTCTACCAGGTCAAAGTTTATCTCGGAGGGGAACAGCTGTGAGCCTCAGGCTGGCTCCACGGGCCTCATTCTCTACAGAATCCAAGTTAAACACAGCAGGGACTGCAGGGGCTGGTATTTGTGGCTCAAGGGCTGTGCCAGGGCAGCGAGGGCAGCAGCACCAGGCTTTTCAGGCTTTCCCACATCCCACGTGGGTCCCCTGCTACCCACAGTGGGATCTTTTCTAATGCTGGGGTCACCGCTGCCCTGCAGGACACACAACAGCCCCCTAGTGCCTGCAGCTCCTGGGTATTGATCCCAAAGTCACCCAAAAATAGTCCCCCTGTCGCCTGCCATCGCTGCTTCATGGAGGGACACAGGTTTTGGCAGTAAAGCCTCAGCTGGAATCGACTTTCACCCTTCCAGTGGAGAAATTTTTCCTCATATCCAACCTGAACATCTCCTGGGGCAATTTGAGGCTGTGTCCCACTGCTTGTTCCTTGGGAGGAGAGCCCAATCCCTGAGGCTGTCCCCTCCTGTCAGGGAGTTGTGCAGAGCCACCAGGTCCCCCCTGAGCCTCCTTTTCTCCAGGCTGAGCCCCTTTCCAGCTCCCTCAGCTGCTCCTGGGGCTCCAGAATCACTGAATCAAAGATCTGTGCATAGAACCATGGAATATCCTGAGTGGGAAGGGACCCACAGGATCATCCAGTCCAACCCCTGGCCCTGCACACACACCCCAACAATCCCACCCTGAGCATCCCTGAGAGCGTTGGCCAAACGCTCCTGCAGCTCTGGCAGCCTTGGGGCTGGCACCATTCCCTGGGGAGCCTGGGCAGTGCCCAGCACCCTCGGGGGGAAGAACCTTTCCCTGAGCTCCATGCCAAGCCCTGACACAGCTCCAGCCCTTCCTGGGCTCCTGTCCCTGTCCCAGAGCAGAGCTCAGCCCCTGCCCCTCTGCCTCCCCTCGGGAGGAGCTGCCGCCCCTGAGGAGCCTCCCCTCAGACTCCTCTGCTCCAGCTGAACAAGCCAAGTGCCCTCAGCTGCTCCTCAGACCCTTCCCCAACTCTGTGTCCCTCCTTTGGACACTCTCCAGCAGCTCTGGATCCTTCTGATCTCGTGGTGCTCAAAGTGCCCCCAGCACTGGAGGTGAGGCTGCCCCAGTGCAGAGCAGAGCAGGTCGACCCCTCCCTGGCCCGGCCGGTGATGTTCGAACCCTTCTCATCATCTCTACATCCCTGCTCCTCCTCACCCCTCTCTCTGCACACCCCAGGGCCTGGCAGGGACAGGTCCCTCGCAGCTGCTGCTGCATTGCTGTGTTTTTTTGGGGGGTCTCGCCCGCTGCACTCCCCGGGGCCGTGGGTGTTCCGTGCGTGCTCAGCCACCACCCAGCTCCCGGCTCCCGGCTCCGGGCAGGTCCCTGCACGTTCCCGAGGATGGAATAAGCAGCCCCGCCGCCCCCAGCAGGCTGCTCCTCCCGCGGCACGGGGTCAGCACGTGGGGGATGCAGAGCTGAGACCTCCCCGGCTTCCAGCAGGAGAACGTCCTGATATTCCCGACAAAATATTTGGCCGGGCTGCCAAGTGGAAAACATGCTGAGCTGCAGATGGCAGAAGTCTCCCCGCAGTCATCTTGCCAGCACGACAGGACTTCCACTGGGAAGTCGTTTCTCAGCTCTAGGGCAGCACTAGGGGTTAAGCCCACAGAAATCAGCATTTCTGCTGCCAGGAGCATCTGCAAACTGCGAGAAAGGGGTTAAAGTCACAGGTCTGCAGAACACAAAATAAGAACTTGAGCCATAATCTGCTTTGCTGCTCCAAGCCTGGCCTCTCTGGGGCCACGGCGAGTGAAGAATTAGAAACATGGAGTTATCCCTGTTCCCAGAACACTGCAGCCTCCAGCCCTGGGATGGCTCCTGCCTGCACAGCCACTCTTTGGCTGCCCTGCAAGCCCTCTGCTCGCCCCTGCCACCAACGCACCTGGTGCAATGCCAGCTCTGCCTGTCCCTTCCCTGCTGACCCCCTCGGGGCTGGGAGGGGGCCCGGGATGCTCAGTGCAGCCCCCCCGGCTATGGAGGGCTGAGTCACCTCCTCCCAAGAGCTGTCCTTTGCACACCCCAGTGACTGCGGGTCCCATTTCAGCTTCCCAGGAGGGGAGATGCCCTTTCCACACCGTTAAAATCAGATCCAGCCCCATCCAAAGGCACTCCCCAGCAACGTGGGAAATGCAGACCCACACTGCCAGCGTGACCCTGAGAGCTGAGGGGTCTGATCTGGGGTCTCTGCCCCACTGCCCACACCCCGGTGCCAGCCTGGGTGCCAGGGGCACAGCCTCCCTGCCTTTGGACCACCAGCTCCCTCTCCCAGGCTCTCCGTGGTGCTCCACAGCCGGCCCTGCTGTGCTCTGGCCGGGCACACCCTGCATCCCTTTGTACAGCAACTTCACGGGGCTTTGGGCTCCCTCCAGCACTGTGTGGGAGGAGGCTTTTATTTTTTTCATAAATACGAGAATTATTTTACAGTCAAATCTATTCACTGGAATCTTGGTGAGGAAAGGGATGAACTCCCCTCTCGCTCCTCTCCAAAATCTTTAATTTTGCCAGCAGAGGGGCAAGAGAAGCCCGTGCCAAAGCCAGGGCAGCGAGAGGAGAGCTGGGAGCAGCGACCTCGCTCTGACACCGCCTGCTTGGCTCTCTGGAAATCCTATCCCTGTGTTACATAAGGACCTGGCCCTATCTGGAACGCCGGGGTCATTGCACTTCTCCAAGTGTGGTAAAATGCTCGGAGGTCCTCAGCAGGAAAGCAGGAGGGAAGTGCCAGCTCGGATCCTCCTCGGCATGGGGGGCTGGGCCCAGGGCAGGGCTGAGCCCTGCTGGAGCTGCCAGAGCAGTGCCCAGCTCCAGCCCCATGCCAGGTGGGCACTGAGATTCCCAGTGCTCCCGTCCTGGGACTCCTCCTGCCTTCGGGAGAGGCCTCCACCAAGCAGGTCCACTCTCAGACGGGACTTATGCAAGAGTTTGGAGCCTCTCCATGTGACCCAGACTTGCTGGCGCTCTGCCATCGCTCTCCTCGCTGGCTCCAGCCAGGCACGGAGCGGCGGGATTAGGGAGAGACCGGGCAGTCATTAACGGAGTGCCAGTAATTAACGGAGTGCCTGTCATTAACGGAGTGCCTGTCATTAACGGAGGGCGCCAGTCATCACCAGAGTGCATCCCCCACCACACAGGGCCCTGCCAGTGACACGCATCCCATGAGTGAAGGGACACGCGTGTCACCCCCGTGCACCCAGGGCACAGCTGCAGCTGCTTGCGTGCGTGGGGATGGGGGTAGGTGCGGTTTGTACGGGGATTAAAGGCTATTTGCACGTGGATACACGTTATCTGCATGTGACAACGCTATCAGCACGAGGATAGCTCTATCTGCATGGGAATATGCATTATCGGAATGGGAATACACATTATCTGCATGGGGATAGGTGTTATCTGCATGGGGATAGATGTTATCTGCACGTTGATAACACGTTATCTGCACGTTGATGACACACTCCCCGCAGGTCTGATGCCCACACCCCCTGTGTGCTGCCACCCTACAGATGTTCCGTGCACAAATGCCATTTTTATACCCGGCCTCTGCGTGGCCGCCTCTGCCCCCACGAAATGCTCCCTCTCTGTGGGGTTCAGCACAGCCAGGAGAGAATCCTGACCTCCTGGGCCTGTGCACAGGCAGCTCTCCCTGTGCTCCTGCTGCTCCTCCCAGCACGGAGCAGCACCAGAGCTCTGCCAGGAAAGGCCCCGGGCTCTGGGAAAGGCCGGGAGCGCTCACACTTCTCGGAGCGAAGCAGATGCAGACAGAGCCATCTCCATCCCGGCAGGGCTGGCTCCTCTCCATCCCGGCAGGGCTGGCTCCTCTCCATCCCGGCAGGGCTGGCTCCCGCAGCTCCCCTCCGGCAGTCCCGGGGCTTACACAACCCAGCCCCGCAGGGTGCCGAGCCCTGGGCTTGCATAAAGACGAACAGCGCCTGTGCCAACAGCGAGCTCTGCTCACCTGTGCACCCAGCCCGGCCCTCTCCAGGAGGGAGCTGCTCCGTGCTGGGAGTCCCAGCTGAGGCAGGAGTGTGGTTTACGCAGTTCCAGCTCACAAGCAGCTGTCACAGCTCTCACACACCAAGTGTTGCACCCAAAATTTGGCTCTTCATCAGCCAGGCTGTAGGACAGGGCCATACCCCAATCACAGAATGGTTTGGGTGAGAAAGGACCTTAAAGTTCATTTAGTTCCATTCCCCTGCCATGGGCAGGGACACCTGCCAGTGTCCCAGGCTGCTCCAAGCCCTGTCCAGCCTGGCCTTGGACACTTCCAGGGCTCCAGGGGCAGCCACAGCTGCTCTGGGCACCCTGTGCCAGGGCCTGCCCACCCTCACAGCTGGCAAAGATGTGTCTGGTTATCAGACTGGACGTGCTACAGGGGAGGGCACAGTCCACCTACAGTCCCTGTCACCAGGTGCCACACCTTGTCCACCCACATTCTCAGGCTGGAGTTGGAGAGACAGGAGAGCTCCACTGAGCTTCCCAAGAAAAGCCTCTCCTGCCAGCCAGCAGAGTGGTGAGAAGCACTGAGGGACCTGCAGTGAGTCCAGGGCTCAGCAGCTCCTGTCACTGTCACAGCACAGCTCATCCAACACTGCCCCAGCAATGGCCCAGTCCTGGCCAGGGGGATGGATCCACAGCATGACCCAGCTCCAGCTGGGCTGAGCTGCTCCTGCCAGGCTGAATTAAAGAATAAGTGAGGTTGGAAGGGACATGAGGGGGTCTCTGGCCCCATCCCACTGCAGAACTGGGTTGCCTTTGAAGTTAGGTCAGGAGCACACAGCCCAGCCTGTCCCAGAGGGACACAGGAGTGGCTCAGAGGAAATGCAGGGACCTGTGGAGTGGGACCCTAAAGCAGCAAAGCCACTTTGGGCCTCCCCGTCCTCCAGGAAAGCAGAACCTGTCAGAGAAGTGACATCGTGGTGACACAGAGAGTGTTCCTTCCACAGCAGGACAAGCCACGGAGGGATTTGGTGGCAGCCAAGGTAACAGTGGGTACAAGGCCATGGGATCACCCCAGGCAACGACCCCAGGGTCCTCCTGGTGCAGGGCAGTGCCCAGGACAGGGGCACCCACGGCCCCCAGGACAGGTGACCCCATGCCAGGGGAGCCCTGCAGGGACAGGGACGCCTCCTGTGGGATGAAGCCTTGCAGAACACTTCAGCTGTGGAATCCCTCCAGCCCTGACAGACCTGCAGATCACGTCCAGGCTCTGGCTCCTTGGGAGCTCCAGGAGATCTGCTGGGCAGAGTTTTTGGGCCCTTTCTCCCTCCCTGTAGGTTCTTTACTCAGGGAAGTGTGGCCCAGGTGGTGTGGCCCAGATGCAGCTCCTTCTTCCATGGCCAGGGAATGAAGAGTCCCTAACCCTGACAGGACTGAACTCATCCTTTGCACTTTCATTTCGGTCGAAGCCGCTTCCCACCAAAGTCACAAATCCCACAGGAGGAGGCCAGGACTTCACCTGCCAGTTTAGCTCATTTGGGACCAACATTTAGGAGTGTTTGAGTTCAAAAAGATTTGCAAGACTGCACAGGAATAGATTAATTTAAAGTAATTTTTCCTTTCAAATTAAGCTACGATGTAAGAGTAGGAAACACAATATTGACAATGGGTGATCAACAGAAGTGTAAAGCTGTGGATGTCCCATCCTTGGAAGTGTCCAAGGCCAGGTTGGACAGGGCTTGGAGCAATCTGGGATAGTGGAAGGTGTCCCTGCCCAAGGCAGGGGTGGGACTGGATGAGCGTTAAGGTTCCTTCCAATCCAAACCACTCCATGATTCCATGAAAGACACTGAGTACTCAGACACGGAATATCCCGAGCATTTCCCAGCCTGGGAGGATGCAGAAGGTGAGAGAGGAGCAGCAATGGAGCAGCTGGATGGAGACCCTGTACTTCACACGTGCCCTGATGTTGTTCCATTGAAGTTAGAGCTAAAACAGTCCAGCAGTTTCCCAGTGGAGACTCTCCCAGTCCTTCAGTTGGCTGCAGACTTTGTTGAAGGCCCTCACAGTAACCAAGATGGGAAAACTGGCTTGGATGGGGTCTCTTTGAACCCCCTTCAGTGCTGGAAATCAAGGCTGTATCCAGGCTGGTGGTTTTCCATGAGTCTTTCTCCCCAGCTGCCGCATGAGATCCGACCTGCTCACAGATTCCCGGGAAATGTTTGTAACTCCTCGCCCTGCAAACATTTCCTACAGTGGTGGGGTCAAGCAGAGACCTCTCTGCCTTGTGTGTCTTCAGCACATCTGAGCTGACATCACCCAGCCAAGCGTTTCTGCAAACGTGACGGCTTTGGTCCCAATTCTGTTTGTTTTAAGCTTCATTTTGTGTTAACCCAAGATCGAGGCAGGACAGGACGTGACAAACACATCCTGCGGTGCTCCCAGCTCAGAAGGAATTCATTGCTGGAAACTTGGCAAGAAAAGCGGGGTTTGGAGTCGGGGGGTTTCAGATAAGCTGGAGATAAGGGTTTGCATGGAATCATCCCCGGGTGCATCCATGGAGCTGCTCCCTCGGGAAGCAGAGCCCAAGGCTGTTCCTGGACCAGGATTCCATGGAATGATGAGAACAGCGGCTCCTCCCCAGCAGTCCCTGGGTGGCCTGGAGCCACGGGCGATAAGAGAGCCTCTCATGTTTCAGGTTGGAGGAGCAAACACTGTTTATGTCGAGCAGCACCACCTTCCTCCCCTCGGGGCTCCTCTTCAGCCTCCCGGCGGCTGCTCAGGCCCGGCTTCTCGGGGCCTCCCGGGGCCAAAGGGACCGGCTCAGCCCCCCAGCCTTAGCGGGCAGGCCTGATTTGCAGGAGATGACAGCACCTTTCCCCTTCCAGCGCAGCAGCAGCAGCAGCGTGGGGAATGCGGCCGCAGCCGCCGGGAGGTTTTGGGGAGCTCGGGGGGAGGAGGGGAGCGGAGGATGCTGCCCCGGGGCGAAGCAGCAGCAGCGGGAGGCTGAGGATGGAGCGACCGGAGCCCTCAGCACGTTCCATATATGGAGAAACTTTGGGAACAACCTCCCGAGGGCTGCGGGAAGCCTCACTGATGGAGGCATTTGGGAGCAGCCCGGGCAAGGCTGGTCCCAGCTCAGGGAACATCCCGGGGCTGGGAATCACCCGGGTGTCCCACGGAGCGTTTCCCCTCCCACCCTGGGCAGCGTGGGGGAGAGCAGAGGGCAACAAAGGCTCCCCGGAGCCCTGCCTGCCGTGCCCGGCCGTGCCCTGCATCCCAGCCGGGAACAGCACGGAGCGGGGTCGGAAGCGGAGCTCTGCTGCCGGGATTGCCAGGGATTGCGGCAGGAACACAGACGCCCCCTGAGGTTCGCATCTCGAGCACAAAGGAGTCCCCAAAAACGGGCCCCGGTGTGAAATTGTACATTTTGCTGCAGAGGGTACCTGCCTCCAGCACAGCTCCACGCTTCCCTCTTGGCTGGCTCTTGGCCTCTGGAAGATATTTGCCAAGGTTGTTTTATAAACTCCTTTCTATTTATAGGCCAGCTCCTTCAGCTCTAATGAGATAATCTTCTGGCATCTCACCATCACTAATATTTACTTTGATGTTTAAAATTACATCTTCTGAGGGATTGATTTTTTTTTAAATTAAAAAAAAAAACCACCTTTGAAACATAATCAAAGCAAAGAAAGAAACGAGAGCAGAGCAGTGGGGCCGAGCTCCTGGGGATGCACACGGAGTCGGTGACACTGCAACTTTTTCAGGGCAGACTCTTTATAATCCTCTGAGCACATCAGGAGGGAGAGAGGCATTGGCAGCTCCTGAAGATGGAGAGAGAGACGGGGAAAGAGGGAGAGGGAGCGCGGGCTGTGTTTATTCTCAGGAATGAAGGCGGCAAGGAACGTTTCATTCTGCAGCAGGGCTGGGAGCTGCTGCTCTCTGTAATTGAGAGCTTCGCCCCGGGCAGCTCAGCGGAGGAGATTTGGGGCTTAGAGCGGCAAACATTCGATCCCTGGGTTAATACAATTAAAAAAGTGCGGCCGAGAGGGGCTGGGGGAGGCCAGGGAGGCAGCGCACGAGATCCCGGCTCCCGCTGCCTGCAGCCGCTTTGAAACACAAGCCTGCGTTTTTATGGAAACTCTGAATGTTGGAGAAGGGTGAACATGGTTTTCATTCTCATAAATGTTTTTCCAGCATTCAGGGCTCTCCGGGCTCGTTCCTCCTCCAGGGAGACGGTTCTGATTTCAAAGAACATTCGCGTTCCCTCCACCCCGGACCACCCCACTCCAACCTCAAAGAGTCTGCTCTGGAAAAATTATTTAAAAGAGCGTTTTACCTTTTCGAGTGCTTTCCCTTCTTCTTTTTTTCCCCCCTTTTAATTCCTTCAGCTTCTCTCTTTTTTTTTTTTTCCTCTTCTTTTTCCCAGCAGCAGCCAAAAGCTCCTCTCTCCCCCTCAGCCCTGCGCGTGTCAGAAAGTTTCCAGGCTGAGGGTTTGTGTCGCCTTCCTTAAGAACCTTCTTCTGTCAGACCCAGGCAGAGCTGGAGTTGGAGGCTTTGCTAAAAAGTCTCCTTTCAGGAAGTGAGCAGTAATAAGAGAGCGGCTCCGAGGCAGCACATGGATAGGGGCTGCTCAAGAAAAAAAAAAAAAAAAAAAAAGAAAGAAAAAGAAAAAAAGAGAGAAAAAAAAAACAACTTTGCTCAGGAATTTTGCCAGGAGTATCCAAAAGAAAAAAAAAAGAAAAAAAAAGAAAAAAAAATCCCCAAACCCACAAGGCTGGAAAAGTCCCACCCTGACTGCTGACATCAGTGCAGAAGGCAGGTCTTGGCTGAAAGAGTATAAAACTAATCAGCCTTTCTGTGGAGGAGCAGGACGGAGCTTGGGGCAGCCCTGCAGGCGATGCCGGCGGCTCCCCTGCGGATAAAACATCCCGGGAAAAGCCATAAAGGAAAGAGGCCGTGCTGATCGTGGCACACGAAGCAGATAAAGCAAGCCTGCGTTGAGTTTGGTTTGATTTTTTCCCCCCAACGACAAACAACACCCTCATCCTTCATTTTAACCGCAGATTTCCAAACGCTTTTAAAAGCCCAGCGAGTGTGTACGGAAATGGCCTGAAAGGCTCCACAGCAATGGCAGGGACTGGCTTGGAATCGAAAAAAAAGCCCTCAAGAATTCGCCAGTGCTTTCAGAAGTCCCTTCCCTCTGCAGTTACATCATTCAGCCCTGCTGGCTCCGGTGATTCCGGCATTCTCCTGTCCTGCTGCCACCGTGCAGTGTCCCACCGAGGACAATCCACCTCCAAAGTACAGAATAAACACTGGAAATGATCAAATGCTGCTCGTTTCCAAACAACCCCCTCGCAGGACACCTCGAGCAATCAGCAACAATAAAACGCAGGAGCTCATTTCCTCCGTTCTTCTGACGGCGGCTCTGGGATTTCAAAGCCGAATTTGTGAGCCTTGGTGGAGAGAGAATTACCTGGCAGTGCTGCAAACGTTGGAAAAATGAGCCTTTCCGAGCTGCCCTGCTTTTCCCTGGGAAGGGAGAGGGGCCCTGGGGAAGGACACAGGGAAAGGATGGAAGCACCAGGGCGAGGATGGACCCCCAGCCTGAGCCCTCTGTGGGGACACAGCAGCCCCAAAACCACCCTGGCGGTGCCTTTTCTTCCAGGAGGATTTGAGTGAGGAGTTAAGGGGTGAAAAGTTGCCAGGGGGAGACGTAACACACAAAAATATATTATATAAAAATAATTTATTATTAAAAATATATTATTAAAGCAAACGCCCCGAACCCGAGAGGCCAGGAGGGGATGGCAGGGGGGCTTGGGGAGAGCGGGGCAGGATTTGCATCCCTGGGCAGTTGGTGTGGGTGCCAAGGGTGCAGGACAGGCTCGTGTCCTGCCCTGACCCCTGCAGGCACAGCCAGTGCCAGGGCCACGGGACACAGCCCCGGAGCTCCTGGCCACGGTCCCTGGTGCCACCCAGGCTCCAGCCCGCAGCCACCAGACCGTGAGATGGGGATGGAGAGAGAAAAAAGCCTCAAAGGCTTGGCCAGACTCGTCTCCTGATGGCCTAAAAATGAAAAGGGATGAAGGAAAAAGCAAGAGGCTGTTGTACTTTTTGTGGTGGATCCCTCTAAATCCTCTGCTATCAGCAAAGCAGGATGAACCTGACCTGGAGCTGTACCAGCTGTGATTCATATTCTGCCCTGAATTTGTTGAAACCCTTTTTGGAGCACCCCGAATTCCCCTCCTGGGATGGAGCAGCAGCAGGGGATGCCCAGGAGGGACCTCCTGAGTCCCCCAGCATTTTGTGCTGCCTGGAAGGTTTGCTCATCCGAATAGCCCAGAAAAACCAGGGAAAACATCCTTTGCTCCCAGGAGGAAACGGCTGAGGGTGGGAGATCACAGCCCCCAGCTCCACTCCAGCCACTCTCTCTGTGCAGACTGGAAAGGGCTGGCTCTGCACTGGAAAACCGAGTTCAAAAGGGACTGGGATTGATTGCTGGGCTGGATTTTGGGCCAGTTCCCTGGCTGGGTGGACAGAGTGGTTTCCTTCCTCCCCAGGCCACGCTGGCCATTGTCTGGGCCCCCAGAGCACACCCAGAAAAGAGCAACTGAACAAAATATTTGGGGTTTAATTGAATGGTGCTGCTGGTGGCCAAGGAAAAACTAATTGCTGCAAGCGTGGCCTGGTGCCATTCCAGGGGTGTTGTGTCTGCTGGGGCTTGTCTCAAACACTCTGTGTGGAATGAACAGGGACGGAGGGGCAGATTGCCTTCCCCAGAGAGTGGCTCTGTTCCTCCAGACCCTTTGGAAAATTTGTTTTTCCCTGATTTGCAGGGTTTCCAGTCCCTCCTGGGTGGTAAATACAGAGTCAGAGGCTCCTGACTTACAAGGCAAATTCTCCCAGCCCTGCACCCCAACCCAGCACTGCTCTGAGGACCCTCAGGTTTGTACCAGACCAGCTCCAAAAATGGGCTTTGCTCCAGTCCTGACCTGTCTCTGAGGAGGGGATGGAGCTGCACAAACCTCTCAAGCCAAGACCTCCATCACCTGCACAACTCCTGGAAAAGAGGGACTGGTAAAACGACCAGCAAAGAGGAGGAGGTGACAAACAGCATAAAGAATAGAAATTTGCAGTCCCTGAGGTTGCCGGAAAGTTCGTTTTTCAGATTATCGGTATCAGAAACAGCCTGAAAATCTGCCTGAACAAACGATTTCACGGGCGACCAAAACCCCCCACGTGTCACCTCCAAAATCACCCAGCTGCTTCCTCTCCCGAGGACGGGGAGGCGAGGCTGGATTTCCAGGCGATGTTTGAAGTCCTCGCTGTGCGGGGGATGGAGAGCGGCGCGCCGGGAGCAGCCGGTGACACGGCACCCTCCTGTGGCTGCGCCGAGCGCCGGGAGCCTGGGGACAACCGGGAAACGCCTCGGGGGATGGAAACACCACCGGGAGCCTGGGGACAACCAGGGAAACGCCTCGGGGGATGGAAACCCTGCCGGGAGCCTGGGGACAACCGGGAAACGCCTCGGGGGATGGAAACACCACCGGGAGCCTGGGGACAACCGGGAAACGCCTCGGGGGATGGAAACAACACCGGGAGCCTGGGGACAACCAGGGAAACGCCTCGGGGGGATGGAAACCCTGCCGGGAGCCTGGGGACAACCAGGGAAATGCCTCGGGGGGATGGAAACCCCTTGGGATGATGGACTGAGCCTCCTCGGGATGATGGAAACCTCTTGGGGTGATGGAAACCCCACCAGGATGGAAACCCTGCCGGGAGGCTGGAGACAACGGTGGGACCAGGGAAACCCCCCGGGGTGGTGGAAACCTCTTGGAATGATGGAAACTCCACTGGGATGATGGAAACTCCACTGGGATGATGGAAACTCCACTGGGATGATGGAAACCCCTCGGGGTGATGGACTGAACCCCACTGAGATGATGGACTGAACCTTCTCGGGATTTTGGAAACCCCATTGGGATGCTGGAAACCCCCTGGGATGCTGGAAACTCCACTGGGATGATGGAAACCCCTCAGGATGACGGAAACCCCACCGGGATGCTGGAAATAATGGCAGGACTATGGAAACCCCTCGTGGTGATGGAAACCCCGTTGGGATGATGGAAACCTCCTGGGATGATAGACTGAACTCCACTGAGATGATGGACTGAACCTCCCCAGGATTTTGGAAACCCCTCAGGATGCTGGAACCCCCCTGGGATGATGGAACCCCCTCGGGATGATGGGAACCCTGTCAGTGATGCCTTAAGTTTTAATTTTCATGTTTTTCAGACTTTGTGCTGCCCTGGGGTGCAGCTCTGAGCTCACATTCAGTGTCACTCAGCTCTCTGCACAGAGCAGGGACACAAAACAAATCCTTTCCTGCTGCAGACCAAGGGCACCGAGTACAATGTTCAGGCCCAAAAGCACAAACAAGGGTGGATTGAAGAAAGAAAACAAGGATGGGACTTTACAACCTGAAGCTGTAATTGGACAATTAATCCCCAATATGCAAATGCACCAAAACTTATCAAAGTGTCAGACCTCGTGACCGTTTGTCCCTTCTGTGTCCATTTTGGGACCATTTGGTGGCCCCCTTGGGTGTAGCCCTGGCCAGGCTCTTGTCCTGCCCAAAGTGTCCCCTAAAGGCCTTTCAATAAATATCTGCTTTATTCTCCAGCTCTGCCCAGTGTCTGTTCCAGGTCAGCCTTCCCAAGGCATCATCAGGATGATGGACTGAATGCCCTGGGGGTGATAGAAACCCCTCAGGGTGATAGAAACCCCTCAGGGTGGTGGAAACCCTGCTGGGATGGTGGCCTGAACCCCAGGGAAGCACTAAGACTGACACTTCCAGGCCGATTTGGTGCTTCCCAGTGGTGCTGGATGATGCCCAACGCGTCCAACACACACGACACCAAGGCCAGGGCTCGTTTGAGGGCTTGAAAAGGCTGCAGACTCTGTCCTGGTTACCATTGGGACACACAGGGAATGCTGCTGAGGCCTGACGGGGTAATTTTGTGTAAGCATTTTGTACATAAAATGAAATATTCTCCCTGCCTTGCTATGTCTGAACTGCAGGGCCTGGGCAGAGTTCCCAGCTCTGGCTCTACATCACAGCCTGGCCCCAAGTCCGTGTTGGGACAAGCTCCTTGGCCACAGACTCACCCTTTTTATGGCTGTTCAGCACCCAACACAACAAAGCTCCATTCAGCCCTTCAGCTACTGCAGCAATAAACAAAGTGCTGGGCTTTGTTTGGAGCCCAGGGGCTGCAGGTGGAGAACCTGCAGGGGAAACAAATGGCTTTGTTTATCCACCAGGGCACAGACTGGTAAACTAATTGCCCAACAGTAAAGCTGGGCTTAATTAGTCCCAGGTGTTAAATGAAATTGGGTTGGTGTTTCCCAAAAGTGTAACTCTGCTTGAAGGAGCCACAAGCTTTGAGAGCAGAGTCATCAAGAAGTGATTATTGAGATCCTTGTGCCCCATCCCAGAATTTTGTGGGGATTTTGGAGCAAAGGACAAATATTCAGGTGGGTTTTGCTGGGGGGGGGGTGTTGGGGTGCTGCATTTTCACCTCAGGGTCTCACCTTGTCCTTGGGAAAAGCTTTGTTGTGGATTTCTGGGTAAACGTCGTGAAGAGCTCCATGTGCAAACATAAATAAAGGGCTCCTGAGGGGAATTCAGCATTCCACAGGGCTGAGGGATGCTCAGGGATACCTCGTCCTCTGCCAATCCAAGCTATTCCCAACCTTTTAAATTCCAATCAGTCCTGAATGTCATTAAGCTCATCGTGCTTAATCAGGGCCTTAGTCCCGACTTCTGCAGTGGAATTTCCTGCCAGCAAAAGTGAGAAACTTTGGGATTGTCCATCCACCTCCTTGAGACAGCAGTCATGGATGGGGCTTGGAGCACCCTGAGCCAGAGGGAGGTGTCCCTGCCCGTGGCAGGGGGTTGGAACAGGCTGGGCTTTAAGATTCTTTTCCAGCCCAAAGCATTCCACGATTCTGTGGTGCCAAAGCCTTTCTCCAAGGCTGGCCCTTGTCCCTGCACCCAACAATTCCAGGATAGGTGGCAGCGAGCTGATGAGATGCTGAGATTTTTCCTCCTGGAAAAGGAGACCTGGCCCTGAGGAGCAGCTGGAAATCCTGCAAAACATGAACACCCTTTGGTGGCACTGGAGGTGGAAGGTCCCCAGTGCCAGCTGACAGTGGTGGCACTGGAGGTGGAAGGTCCCCAGTGCCAGCTGACAGTGGTGGCACTGGGGATGGAAGGTCCCCAGTGCCAGCTGACAGTGGTGGCACTGGAGGTGGAAGGTCCCCAGCTCAGATGACAGTGGTGGCACTGGGGATGGAAGGTCCCCAGCTCAGATGACAATGTTGGCACTGGAGGTGGAAGGTCCCCAGCTCAGATGACAACATTCTGGTCACTCTGGCACCACGGAGAGCTGACCACTGACCAGAAACGGGGAGGAGAACCAGGCCACAAGAGGCTTCTTGGGCTCCTGAGCTTGCTCTGGCCAACCACAACCCACAGCTCCCAAGCAGCCCCTCACAGAGAGCCTTTCTCAGTAGTTCCTGGCTTGTATGTGGAAAATCCAAAGAAATTCAGTTTTCCTGACTCCTCTGTGACTTCCAGGAGTCCCAGCCTGGCCTGACAACGGCTCTGACAGAGGGTGCAGCTGGGGGGATTGGGCTCTGCACCCAGGGAGCAGGGGCAGGATGGAGGAAATGGCCTCAGGCTGCTCCAGGACGAGTTTGGAGGACACCAGGAGGAATTTCTCCATGGAAAGGTTGGTCAGGCCTTGGCAGGGGCTGCCCAGGGGGGTTTGGAGTGCCCATCCCTGGAGGTGCCCAAGGAAGGCCTGGATGTTGCACTCAGAGCTCTGGGCTGGGGACAAGGTGGGGATGGGGCACAGCTTGGCCTCGATGACCTCAGAGGGTTTTTCCAGCCCAGCTGATTCTGTGATCCCGTGGCAAAGACACTCATGCACAGAGATTCCCTCTCCCACCAACATCTGCTCCGTGGGAAGTGTTCAAGGAGAGAACTTTGCTCCTGGAGCAACATCTCCCCCTAAAACATCCATTTCAATAACCACAGCTCCTCACCACCTCCCTCTGCCCTGCTCTCTTCCACTGCAGACCCCTGCCCTGGCACGGAGAAGATCTCAGAGCTCCTTCACCCTTCAGAGCTGCAGAGCTTTTGTTTGCTCTCCTTTCCTCTCCTTTCCTGTGCAAGAAGGAAATAGGGTCACATTTCAGAGAAACCCAGCGAGCGGTGGTTTGCGAATGCCAGAGCTCTCGCTGGATGCTGCAGCCTCTTCTTTCCCAAAAACGACACCACCCTCACTCAGCAGAGATTATTTCCCCTCTTTTTTCCTTTCCTGCTTCCCAGCTGCTGCAGGGAAGCCCCCAAAGCCGCCGTGCTCCTCGGCAGAGCAGGTAAGAGGCACTTTTTGTTCGCTGCTGCTGTCTTGGGTGGCGGGTGCATCATGGCTGCTTTGTTCCTTTCTGCGCCTTTGGTGCCTTTCTGCAGCACCAGGGGGTTCAGAGGGAGGACCCTGTGAAATGTTGGTGTTAAGATTCCAGATTAATTCCTCGTGTGACCTTTGATTTCCTGCTGATCGCTCCGTTGGGAAAAAACGGGGTTGGGTTGGGGCATCACGTTCTCTTTGAAGCCGAGGGGCTTTGGGCAGGTCAGAAGATGATGAGATGATGGCTTGTGGTCCAACACTCCTGGCCAGCCATCCCCTCCCTTGGCCTCTGGACATGGCATCAAAACTCTGGAAGTTTCTCTTTACATTTCCTGCGAGCCTTGGTGGCNTCTCATGGCAATGTGGGAAGGTTTAGGATCTCAGTGGGAAGGTTTAGGATCTCAGTGGCAATGTGGGAAGGTTTAGGGTCTCAGTGGAAATGTGGGAAGGTTTAGGATCTCGGTGGCACCGTGGGAAGGTTTAGGATCTCAGTGGGAATGTGGGAAGGTTTAGGGTCTCAGTGGCACCGTGGGAAGGTTTAGGGTCTCGTGGCAGTGTGGGAAGGTTTAGGATCTCATGGCAATGTGGGAAGGTTTAGGATCTCAGTGGGAAGGTTTAGGATCTCAGTGGCAATGTGGGAAGGTTTAGGGTCTCAGTGGAAATGTGGGAAGGTTTAGGATCTCGGTGGCACCGTGGGAAGGTTTAGGATCTCAGTGGGAATGTGGGAAGGTTTAGGGTCTCAGTGGCACCGTGGGAAGGTTTAGGGTCTCAGTGGAAATGTGGGAAGGTTTAGGATCTCGGTGGCACCGTGGGAAGGTTTAGGATCTCAGTGGCAGTGTGGGAAGGTTTAGGGTCTCGGTGGAAATGTGGGAATTTTTAGGATCTCGGTGGGAATGTTTAGATACCTGGCACCTGCTGGATAATGCTCCAAACACTCCAGAAGAACTTCAGAGATTTGCTGCTGGCCCTCATAACAATAAACAGACTGAATTCCAGAGCCAAACTCACTTTTATTCCCTTGGATTTCTTTGGCCTCTCCTCTGTGGCTGCTCGGTGAGAACAGGCACAGTTCCCAGTCCCGTCAATCCAAACACAGTCTGGGGTCTTAGGGAATAACCTGGAACAAAGGAAACTTGGGTTTGAACCTCAGAAAACCTTTCCTACCTGCTAGACCTGGAATAAACCCCACAGGGACACCAGGGAAAGCCATCCCAGGGAAGAACTGGAGAAGGGATCAGGCTCCTTGCTGGCAGGGGATGAACAAATGGGTCTGTGGGGCTGTGCTTCCTGGTTTGTTTATGACTCTGCTGATTTCAGTCCCTCATCCTCCTTTTTCCTCTTGGGAAGAGGGGCCCAATTCTCTGAAAAGTTTGTTTATGCTGCTGGGAATGGGATTTCCTAAAAAACACGGGTGATGGCACAGGAGGATTTAGAACTCACATATTAACCTCCAACTTTAAAAGTGAATTCCCATGACCGTGTTAGGAAAGAGGCTTTCCTGGAAACTCCCAGATAACCAGGACAATCCGTGGGCTCTCTGCAAACCAGCTCCAGGAAAAGCAGAAATCCTGGGAATGCCAGGTTCCATCCATGATCTAAGACACTCAACCAGGCACAGAAAACTTGGCTTGAGCAGCCAAGGTCAGGAAGGACAAAGGTGCTGGTTAAGCCGAGCTTTTCCTCACACAAAGCCCAAGCAGGTGGGACTGGAGGCACAGAAATAGAGAGGCTGAAGGCAAAGGGTGCCACTGGAAGGATTTCTTTTCATCTCTGACAATGTTTGGGGTTGAGTTGGGTCAGGGGGCTGGGAAGAGAAAGGAGCAGGGAGCAGCTCCTTGTGGGGCAAAGCAGGAAGCTCTGGAGGGTTGGGAATACTCAAAAGTACAAATAATTGTGATCAGGTGATTTAAAGGCTCACGTGTTTTGTGTTTAGTGTTTGACTTCCTGGGAATCTCTGTGGACTCTTAGGGAGAATGGGGTGGTAACAGCAAGTGGATGGGTTGGGAATTAAAGCCATGGAATCCCAGAATGGTTTGGGCTGGAAGGGACCTCAAAGCTCATCCCATTCCCACCCCTGCCATGGGCAGGGACACCTCCCACTGTCCCCGGCTGCTCCAAGCCCTGTCCAGCCTGGCCTTGGACACTGCCAGGGAGCCAGGGGCAGCCACAGCTGCTCTGGGCCCCCTGTGCCAGGGCCTCCCCACCCTCACAGCCAACAATTCCTTCCCAATATCCCATCCATCCCTGCCCTCTGGCAGTGGGAAGCCATTCCCTGTGTCCTGTCCCTCCATGCCTTGTCCCCAGTCCCTCTCCAGCTCTCCTGGAGCCCCTTTAGGCCCTGCCAGGGGCTCTGAGCTCTCCCTGGAGCCTTCTCCTCTCCAGGTGAGCACCCCCAATGTTTAATGCCTGGGTAACATAATACAGACTGTAAGTACATACACCTAAATATGGACAGAGATACAATAAATACACATTTAATATAATAAAATATAAGAATAGACTAGAATATTTAACATAATTAAATATAAGCTTGAAGGATAACCCTTGCTTATTCCTTAGTGCAGGAATGTGCATTTTTAAACACAGCTTTGATCCCTGAATGTGCTGGTTTAGCCTTGAAATATCCCCGAGGTGCCAGGAAAGGCTCTGCTGGGTGTGGAAATGAAGGGGCACAGCAGAGAGAGCCCAGGACAGGGGACAGATCCCAGGGGGCCATGGGGACCATGGGCAGCTTCCACAAACTCCACACAGAGCCAGGAATTGAATTCCAGCCTCACTGAGGGAGGCAGCAAGGGTACAACATGAGCCAGGCTGAGATAACTCCATTTCCCCACGTCCCAGCCAAATCATCAGAACAAAACTGCTTTGCTGTTGTAATTAAAAATAAAATTTAAAAAAAAATGCTCTGGGCAGTTCTGATCCTTCATTTCTGCCGCAGAAGATCTTGGCTCAGCTTTAGACTTAGAAAATAGGGATCCCAAGCTGCCTGTGAGCAGAGCATTTCCACACTCAGGGAATGTGGGAACAAATTCCCACTGCCCCTCAGGAGTCACTGCTGACAGGCAGGGATGTCCTGACCCCTCAGAGCTGAGGATTTCATGCAGGAGCAGAGCTGATGTCCAACCCTTTCACTTCCCAGTTGTCTGAATTGTCCTCCTCAGGAATTTTCCTCCTCAGGAATTTCCTCCTCAGATTTTCCTCCTCAGAATTTCCTCCTCAGGAGTTTTNCCTCAGGAATTTTCCTCCTCAGGAGTTTCCTCCTCAGGAATTTTCCTCTGGCCACCCTGTAATCCTGCCCAGTCAGAATCTCTGTTTAAGCCCCAGAACACAGACTAACAAAGGAATGGCCTCTGTCTGCTTTGAAATAATGTTCCAGCAATGCTCAGGCAAAGCTGGAGCTCCCAGTCCCTTCCAGAGGATCCCCCACCACCAGGACATTTCACAGGTGGGATTGGGGTCCTCAGCTGGATCCTGCAGTTTAGATTTCAGCCTTACATTCATCTCTCCTCTTTTAAAACTCCAACCAGAGCTCCTGATGCTCAATAAACTTTCCTGCTCTCAGACTTTCTCCTTTAATTTTCCACTTTCTCACCTTCCAGCCAGGAGATTCCAGGGCAGGATCCATCAGCCCAGGTTTCCATTGCCCTGGCTCTTCTCCACAGAGCTGGGAAGGCGTTTCCTGGGGTGTCCAACATCCCCTGAGCAATGCAGCAGCCGTCCCCCCCTTCCCTGGGAGCAGCAAACACCAAAGGGGAAATGTGGAGACCTCAATTCCCCACAGGGACTGGGGACATTCCCAGCAGATCCTGGGCAAGCAGGACCTCCAGCTGCTCCTGGGGTGGGCCATGCCAGCATCTCCCAGCTCAAGCCAGGCTTAGCCAAGCCCTGCTTTGCTGAGTGACACAACTGGAGCCTCCCCAGCCGCTCCTGGACCCAGGAGCCCCTCAGTGACAGAATCCCTCCAGCAGGGACAGGTGCACACAAAGCCCATGGGACGGCTGCTAAAGGAGGGGAAACTGTGCAGGACTTGTCACCTGAGCTTTGGGAGGCACACACAGTCTTGGTGTTCTTTTAGTTTATTCTCTTTATTCGGAATGAGCCCAAAGTACCTGGGAAAGCAACAACCTCACCTCCTGGGGGCCCCTGAGGGGCTGAGACAACACAGGATTCCTGCAGGGAGTTCAGAACTCAGACAGGTTTAGGGCTCGGGCACGAGAAATGGGGTAAAAGGTTTGAGGTAATGCCAGATTTCTCTGAAAATCCCACGGGATTTTAAAACAGCACAAGTGTTGCTGTTGTATCAGGGGCAGCAGTAATGAGGGACACAGACTCCAAGTCTTTCAGAAGGCTATTGTTAGTTTATTAAACAAAACACACCATTTTTATAGATGGTTATGGCACAGTTGGACATGATTGATCCTTTGATTAACACCCCATCACCATCACTGGCTAATTAGAAACAACACCTCCATGTAAACATCTTGTACACAAGTTGGGGAAAACAGCAGGTGCAAAAGATTGTTTAAATTCTTTCTCACAATTTCACAGACCAATGTTTTGGGAAAACTTCTCTCTCTCACAGGCCTTGCTGCTGCTCTGATGGTTGAGAATTTCCCTTGGGAAGAGCTGGCAGCAGCCAGCAGGCCAGATCAGCCCCACACACAAGAACTGCAGCTCTGAGCCTTGCTGGCCTTAGGGCAGGAGGTGTAAGGATGGTTATTCCCTCAAGGCCCACCCTAGATCCCAGATCCCCAGAGCTGGAATGTGCTTCCTGGGGGCAGAACAAGGGTGTCACCTGGAGAACTCCGGCCCGTTGCTGCCTCCCTTGTCATCCTCACCTTCAGGGTCACCAGTGCCACCCCTCAGAACTGATGTGGCACCTGGGGCAGGGCACCAGCAGCACCTTTTCAAGGAGCAGAGCTCTCCTCACCCTGGGCACAACCTGAGGTGAAGCCTTGGAAGGGACAGGGAACAGGGAAAGGCTTTTGGGAGAATCTCTCCAGGTGTTCCAGGTGGGAGCACCGAGCTCACAAAGCTGACAGGAACCCTTTTAAACACATCCCTGGACACACCCAGGAAGGGCTGGAGCTGTGCCAGGGCTTGGCATGGAGCTCAGGGAAAGGTTCTTCCCCCCGAGGGTGCTGGGCACTGCCCAGGCTCCCCAGGGAATGGTGCCAGCCCCAAGGCTGCCAGAGCTGCAGGGGCGCTTCGCCAACGCTCTCAGGGATGCTCAGGGTGGGATTGTTGGGGTGTCTGTGCAGGGCCAGGGGCTGGACTGATCATCCCTGAGGGATCCAGCTCAGGGTATTCTGGGATGCTCAGAAAATCCTCTGTTGCAGGAGTTAAATCCCAAAGGCTGAGCCTCCCCGTTCACCCACCTGGAGCTCTGGCAAGGGCTTGGAGTGGATGGGATGGAGGAAATGGGGCACCCTGGATCCTGCCCAGGGCTGGGCTGGGCAGCAGTGGATGAGCAAAACGGCAAAGCAGAAATCCCTGAGCACCATCTGGGGTTATTTTATCCACCAAGGACACCAGGAGTACTCCAGCACCTTAGAAAATCAGTGAAGTCTCAAACCTTCTTTTATGGTGATAATTACACCCAAACCCAGTCACTCTCTCAGGGATGTTTCTGCCTGTCAGGAATGAACTGGACAGCAAACACTGGCAGAGACAGAGCTGGGAGAGACCCCAGCCCCAGCATCTCTCAGTGATTGACCCCAACCCCGAGCTCAGATCTCACAGAAAACCCTTCTGCCTCCAAGGTGCCCAACACAGCCACGTTTTGCCCAGGTTCTCTCTTATTCTGGCCGGAAAACCCAGGGGCTGAGTGTTTTACACCTTTGAATGTCTCCTACAAAACCGATTTGTGCCTCTGAAAAGCCTCTGAACAATCCCCCAGCCAGAGCCTCTGAGCTGACTCAGGTGTGACAGGCTGGGCCAGGGAAGAACAGATTATTCAGGGTTTTGCCTCTCCTACTCTCCATCTCACCAGAAAACTCCCAGAGTTGGTCTCTGAAGCAGAGTGAGCCCTTATAAGTCGATTTTTGGAAAGATGCAGTCAGCACTGAGCACCCTGAAACAGATCACACCCCAATCTGTTGTTGAGATCTGCAGGGCAAGTGGAAAGTGCTGGGTTTTTCGTGAAAATCACAACTTTTTTCCTGTCAGAGGGTTGTGCAGATCCAGCAGATTATTTGTGAACACATCCATGTGTGGTTTTTATCTGGGGCTCTGATCTGCCACGCACAGAGCTCCGGAGGCAGAGGTGGGAGCACCCCACAGAAATGAAACATCACAGCCAGAGATCATCAGTTTTGCTGTACTAATATCACAGCCAGGGCTTTGTTTGGTTCCTGCAGCCCTAGGGAGGAGTGTGAGGCTGAGCACATGCCCATAAAGCAGTGGAAAAGCATTTCCCAATTTCTGTATCAGATGGTCAAGGTCCTGTTGTCGCTGTCACCTCCAGGACAGAGCGGGGTGGATGGGAGGGGGTCCTGCCAGAGCCAAACTGGGCAGACTGGGCACAGACTCCAGAGCTGTGGGCAAGCATCCAGCAAATCCTGCCCCAAGGAACATCATCTGGATGTGGAGGCAGACAAGAGGCTGGAGAAAAGCCCCACAGCCACGGCAGAGCAGGGCATCCAGAGGGACGGGCAGCACCTCCAGGGGGGTTCAGTGCTGTCTGCACTCCCCAAAATCCACTCAAATGGCTCCAGGCCCCTGTGGGAGCTCAGCTGGGCCCAAGCAGGGCAGGACAGGCCGTGCCCAGCTGCATTCCCTGGGCTGTGGAGGGATTTCCAGCCCGGCTCTGCTGGAAGTGCTGGATGAAAGCTGCTGGCCTTAGGAAGCAGCTCTGGGGGGAATAAGAACTCTGCTCTCAGTGCCCCAAAACACGGCCAGGAACATCCTCCACAGCTGAGAGGGACCTCCAGCACCAAGCCCCATTCCTTTGAGCACAGTGACATTTGTGCCCACGGGCTCTTGGTGTCCCCCAGGTCCAGCTGGGGGGAGCAGAACAGGAGGGCCCCAAGGTTTTCTGTGGGGCAGCATTAACTCCCTTCTGCTGCTTCCAGCCTCCCTTCCAAGAAGGAAATGCTGGCTTTTGCCTGCTGTGGGATGTTCAGCTGCAAGATCAGCTCAGAGATATTTTTCCTGGGTGGAAAAGTGGAGGGAGAGGTGAAGAGTGCCCGTGTGAGAACAGCCTGAGCACGGGCAGTTATTGATTAATGCCACCTCCCCTTGAGAGCACGGGAAGGACAAACACCAGCAACTCACCAGACCATGGAGAATGAGTTGTTTTTGCACCTCAGTCCTGATCACTGAGTTATAAAAGTGCACCAGAGAATATTTACTGCTGTGCACGGGGAGGGTTTCACTCTCCTTTCACACAAAAGCACCAAAAATGTCACCAGCACGAGCAAAATCCTTCTGTGCTCAGTGTTTTTCAGTTTCCCACAAAAGACTGACAGAACTGGAAACCACGTTGGCCCCAGAAAGAACCTGAAAGTAGGATTTTCCCAAATGGAATTTGAGATTGCAGGAATTAGATATGGGAAAGTCCTGTGAGCTCATCCCGGGTTGTTCCCAGTCCCTGATCCAGTGCTAAGTGCCTGGCAATGGCACTTCCACTCTCCCCCTGCCCCACATCCTGACCAATCTTCTTGCTTGGAAATGTTTCTTGATACCCAGACTTCCTTTCCACTGATTAATTTCTTCTGCCTTACCCTTGTTTCATTTGATCAGCACATCCAAAGCAGTTTTTCCTCTCTGAAAGAAACTTGTGCTGCTCAGATGCTTCTCCTTTGCTGTCAGATGTTCCCCCATCACCCCTGGCCAACAAGGAATGTTTGTCTCCATCCCCCATGGCCGAGCCCATCAATCAGCCCAGCCAGGCCCTTCATCTCTTTCACTGCTCCTTCCTGAGCTTGTCCCATTTCCAACACTTTGAGGCCCAAATCACCCCCCAGAACAACTCATTCCAACCTCCCCAACGTGCTGGGATCATGGGACTGAGCCCCAGGGGTGTATTTATTTTATTCTTTAATTTCTAAACCGCAGGGACTGTTTAGGTCTGGCCTGTGTGGACTGAACTCCTGTGTCTGAGGAGCAGGGAGAGCACCCAGGGCCCCTGCAGCTCTTCCCCACCTGGCAGCAGCTTTCACCCTCTGTGCCCAGAGGAATATTCTGACTGTAAAGATGAACCCAACACGTTCGTTTGGTGGTGCTGGGAGCTGCTGGTGGCCCCCTCACCTGAGCTTTCAAAGGCTGAGAACAGCTGTGACTCACAGACAGCAGAGCCCCCGGCGCTGCAAGCACAGGGAATTGGCTTTGGTGTCTCAGCCAGCTTCAGAGCTGCACATTTCTGCATTTCTGCATTTCTGACCTGCCCCAAGCGCCTCCAGCAGGGCTCCAGGAGGCTGTGGCCCTGTTCCAGGCACTCCTGGAGCACAGGAGCTGCCGTGCCCCACTGCAAGGTGAGGATGAAGCAGCTCCAACCTCTGCTGCAGATGTTCAGAGACCACGGAGGTCTGGGGGAGCTGGAACTTCCACCTGGCACTGCCCCAGGCAGAACCCCCTGCCCAGTGGCTGTGGGCAGTTTTGGGGCAGCTCAGGGCCAGGGAAGCCTTTGTGCTGTCCAAGCTGAGGTGACCAACGTGTGGCACCAACAGAGCAGCAGCACAGTGAGCTCAGTGCTGGTTTGGGTGGCAGTGCTGGGTTTGGGATGGATAATGGGGAGAATTCCTTACTCAGAGGGTGGGGAGGCCCTGGCACAGGGTGCCCAGAGCAGCTGTGGCTGCCCCTGGATCCCTGGCAGTGTCCAAGGCCAGGCTGGACAGTGCTTGGAGGAACCTGGGACAGTGGAAGGTGTCCCTGCCATGGCAGGGGTGGCACTGGATGGGCTTTGAGGTCCCTCCAACCCAAACAATTCCACGGTTCTGTGATTCCCTGTTCCAGTCCTCCACTCCAGGAGGGACTTGCAGACCTGGCTGCAGTGGAGGACTTGGAACCAGAAATGCACAAAGTGCCACACCTGCACAGAGATGCTGCCCAGAGTGAGAACGCCTTGAAAATCCACCTTGGGAAGCAGAGAGAGGAGAAGGGAGGTGGCCTTGGGCAGAGCCCCCCGTGTCTGGCAGCACCCAGCACACAAAGCCAGAGCTCAGCAGGGAGATGTCACTCAGGGGGACACGACAACCATTTCCTCTCAGAAGTAAATTCAGGCAGAGTTACTGAGGGACGGAAGCCCAGCCACGCTGATGACTTCAGCAGTATTGCTTTTCTTTTCAAACAGCAGGGGCAAGGCAAGAACACAGCTGTTGGTGCACCAAAGGCACTGTGCATGAACAACTTGTGGTTGGAAACAGAGCTGTGAGCCCCCCAGCACCTGGAGCAGGGAGTGGGGCAGGGGCGAGGAGGGCTCAGGGCACCTCAGAACCTGCTCTGCACCTTCAGGAGGACCCAAACCAGTGCAGGCCAGGGGAAATTTATTTCCAGTGCTCTCAAAGCCCTCTGTGTCCCCTTTCCTACACCCTGCTCAAGGAGGTGCTACTCGGAGGAGTCAGGAAGTAGCAAAGTAGCCAAAGGCTGGGCTCGGCCACAAGCTGCTCCTCAGCCCCTCACATCAACATCTCATTTAATCTTCCTGCAGTCTGACCCTCCCCAACCCCTCTGCACTGCCAGGGGTCAATCTCCAGGCCCCTGCTGTTGTGTGTAAGTTGTTACTCCAGCAAAAGCTGATGCAGGGAGGCCAGGGAGAAGCAAAGGAAAAACCAGAGCCCTTCTCCTCCAACTTGAGCATGAACGACTGCAGTTCCTGTCCTTGGTTCCTGCTCGACCCCAAAGCCAGAGGAGCTGCAGCATTTCTGACTCCTCTCCGTTGGCTGTCAACGCCTTGGTGGCAGGGACGGGCTCTGTGCTCCTCCAGCCCCAGGACAAAGCTCCTGCCATCCTCTGCTGAGAGCCAGGGCTGAGTTCTGAGCCCCCAGGCAGGAAACAGGGGGGTTGTGTGTAACCCTGTGCCCCAGCCCCTCATTAAAAACTGTTCGGGATCAATGGCTCCGGAGCCAGGAGCGTTTCCAGTGCCTGCACAAAGGCTCAGCAGGGCGTTTTCACAGCCTTCCCAGCTAAATCCACAGGCAGCAGAGCAGCCTGAGGACAGCACGGTGACTTGGCTGGACACAGAAATGTCCCAGCAGTGCCACGCCGGGCCCAGCAGCCTCCTGCTCCAGAGGGAAGCTGCTCACCAGGGACATTTGGGGATGCTCCTACAAACCAGGGGCAGCTCCAAGGGCTTCTGTCCCTGCCCTAACCCAGCCTCTGGCAGAGCTCTTCCCTGAGCAGAACACAGGGATCAGGGCACTTGTGCCTGTCTGCACCTCTGGATGTTCCTGACATATTGATGTCAGCTGGAGTTGAGACAAAGAATCACATTCAGTTCCATTTTCTGTTCCTGTCATTGCAGCATTTTGGGAAAAATATTATTGAATTTTTTGGTTAGTTATTAAGAATTAGGAAAATTTTTGTTAGTTACATTCTGATTTATCAGAGGCTGCCAGGCTCCTACCTGGGACAAATAAATGCCCAGGGATCTTTTCAGAGGAGATAAGGAACTGATACCCTTTTTTTTTTAGAGAAAGGCTGTTGGGGAAGGTGAGACAGGGAAATCTTATAAATACGACTGCTTGGCAACAGGTTCTGAAAACATCAAGCCTGTCAGTGAAATAGAAATGACAGTAACTTTTGAGATGTGAGGTATGCTGGAGCAGAAGACAGGATATTGGGCAATTCCTCTGACCATGCAGAAAGGGGCCTGCTGAGGAGGCAGGGAGAGGGGATTTTAGAGCTCAGCATTAAGGTTTAGAAAGTAGTGCCTTATTCAAATCTAGTAGTTCTCATAGGCTGTATGTAAATTCTGTAGGATTTGTGTGTCACACCGGTTGGTCACTGTAAATTAGAATATTCAACATGGAATGGGATAAAACTTACTGTAACAGGAAATTCTTCCTCTTTGGAACTCTCTTGGGACACGCCAGCAGCTGGGCTGGCAGCTGATGGCAGACTGTCACCCACGGCCCTTGCACACAAACCACGTGTTCCATGGGCAGCCCTGTCTGCAGAGATCTCTCAGCCTACTGACACAGCCTGCCTCTGACAAAAGGGCCCAGAATTCTGGCTGAACTCCTCCAGGTGGTGGCAGAGCTGGAGTCAGCTCTGCGGCCAGCGAGCACCCAGGAAGAGCAGAGTCAGCACTGCAGAGACCCCCACGCCTGGATGTGCCTTTCCACCCCCATCCCCACCCAGACAGCACCCAGACAGCCCAGTTTCCTCAGACAGGTCCTTCCTCTGCTACAAAAGAGCACGTGGGAGCCCACAGACACGAGCACATGGACACAGGGACAGATTTCTCGTTTCTGACACAACCAGAGGACACAGCCTCAAGCTGTGCCAAGGGAAATACAGGTTGGATGTTAGGGAAAAGTTTTTACAGAAAGGGTGATAAAGTACTGGAATGATCTGCCCAGGAGGTGGTGGAGTCACCACCCCTGGATGTGTTTAAAGACAGACTGGATGTGGCACTGGGTGCCAGGGTTCAGTTGAGGTGTCAAGGCAAGGGTTGGACTCGATGATCTTGAACGTCTCCTCCAACCTGGACAGTCTGTGTGAATTCTGTGAGTTCTGTGAGTTTGTGCAAGTCCAGGAGGATTCACACAGCACCTGCACCTGCCAGAGACCTCCTGCAGCGTCCTGGCTGTGCCTTGGCTGCTCTCTGCCCGTGTCAGCTCCTCTGGTGGCTGTGGCCCCACAGAAATTCCTGTCCCAGCCTCTGCGGGGAGGCACCTGAGGCAGCTGGGAGAACCCAGAGGAAGTAAGGTGGCACCAAAAAAAAGCTTTCTGGGAACCCAAGAGCTGCTTCCTGGCAGTGCCAGCCGTTAGAGAAGCCCAGCCTGCAGCCAGCAGGCACAGAGCTGTCCCCAGCAGCCCCAGGGCAGGTGGCCTGCTGGACAAACCCTTTTTCTGACCTAGAGGCAGGGCTCCTGAGAGGTGTTTGGAAAGGTTTCATTCTATTTTCAGTCTCACGAGAAGGGTGAGATGGTGCAGATGCTACAATTCACACCACCAAAGTCAGAAGCTGAACTATTTCCTAATTACAACACATCATAAGCCTTTTTCACCTACCAGCTTTTACCACACAACGCTACCAACGCTTCTCAGCTACTCACCTAAAAACACCTCACGTAGAACCTACTGCAATCCATCCTTCACAGTCCCATTTCTCCAAAACAGAAGATTCTATTTCACAAGTTCTATTTCTCCAAAATGCCTGGCCTGGTTACAAAATTATCGTTTGAAACTTGTTTCTGGTTCAATTTCTCTCTCAACAAGGGGAGGGAAATCCATCCCCTTGCGTGGCCTAAGTCAGCACACTCCAGCTGAGTTTCACATGTCACAATAAATGAAATTAAATGAACGACACCAACACGCTGAGGTGTCCAAGGCAAAAAGGGGTAAGTTTCTTTTTAGACTTTGTAGATTTTAAATTTGTAGACTAGACTTTAAATTTGTAGATTTCTAAAAGTGACCATGGATTGGAGGGGGAAATTTGTACCTCTCAAACCACACTGGTCGAAGCAACAGTCTATCAACATTCTCTTCTTAGCAGAAGGAATTCTAAAGAAAAAGAAGCAGTTACAAAAACAAAGGTTATTTACACGAAAACTGTGCGAACTCTGACTCCGAGAATGCAAACTCAGAAGGCTCAGAAGAACTTTAGAAGAGCAGGGTGACATGCACACCACGTGAGCCTTGTGTCAGGCTTTGAAAATCCTCCACAAATCCACTGCCCACCGTGGGCCCGGCCCTCCCGTCCCTGCTCCCCGAGCAAATCGCTCCCTCTCATGATCCCATGACCCTGAGAGGAGCCATCCCCAGCAGGACCTGCAGGAGCCCAGGCCTCCAGGGCCACCTGAGGGCCCCAGCCCCCCTGGCATGGGTGTCCCAGCTGTGTCCTTGGGGAGGGAGCAGCTCCCTGACGGGGCAGAGTGCGGGTGGCGCAGGGCAGAGCAGGAGGGAGGCTCTGGGAGCTGGCCCAGAGGTGACACCGGGCACGGGTGACACGAGGCAGAGGTGGCAGAGTGTCAGGAAGGGCTCTGTGAGCAGTGTGGCTCCTCCAGCACTGACCACAAGCACCGGCTCGTGGGAATGAAGTGGGAATAAACGTTTCCCAGGGCTGAGTGACCCAGGGCAGGCTGTGCTGCTCAGCTCCTGGCTGGGAGCTCAGCCCTCACCCCTCCCTGGCTCAGCACTGCCTGGTCCAGTGTCGGAGTTCAGGGCACTCCTCTGACTGCCCTGGAGGGTCTGAGATCCTGGCAGGGCGTCAGGGACCCCCCTGCACAGAGCCCCAGAGAGACACTGNAAAAGGTTTTACCCACCTGTCGTGGGTGGGAGTCTCCTCCTGCCCTCGCTGCAACAAGACCTTGGCAGGGCACAGAGAGAATTTGTAGATAAGAAACAATAAACAACCAGAGTCCAGCACACATGTGGCTGAATCACAGCATTGCTGAGGGTGGAAAAGGCCTTTAAGGTCCTTTAATCCAACGGTAAACCCAGCACTGGGACAGCCACCACTGACCCTGTCCCCACGTGCCACATCCTTCTAATCCCTCCAGGGATGGGGGCTCCACCCCTGCCCTGGGCTTTCCATCCCTGCTCCAAACATTCACCCTGAGCCTCCCCTGCCACAGCTCGAGGCTGTTCCCCCTTGTCCCATCACTTTTTACCTGGGAGAAATGACTGACCCCAGCCAGCTCCACCCTCCTGTCGGGGACTTGCAGAAGGGAGAAGGTCCCCCCCGAGCCTCCTTTTCTCTGAGACTCACAAGCAGCTGAACAGAACCATCCCCTCTCTTTTGGATCCCTGTAGGAGCGTAGGTTAGATGATAGATCTCAGGAGACAGGGGTGCTCATGGAACATGTGCTTTATTCTCAGGGGTCGTGGGTGCCAGAGTTTGCCATCAGCTGCCAGCCCAGCTGCTGGTGTGGTTCCAAGAGAGCGAATTTCCTGTTACAGTATATTTTATCTTATTCTGTGTTGAATATTCTATTTACAGTGACCAACCAGTGTGAGACACAAATCCTACAGAATTTACATCCAGCCTATGAGAACTACTAGATTTGAATAAGACACTACCTCCTTATGCTAATTTCTATAATCCCTTCTTCCTGCTATCCCTGCAGACCCCTTTTCCACATGGTCAGAGGTATTGCTCAATATCCTGTCCCCTGGACTGGCATCCCTTCCCATATCAAAAGTCACTGTCATTTCTACCTCACCCACCGGCCCAATGTTCACCAAACCTACTGCTAAACAATCATATTTATAAGGTTTCCCTGTATCACCTTCCCCAACAGATCCCCACTAACAGCGGGAGGGGGTGGCATGAGGTCTCTGGAAAGGATTTAGAGGGGGTAGAAGGACACTGAGCTCCCCAGGATCAACTTTTCCCTGCTCCTGCCGCTGTCAGGAGCCTTCCCACACCACCAGCTGCCTCCACAGGCCTCCTGAGTGTTGTGGAATTCAACATTTTTCCTCCTGAAAAGGACTTGGGCGTTGTCCCTGGGGCCAAATGGCTCCCACATTTCACTCAGAGGGGGAGGAGGGTATCAGGAAGGATTTTTCATGGAAAATCAGGCACTGCCAAGCACTGGAACGGGCTGCCCTGGGAAGTGGTGAAACACCTTGGAGGTGTTCAAGAAACAACCGGACATGGCACTCAGTGCTGGGGTGTAGGTGACTGGGTGGTGTTGGGTCAAAGGTTGGACATGGTCTTGGGGGTCTTTTCCACCCTTGGTGATTGTTTTATGGAGGATTTCTGCATCGGGCAGCGCTGGGGCACTGAGGACTTGTTGGGGAAGATGAAAATTTGATAGGAAAAGTTTTACAGATATAGAAGCAAGTTTTGATTTATAGAGCAGAAAAAGATGGTTTTAAGGGCAAAGGTTGGACTAAGTTGTTTACTGGACAACTGAAAAGATAAGAGGTAAATAATTGAGAACAACAGGCTTGTGAGATGACAAACAGAACATGGTTTTTACCAAGTAAATGAGTCTCAGGAATAACCTAAGCAAACATAAGACATATCTTTGATCAGGTTTAAAAATCTCCCACAGCAGGAGAACAGAACTTTAAGTTTAAACTGAAACCCACTAACCCTTGTGATTGGGTAGTTACTAACATAATATAGAAATTTAGGGACTGTGGTAGGCTGTGTGCTGATGGTAAAAGTCTCCTGGTTTGTTCTGATTGGCTGTTATGGACTAAGATATTCAGTAAAGAAAATATGTAATGCTTTGTGACTAAAACCCAGAGGTCTCCAGGTGTACCTAGAGCTGCTGCTGACAGCTTCTAGGCCTGGCTCTGCACCCACGACCCAAGGTGCAATAAAGAGACCTTTAACAAGAGCCCCTGCAGACCCATATCTCTCGTCAGGCTCTCACAAGGACTCAGCCTGGTCCAAGGGCAGCAAGAGCAGCCCAGGTCCTTGGTGGGAACCAGGGATGTTTTCCTGCAGATTTCCTGTAAACTCACCCATCTGGGGCAGCTGTGAGTCACTGAGCTCCCCAGCAGGTGAGCAGATCGTTATCTGCACATCAGCCCGTGCCTGAGAGCACAGGAACCACCGGGTCCCACAAACTCCCCCTCCCACACTGCTCAAGTGTTCATCGAGAGCTGAGCAGCTGAGGCTTCACTGAGCAGCCAGCAGGGAGGGCAGAACGGCAGCTCCAGCCGGGAATGTGAGTGCTCCTCAATGTTGGGCAGAGCTGCCGTGGATAATTCCACATGAGTAATCAGAAGGATGCAGCCAGGTCAAGGCAAAGTGAGGTTTTTCAGGTTTTTTCTTTGAACTAAGGAACATTGCATTGAATCGAAGTTATTGCAAGTTAAATCAAAATCATTGCGGGTTTTCTGTTATTTAAGATTAAAAACAACAACAACAAAACCCCCCAGGAATCCTCCAGGAATCAGCTCCTCAGTTCCGTGTCCTAGCCAGTCCTGGGATGAACAATCTGGAAAGGCAACTTGGACACTGCAGGTGTTTTCCTTTCTTCTCTTCAACCATAAATCAGAAACAAGAGTATGAAAAGCAGGGAAGGGATGGGCACAGGCAGAAGGTCCCTGGCTGTGCCCCTCACCTGTGCAGCAAACAGCACTGGAACAAAGGGCATCCATTCTGGCATTAAATGCGGGTGGGTCCAGGCAAGGCACCAGGAGAAGCAGCTTTGTGGCCATCTGGCATCAGGAGGGGACAAGGAGGCAGCAGAGGCCGGCGGAGCTCGGGGCAGAGCTGGTGCCCCACACCCACCCCCTGCTCCACCTGTGGTGCTGCTGCAGGATGGGCAGTCCCAAAACTGGTCCATCCCCTGTCCCTCAGGAATGACCATGTAGCAATCCCAAACCCTGGGCTGTCCCCTGTCCATCACGAACCCAGCCCAGGGTGATCCCAAACCCACCCTGTCCCCCTGCCCATCAGCAATCCCAAACATGGGAAGTCCCCTGCCCATCAGGAATGACCTTGGAGCAATCCCAAACCCTGGGCTGTCCCTTGTCCATCAGGAATGACCTTGGAGCAATCCCAAACCCGGGATGTCCCCTGTCCCTCAGGAATGACCTTGGAGCAATCCCAAACCCGGGATGTCCCCTGTCCCTCAGGAATGACCTTGGAGCAATCCCAAACCTGGGTTGTCCCCTGTCTATCAGGAGTCCCAAACCCAGGTTGTCCCCTGTCCATCAGGAACCCAGCCCATAGCGATCCCAAACCCGCCCTGTCCCCCTGCCCATCAGCAACCCCAAACCAGGCTGTGCCCCTGTCCATCAGCAATCCCAAACCAGGCTGTGCCCCTGTCCATCAGGAACCCACTCTGGAGCAATCCCAAACCTGGTCCATCCCTGTGCCCATCAAAGCCCACCCTGGAGCCTCTTCATGGGACACCCCAGCCCTGAGGGGCAGCAGAAGGACCCCCTAGAGCAGATCAGAGCCCCCAGGCCCCATCCCAGGCTGAATTCCCCTCTCAGCCATCCCCAGGCACATTTTCCTGGCACTCCCTTTGAGCTCCCTCTCCCCCCTCCCTCCCCATTAATCTCCATTTAGGGAATTGTTAAAAACACCCCAGACTGGCAACACAAACCACCCCAAACTACACCACCCCCAAAGGACAGAAGCCCCCCAGATCCCCCTTTTTACCTCTCCAGGCTGGTTCCCCATCACATCCTTCAGCCCTTCCCCACCTGATCCCCCCCTTCAGGTCCCTGCTCCCCCCCAGCCTGTCCCACCCACCCCAAAGGCACAGCCCAGGGCTGTGGGATCAGGGGTTACTTGTGGTGTGTGGGATTATTGCTGCCAGGACAAGGAGACCATGGTGCTGACAGGCTGCTGAGCCTTGCCAGTGCTGCCTCCAGTTTCACCAGTACAGCAGCACACCAGTTTCCCCTGCTCTGGGGAACCGGCCTGGATCGGCACCAAGAGCTCTTCTGGGAAATTATCAAATCAAACCAGTTCCTGTTGGTTCCTGTCTGATCTGAGCGAAAACGAGTGGCCAGCTATAAATAGATCTGATTGAGTGACACCTCCAGGGCTTCCTGCCTGCCTTTGCTGTGTCTTGGGGCACAGACCCCACTCAGTTCACGTGGGAGGTGTTTTTTTGGGTGCATCTCCACGTCATGACACCAACTCGCCAACGTGGCCATTGTTGGGAAGGATAAAAGTTTGATAGGAAAGTTTAACAGGAAAGTTTAACAAGAAAGTTTAACAAGAAAGTTTAATAGACACTTATGTGAACGAAATAGAGATAGAAGCAAGTTTTGATATAAAAAGATGAAGGATGTCTGGAGTAAGGATTGCTAATTAACTGAGAAGGCAAAAGTTGAAGATAATTTAGAGGAGGTTTTATGGCTAGAGCAAAGTATATGTTGACCACAAACAGAAGAAGATGTTTTTCCTAAGCAGAAATAGGTCTTAAAAAAGCAGAAAATACATTAGGCAAATAGAAAACATGTTTTTTACCAAAGTCTAAGGATTTGCCACTGCAAGAAAACAGAAAAACGAGTTTTAGCTTATAATGTAACTACTAACTCTTGTGATTGGATAATTTCTAGCATTATATGGAAATAGTTGTGGTAGGTTGTATGCAAATGGTGGAAGCATTGTGTGTGATGCTGATTGGTCATTGTATAAGAAGCTGTTCAGTAAAGAAAAACATATAATTCTTTGTAACTTGAGAACAGTTGGCTTCAGGCATCCCTACAAGCTGTGGCTGGCAAGGCTCTGTCACCACAAGCCACGAGTGTTTCTGTACAATGAACAGCACATTAAAGGGCTGCCTGGAGTCAAAACATCCTTCACAGACACATCTTCTACAGGCCACCACCAGAGGAGCCCTGGGCTTCCAGCCCTGCTCGCTGTGCCCAACCTCTGGGGCCACCCAAACCCCAGGGAACACTCAGCACCCTCAGCCCCAGGGGCACAGGGAAAATGAGGTCCAGTTAATTGAAATTAATAATGGTGGAGGGTCCCCTGCACAGGTTCTTTCAGGAATTGGTTCTTGTTTTTGGCTGCATTTGGCAGCGTGGGAGAACAAAGGTGAAGGAGATTTGTGCAGGTCTGTTGAGGTTGTTCAGGGTGGCTCAGGTCCGCCCCGAGGTGGTGCCGAGGAACAGAGCTGGAGTTTGGAAGAGGAATTAGAGCAGACCCTGAGCTGGTGTGTGGGCAATAAAACCAGCCAGGACAGCAGGACAAACAATTAACAGTAAGAGCTTTAGAGGGATTATAAATCCTCCTGTTCAAATCTGCTCTCAGGCTTCAGGGGGTGACTTCCCCTCGTGTCTCAGGACTGGGAAGGTTTTTCTCAGCAGAGTGATTTCCTACCAGGGTTGATCTGTGGCAGCAAGGCTTGGGTGGCACTGCCTGACCCAACCTCTGAGCCCTGGGTCCCTCTCCCATTTCTGTGAGGGTTTCTTCACTCCCAGCTCTGTGTTTGGAGAGGAAAACCAGCCTGTTTATGACAGAGCACCCTGTGTGGGCAGATGGAAATTCTGTGAGGGCTCTCATGCCATCAATAACTTCTTCCCTCTCATTTGCACCTGGCTGAGCTGCTGACAAAGCTGTTCCATTTGCTGGGATGTTCTGCTCCTGGACTTCCCAGAGAAGGCATTCAGCAGGTTTGGGTGCAGGTCTCAGGGCTGTTTATCCCAGTGGAAAGCAGCAGCTCACAAAGGAGGCCCCGACGTCCCTCTGCCCACTCAGCATTTCCTCTTCCTCATGAACGTGACTCATGAACCTGATGGCAGCTAAACCCAAGAGCTGCAATCCTCACTGCTCACCTCCTCCAGCCCCTTCTCCTGGGATTTGGCCTCCCCTGGGAGCAGGCTGAGGTTGGGCAGAGCTGGCAGCCAGCTGCTCTCAGGAGCTGAACCTGGGGAACCAGCTCTGGGAACCACTCTGGGCTTTGATGCCTGGAGGCACCACAGGGTTAGGATGCTTTGCTCTGGTCCCAAGCACCAACTCCAGATTGGGTTTGAGCCTCAGGGTGTTCCCATTCACCTCCCCATTCCAGACTGGCAGCTGTGCCAAGACCCCGCTTTGCTCCGTTTGGTGAATTTGGTGACAGGGCCTGCACAGTTTGGGCTGAGTTGAGCTGTGTCTGAGATGGTTTCTGCTGGTCCCTCACCCTGGCTGTGAACCACTGACGCTTCCTGTTGTGGTTTCCTGCCTCAGCTGAGACGCCTCCTCTCTGTTCTCCCTTCCTGTTCTCATCAGGGCCATTTCAGAGCTTCGTGGGGACAACAAATGGGTAGAGGAGGCTCTGGTTGCCATAAATCCAGCTCCTGGCAGGCCTCTGCTGCTGAGGGCTGAGCGGGGCAGGTGCACGGGGCAGAAGGGTTCCTCCTGAGCCCTTCCAACACAGAGACCCAGCCAAGCCCTGCCCAGCTCCAGTGATGCCAGAGGACGGCAGGAGGATGGCAGGAGGGCCCTGTGCTGCTGGGAGGGAGGAACCAGGCTGGCATGAGCCAGAGCAGGGCTGACCACCAGGACAGGGCTGACCACCAGGACAGGGCTGACCACCAGAGCAGGGCTGACCACCAGGGCAGGGCTGACCACCAGGGCAGGGCTGACCACCAAGACAGGGCTGACCACCAGGACAGGGCTGACCACCAGAGCAGGGCTGACCACCAAAGCAGGGCTGACCACCAGAGCAGGGCTGACCACCAGGGCAGAGCTGACCACCAGGACAGGGCTGACCACCAGGACAGGGCTGACCACCAAAGCAGGGCTGACCACCAGAGCAGGGCTGACCACCAGGGCAGAGCTGACCACCAGGACAGGGCTGACCACCAGGACAGGGCTGACCACATGCCCAGGCACAGCTCCAGCCACTGCCTGAGAGCAGAGACCACAGCAGTGAGCTCAGCCCATGGGGAAGCCACTTCTCCCACCGTGCCCAGAAAAGCCAAACTGGGAAGAATCAGGGGAAATACCCAATGTGCTGCCCCAAAATCAGATATTTCTTTGCTCCTCACACGAGTGACGCGTTTGCAGGAGGTGCAGATGGAGAAACTCTGATCTTTTTGGGGTCATCATCTGCGCAGGAGCAGCCCCAAAGTTCAGGCTCTGGGGAACAAATGAGACCCTTTGGTTGTGATAATGTTTCCATTGATCACACCAAACTGGGCTCTGTCAACACCCTCTGGGTGGGATTTTAGATGATTCAAGATAGAGATATAAGCCCTGTGCAGAGACAAGCCCTAAAGCTCTCCAGCACCAGGGGCTCTGCAAGGACTTGGTCAATGAAGGGCCCTCTCTGCCAAGGGGATCAGAGCATCAGGAACCAGCCAGAGCCAGGTATTGTAGGGAAAAATTCCACAGATTGTTTAAAAAACAATTCAAGGAAGGTTTCTTCTTGTTCCTGCTGACTGATGGTTGAGGTCTGCCCAGAAGCACTTGGGTTTCTCCCCTTTTGCTGTGCTTGGTGCACTTGTTTATCTAAATGTTGTTTTAGACATTTCATATCTACTTTGTGTTTTAATCTTAATGCATTTAAGGTTTTGGCCTTCTACACCTCCATGGCAAAACTCGTTTATTCAGAGAAGCCAGAGAATTTCCTTTTATTGTGAACAGGGCTGGAGAGAAAATGGTAGGAAATCAAGGCTAAAGACGTCAGGATGGATTTAAGGAGCACATTTCTAATAGTGAAGGTAATCAATCACTGGAGGAACTCACTGTAAGATTTGGGGCATTCTCCCTTGCTTGAGATCTTTAAATCAGGATCAGGTGGTTTTTCTATTCCTTGGAGTCTGTAAATCAAGATGGAGTGATTCTCTGTTGCTTTGGATCTTTAAATCAGGATCAGATGGTCTCTCTATTTCTTGGAGTCTATAAATCAAGATCGAGTAGATTCTCTGTTGCTTGGGATCTTTAAATCAGGATCAGGTGGTTTTTCTATTCCTTGGTGTCTGTAAATCAAGATGGAGTGGATTCTCTGTTGCTTGGGATCTTTAAATCAGGATCAGAAAGTTTCTCTATTTCTTGGCATCTATAAATCAAGATCGAGTGGATTCTCTGTTGCTTGGGATCTTTAAATCAGGATCAGGTGGATTTTTATTTACACTTCCCATCTCCAGTAAGGGCAGAATCGAGGGATGTGGGATGCCGTGCGTTTGAAACGAGTGCACAGAGAGCCCGCGGGAGACCCTCTAGCCAGGGAAGCCCGGCTGGGCTGACCCGTTCCGCACCAGGCCGATTCAGGGCCCCGTTCTCCCCGGCAGGCCGAGCCCCATCAGCACCTGAGCCCCCTGGGGCGGGGAGATGCCGGACGCCGCCGCCCACCTGCCCTTCTACTACGGCAGCATCGCGCGCTCCGAGGCCGAGGAGCACCTGAAGCTGGCGGGGATGGCGGACGGGCTGTTCCTGCTGCGGCAGTGCCTGCGCAGCCTGGGTGGCTACGTGCTGTCCATGGTGTGCGACCTGCAGTTCTACCACTACCCCATCGAGCGCCAGCTCAACGGCACCTACGCCATCCTGGGGGGCAAGGCGCACTGCGGCCCCGAGGAGCTCTGCCAGTTCTACTCCAAGGACGCCGACGGGCTCTGCTGCCCGCTGCGCAAGCCCTGCAACCGCCCCAGCGGGGTGGAACCCCAGCCCGGCGTCTTCGACAGCATGAGGGACAACATGGTGCGGGAGTACGTGCGGCAGACGTGGAAACTGGAGGTACTGGGCCTTTGCAGGGGTGGGCTGGGAAGCCGTGGCCCCTCTGGTGCTGTCGCGTCCTGCTCGCAGCTCGGCGGTGTAAGGTTCCTCTCCTTGGAGGGTGCTGGCGCTGCCAGGGGTCTGGGTCCTGCTCTTTCGCAGTTTCTTCTCCACACGCTGGTCTAAAAGTCTTCCCGAGCCTTCAGACCTGTCTTTGGAACAGCTGGAGCTCACTTTGCAGGCCTTCCCCACGTGTCCTTCTCCTCTGCAGCCCATGGGATGCTCCCTGCCTTAGAGCAGAGCTCTGATCGCAAAACCCAACAAACCCATCCCAAACCCCAACCATCCCATCCCAAACCCCAACCATCCCATCCCAAACCCCAACAAACCCATCCCAGAACTAAACAAACCCATCCCAAACCCCAACAAACCCATCCCAAACCCCAACAAACCCATCCCAAACCCCAACCATCCCATCCCAAACCCCAACAAACCCATCCCAGACCTAAACAAACCCATCCCAAACCCCAACAAACTCATCTCAGAACTAAACAAACCCATCCCAAACCCCCAAAACCCCATCTTAGAAATAAACAAACCCATCCCAAACCCCAACAAACCCATCCCAGAAATAAACAAACCCATCCCAAACCCCAAACAAACCCATCCCAAACCCCAACCATCCCACCCCAAACCCCAACAAACCCATCCTAAACCCCAACAAACCCATCCTAAACCCCAACCATCCCATCCCAAACCCCAACAAATCCATCCCAAACCCCAAAAAACCCATCCCAGAACTAAACAAACCCATCCCCAAACCCAACCACGGAGCTCCAGAGGCACATCAAGACATGACCCCCATGCCATGGATGTGTCCCTGGCGCTGCTGGCAGCAGATTCTCCATCCCAGTCCTGGGACTGGCTCAGCTGGTCAGACCATGGTGCTAAAAATGCCAAGGTTTTGGGTTCCATCCCCAAATGGGCCCATTTACTTAATAATTGCACTTGATGATCCTTGTGGGTCTCTTCCAGCTCAGAATATTCTGTAATTTCTGGGAATATTTCTCCATATGTGAGGTGCCTGTGCCTCCAAACGTTGTGCTGAAGATGAAATGGAACCAGACTTAGACTTTTGCTCTGGTCTTTTTCACCCTTTGGAGGGGAATTTTTGCCTCTGTGGAGGGTTTTTTTGCCAGTGAAGGTTTTACCCATGAGACCAAGGCAGGGGGTGCTGGATCAGGTCTGTGTGTTATTTAAATTTAAAAATAGCCATAAACAGGTTCCTGCATTTTATTGCAGACTGGAATATCTACAATATATGCCTAAATCAAAACTCTAAATGGTCCCACTGGCAGCCATGGACTTCATTTCCTTCTGCCTGCTGCCACCTTGGCTCCTCAGACACTTCCAGGGGTCATTTTGTTGTTTTGTTGGCAGGGGCTGCCCAGGGAGGTTTGGAGTGCCCATCCCTGGAGGTGTCCAAGGAAGGCCTGGACGTGGCACTCAGTGCTCTGGGGTGGTGACAAAGTGGGGATGGGGCACAGCTTCTACTCGATGACCTTGGAGGTCTTTTCCAACCAAAATCATTCCGGGATTCTATGTTTTCTTTTAAGTCCTCAGAGAAATATGGCTCAGGCAGTCTCCTTATGGAGCCTTTCTACAGAAGCTCTCTGAATTTGGCCTATTTACACCAA
>WAAE01018030.1:284-25237 GCA_013400495.1 Nicator chloris | reverse complement strand
GATGTCATTAAGTAAAACCAAACACATTTTTAGCTAGTAGTGTCTGTCTGGTGCATGTAATTTGTCCCACCCTTCTCTGTTTCTGGTCAGAATCCAGAGCTGCTAATTGCCTTAGCAGACTGAAAGCAAGTTAGTAGATAACATGTCTAAGAGTAGCAGGTAATTTCTGAGAATTTATGGATCTACAGATTGTTTGCTATCTTTATGTGCTGCAGGTTACGAAGGTTGGATGAAATTTGCTTTGGAAGGTGCCTTCTTTGAAGGTTTCTGTAAAGACTTGGCTTGTTAAAGTTTTATTTTAGTGGTAATAAGGCCAGTTTGATGTTACTAGATGAAAGTGAGTCAGAAAGGCTTGAATAAAAACACATAGAAATTACCTTCAAAAATCACTTATGGAGCCATTATTTACCTGGTCAAGTAACCATGTAGTATTTCTGCTAATTCTATATTCTGTGGATTATTTCAACACAATAACTTGTCCTTCTTACAGCTGTGCCAGTGTGGCATTGTGCACTGGCATAATAAAGTTGTCTTCTGTTGCTACTTAGATATCAAAGGAAAATCAAGATGTTTCATCAAGAGGCTTCAATGAATTCTTGATCTTACTGAACTGGCTTTTATTAATACATTGAAGGTGAAGAGAGAATTCTTTTGAAATGTTAGGATTAGTGAGGAGAGAAATTTTTGGAAGACAATTTACTTCTCTGTAGCAGATAGCTGCTTGCCTAAAGGAGTGACTGAGGACAGTAAAATTCCAAACAGTTTTAATTAGGAGATAATCTATTGCTTTCAGCTTGTTTGCTTTAGATTGAGAGTCTGATGAGGTTGGGTGGGAGGCAGACACTTTGCTGATCCTGTGGGATTTTTTCACTTTATTTTGATTTATACCTTAGCACAAGTATGTAAGTGATCTTGTAGGTAGGAGCATTGGTGGCAAATGGCAAAGGCCAGACAATTTGTGCATCCATCTCCCAGGCTGTCATGAGATGATACTGCCAGCAGCTTTATCCATAGTGAGTTTCTGATAGCTCTTCTACAAGGTGAGGCAAGATCTTCTGGCAAGATTTCCTTCTGGCTGCTGGTCCAGTTCTGTGTAGGAAAAATTGCTGCCAAATGTCCAGCAAAACCTAACGAAGCCACCCTACACATGGATCTTTGGGAACGGGAATAATGTCTTGGAAGTGACCAGTGGTAGGTCTACTTTGTCTCTCTAACTACTTTTCTGTGTATTCAAAGAAGAAAAGACTGATGGCCATGGCGTGGCCTGGTCCATAGGTAAAATGCTTCTTGAGGAACAGTTTGTGACCCTGTAATAAATGATATTTTCTTGTTGACAGGACTTTATAAACAAGTATGTAGTAAATGCTAGAAGGTCAGAGAACCTGGAACAGATGGAACAGAGTAAGCTGTTGCTGTGTCAATTAAACCAAGCTCATTCCAGTTGTTTTGAGTGTGGTGAAATGGAATAAACCCCAATATAATAAATTTAAATCTCACCAACACATTTTGGAAATTAAGAATAAAAGTGCATTGTGGGGTATATGTACAGGAGCATAATTTTGTCTATGTAGACAAACCTCAAATTAGCATACTTACTCCTCAGTAATGATGTATGGTGAATTTGATGTCTGTCACATTTCAGATTTGCATGGAGCATTCTGATTTAAAATACCTCATAATGCTGCTGCTTTTCCTTTCACCAGAGACCAGCAGAAACTGTAGATGAAGAAGAGAATGTAGAAGAGGAAGATGACAAGGGAGAGGAGGGATATAAAGGAGAAGAATATCCAGAAGTGAATGGAGAGGAAAGTGAGGAAACCGTTAAAGAAAGAACTGAAGTGGAAGAAAACAAAAAGAAATTAAATGAAAATTATGAAGATGAAGCAGGAAAAACACAGAATGTTGACCAAGCAGAGGAAAAGGAACTTATCCATTTAAATGTCAAAAACAACGAAGGAAATGGTGAGGGAATGGAGCATTTGAACTACCAAGGTGATCTTCAGCCTGAAGAAGAAATAAAAGAGGATTCTGGCACTCAGAACCAGGTGGGTGTTTATTCTTTCTAACTGTTTTTCTAAAGTTATTGTTCCTCATTCATCTCAATCTCATGCTTCTCATCTGGTCTCTAAGTAGTTAATTTCTGATAAAGTCCCGAGACCATTGATGAGAACCTCAGTTCGTGGAAAAGTTATTTTCCGTCTGTATAGATCAGTTACATCAGTAATTACATTATATGCCCTCCAACTGAGAAAGCAGATGTTTCTCACTATTTGATGAATCTGCACCTTCTACTTTCCTTAGTATGATGAATTTTGGAAAAAAGTATTGCAAAAAATTCTTGCAGTTTCCAGAAAAGCAGAATCATTATTTATTTCTGCACTACTTTGTCTTTTAGGACAGAACAGAAGGGTGTGTTCCTGACACCACAGTGCCTCATTATTTTGATGAATTGACTTTCACAAAAGTTGCATTTCATAAAGAGCTTTTGCCATTGCTTTGTGGAAGTTTCATCTCTTTTTCTCTAGAAATTGAAAAATACAGTGGATATGAACAATATCCTTCAAAGCAAGGGGCTTTAGTCAGTTTAAAAGCAAATATCCTCTTAATTTAGGATACATAGTAATGTGCTGTTGGCTTAGACGTAGGGATGCAACCCACATAAATTAGGAGAACTTCCCTGACTGTCAGATGAACTGACCAGCTCACAGAGTCTGGGAAACAAAGTGTTTTGTTTGATGGGGAGAATCCAGGTCCAGGAAGAGTGGGATTCATGAGTGTTAGAAGCAGAGCAAATTGCTGCACATTCCTTGCCTACAGGCTGCTGAAAAACAGTCTCTTCCTCTGCTTCCTGTGGCACTGGGAGTAGTTTCTTGCACTTTGCAACTGGGCTTTCTTCTGTTCCTATACGACACACAAGAATATTTTTCAGTTGAAAGACCTGAGTAACATGACATTTTCTTGGGCTCTGAATTTATTCTGTGCTTCATATATTTGAATTCTTTTTTGTTTTAGATAAGGTATTTATGAAGGTATTTATGGAAATGGAGAAAGTGAATGAGCACTCACTTTAAATGCATATGTGGGTAAATGGATGCTTGGTGAAAGAACTGTAGGGGGGAACCTCTAATGTTAGTGCTTTCTCCTTTGGAAGATATATATGTATAAAATAAATGAAAATTTTAACATGATCTCTCTTTGAAAACATTTTTTTTTTCACATTAAGAATACCTTGTGGAAATTTTAATATGAAGTGCTTAATGCTGTATTGTAATGAATTGAAATCTTTTAACCCAACAACGTTAACAGTGCCTGTCCTTTTTCTTGAGGTTGATCCCAGTCTTGAAAAAACATCCAGAAATCCAAGGGTGACAATCACCAGCCCACAGGAAAGTGAGAAGAATGACCAGAGCATTGACTATGCAGCAGTTGCATAAACAGGAAAAATGTAATGAGCAGAAAATGAAAAAGGAAAACACTTTAAATATAAAGCAAGTTATTTTTTGTGATTGACAACTTATATTAGGAAGGCAGGTTGAGTACCCATGTAATGAGTCGTGAGATGATGATGTTTTATGGACTGATGAAAAACAAGCATTTCTAGTTACTAGAAGAACATAGAATTATTTTTACATGGTGAGATTTTCTGATAAGACTTGCGGGGGGGAATACAAGAGTACTTTATAGTAGTATTAGAAATAAACAAACTATTCTGTGGTATGAGATAGCAGCAATAGAATAACCACTAAAATTACACTATTCCAGAGAAAGGAAAAGAGACCCACCCAGATTCAATGTCAAAACTTCTTGGTCCATTTGTTCAGGAAAATAAACTACTTTTTACCTTTTAATTAGGACGTGTAGTTTTTCCTCTAAAATTCCACGATAGGTATAATTTTCAGGTATAACATTAAGATATAACTAGAATATGTTCCTCACATAATGGATTTATGCCCACAGAAAACAGTTTACTATAATGAGGAGCCAGTTCAATGTTACTAAATAGTCTATTTTCAGTATTTAATTAGAATTATTAGGTTTTGCATACATAACCAGCACTTTTTTAGCACTATGAATACATGTGGACAGCCTACAATACTGCAGCTTGTTTGCATTTAAAACAGAAAATTTTGTTGATTGTCCTGCACTAAATAGTGAATTATTTAATTCACTAAATGATTCACTAAATAGTGAATTATTGTCATCATGAACAAAAAGCAAAGGAAGAGTCTGTTGTAGATTAGTTTAAAAAGTTGAATTTGGATGGATGTATCATTCAGTCTAAGAGAAACTTAATTTATTAATGAACTAAAAAAAAGAACATGCCTGGATTCAGACTGAAATTTCCATGAAACCATTGCTGTTGATGGAGCCATTTTAATATGTGAGGCATCAGGATGAGCCCACCAGCTTTCTGTAAAAGTCAGGAACAATCATTGCATTTATGAACCCAGCCTTAATGGTTGGAAGTGTGTCATCATCCTTTTGAGCAAGCTGTCTCCTGATAGGCTGTGGCTTAATATGCATTAGTAAATAAGGCACTGATCCACAGTATTAGTTCTCTTAATGACACTGATTCCATTGCTCTTATCATTTCTCTGTTAGTAATGGGAATAATTTGTAGTTTGTAGAAATACAGCCCTGAGCATAATTTTATTAATTATACAGAAGAAATAGTGAGTTTCCTTATCGTTAATGCTAGTAAATAATTATTACAAGAAACTTAATGTCATTTTTGTTGATTTCATGCCATTAAGACAAGAATTACATTTATGAACAAATTGGACTTGGAGCACTGTTTAAGGAATGTGAAGAACCACTTGTCTTAAGCTCAAACAGACATTTTCCCTTCTTCTACTAGTTATTAAGTATATTTTTCCAATGTAATAGAAATATGTGGAGATACTTCAGCATATATCTGTGCTTTGGCAATGTAAGTATAAAAGACACGTTAAAAACATATGAACAGGGTTAGAACAATTTTCCCTGTGGCATCTCTGAATTGTCTGTGAAACCTTCTGTGTTTGAAACCTGTAGCTTCTGTTGAGCTGCCTAACAAAGACTGAAGGGAATATTGCATTTATGATCAGTTCAAAATAAGCTCCTAATTTAGCCAAGGTCTTAAGCAAAGTACGCATCCTTCCTTTTTTTTTTGTGGTAGCAGCTAAGCCTATGCTCAAATATATTTAATTTCTCTGGGACTTAAAAAGATATTTATAGTTAAGGAGAAGTAAAAACCCACCAACTCTTCCCCCTGACACAAAAAAAAAAACCAAACAAAAAAACAAAACAAAAAACCCTGGAACAGAACAGATAAAATAACTGTGGCTGATAGTGAGGTTAAATGACACAGGTGCCTTTATTGTTGGTTTCTATTTATAGCTTCTGAGTGCCAGCAGCTTCTGTCCTTTTTCTTTCCCAAAAAGTTGGGTATTTTCCATGCTTAAAAGACTTACAGATATCAATAAGAATAATCAAAAAAATTAAACTGAATTTTAGGGAAATGTAATGTTGTCCTTTTCCTTCGTAGGAACATGAAATTCCTGTGAGTGTTACTCAATTTCAGAAATGTTTCCTCCTCTGTTCTCTTGTAAGAAAGACTGGATGTATTTCTTCAGTAAAGTAAATCAGACTGTTTGGAAATAGAGATACAACCATTTCATAATTCACCTTGCAACACTGACAATATGAATGCTGTATCAGGTTCTTTTATTTAGGGAAACTAGTTTATGCCTAACAATTCTAGTAGAAATTAAACAAGAATGATACAGGTGGTATTGCTAATAGTTTTTCTGTCTTGGTCTGCTGTGTGTGATGGCTTAAGTCCTTTTTACCTGAGAAATACATAATTTTGTAAAGTTTATATAATGTTATTCTATTAAGCTTATGTACAACAATTCTGAGGGGGTTTTAAAGAATTGTTTTCTTGTTTTCCTTTTATTTTTAAAAATAATTTGCTATTAAAAAGAACTAGTACAGATATTCCTGTGTTTTCTCTCATATCAAGGCCTGTTTGATGTTAAATCTGTCTTTAGGTTACTGACTTTATAAATTTGGTGATTTTGCAGCTGATAGGATTTTCCCATAACTAGAACTTTAAAAAAAACCCAAAACAACAAAAAAGGGATTCGGTAGTTTTTGCAACTGTGGAAAAAAAAATGTTGACAATTTAGCTGATAAATGTCAGACTAATGGCAGAGTTAAACTTGCACAGGTAGTCCTGTGATGTCACAATTCATGTTAGGCCTGGGTTATTGGTATGTGTGTACTGTTCAGGCAATACTCAGCAAATGATGTGAGTTTTATCTGTTCACTGGCAATTCCAGGGAAAATTACCAGACTTCTACGTGTCTCCCTGCAGAGATTCCTAATTTCAGCAAAGCATTAAAGCATGGGCTTAAATCCCATAGGACTGCAGCTTTTATTGAATTTTAACTAATGCTTTGATGCCGTGACATGTCAGAGCCAAAATAAAGTTAGTTTGAGGAAACAAATGGGTGAAAATAAGGAATATATAATCCTCACTCAGTTTCATCTAATGTACAGTGAAATAAACCTGTGTGCAGAAGAATAAAAGAGTAAGTGTGAGTATTCTGATCACTTGAAAATACAGAAAAATTATTGTTGCTGGGCTATTTTGATTGATTACCCCAAATGTACATTAAAATAACCATTGGATAATAAATGTGAATATCAAATGAAATATCTCCAAGAAGGGTGTGTTTATTAAGTAGTTGCAATCAGAATGATTGAATGGGATGCATTCAGGGATGTTTTGTTCTGGGTGGTTGACAGCCTTCAACCTAAGTTTTAATCTAAAGAACTGCTGTGGACATGGCAATAGAGAGTGGAGCCATCTGCTCTCTCTGGATTATTCTGTGTGTGCACATTTGTATCCATCAACTTATAGATGTGTGTGAGTGCTGAAACTGAAGGCATTTGCTGTGTGCTCACACACAAATCATCTGCATATTAATAGTTATCTTCTTATAATGTTAGTGATGGGAAAAAATTATTGGTTGTAGCTGAAATTTGCTGTAATTACACAAGATTATATAATCTTATATATATCAAAACCTAGTAATAACCTCATTAAAAGGGTGACGTATTTTCTAATGTTGTATGTACACTTCAGTGCTTTGCTGAACCAAGCTCAGAATTCTTGAAACACTGAAGTAAAAAAGAAATATTGGCCTGGGAGCTACTGGAAGCTGTGTGGGCCATACAGAAGTGGACAGGATTTGGAAAATTCAAGAAAGAAAGTAAAAGTCAACAGAGTGCAACACGTGATATGAAAACATTGAAAGGTCTTTAGTATTAACCTGGTGAGTGGCAAAGGCCCCCAGCATTGCCAGATGGGGCTGTCAGAGGTCCTTGCTTGGGACTGTCCTGCAAGAACCAGGCTGTGCTTAGAAAGCCACGGATGAGTCTCCACCTGACATCTACAGCCTGAGTGTGGCAGAGCTGGGACCCTCTGCCCTCCCGAGCTCTCTGCCCTGCAAGGCAGGTTTTTGCTCTCAGCACTGCCAACATGGATATGGTGGTGTTCCTGATGGCTCCCAACCCTCTCCTCTCCTTCAAAGATGACCTTTCCTCCCTCCCTCACCCCTCCTACACCAGCTCATCCCACTGGGTGCACATTCTGGGGGCACAGCCCAAGGAGAGTGAAAGGCAGCCCTTTGCATCTCTGCCAGGCCCTCCACCAGCCTGGACCAGGGGATGTAGGACCTAGAGGTGCCCCCATCCCTCTCTGCTGGCAGGCTGCCTGCTCCCTGGCCAGGCTCTGCATATGGAAATCAGGGAGTGCTTGCCTCCTGCCAGCACTGCTCCTGCTGTATCTGGTGGCTGTTGGCTCCCACTGACCCACATTCCAATGGGCACTGGCGTGCAGCTGAGGAAGGCACTGGCACAGGACTTCTTTCCAGTATGGCCAGGGTCTGTCTTGCATGGGGAGCCCAGAGTTGGACATAGAAAGGTCACCTCTCCACCTGCTGCCAGAGCTTTGCCTACTGCAGCCCAGGGTTCCATCAGCTGCCTTGCCTCAAGGGTGCTTTGGCACCTTCATATTGGGGCTCATCCTGGGGTCTTCCATGACCCAGGTGTTTGGAAAGCTGCTTCAGAGCTGGCTGTGCCCCAGGCATCTTCTGCTGCAAGGGCTTGTCCCTCCCTGGTGCTGGAGACTGAAATTTTATAATTTATGGCTTACACATCTTCATGAAGTACTTTTGCCTATTATAGCAGACCTGTATAAAAGCAGCAGAGAAGACCACCAAGCCCTGCCTAAGGCCTTACACTGCTCCGTGGTGGAGATAAGATGAAGTGGCTCAGGTCTGGGCTGGGGGATGAAGAATACATTCACAGGGGAGATCAAGCTGTGCACACTCATGGCGGAGACTGCAGACCCAGGGGTACCAGCTGCCAGGCTCGAACAGACCTCTTTGCCAAAGCAGGGGGTGGGAGGCGAAGTTTTGGGTGGTAATAAAGCCTCTGGCCAGAGGCAGTGAACACCCATCCTCTGCTGTGCAGTGGCGCTCAGCTCTGGGGCCCCTTCACCCCAGGAAAAGCCACATCCACATGAAGGACAGCAGAAGGGGTGTCGTGACCCATCAGAGGACCCCCCCAAAGGAGTCCCCAGACCCTGCATCAGAGCACCAAAACATGATGCAACAGATCCACAGTGTCAAACTGGCTCCCTGCATGGGAGGTACGTGGGTGTTCCTGCCTGGCCCAAATCTATACTAATCAATTGAATTCTATACTCTTCAGCAGCAGGAGGTGGGGGAATCCTCACCGCCAAGAAGACCAAATGGAAGGGAGCAACAAGACGTCATTGGGACCCCCAGAAGGGTGATATGTTTCTACCTAACCCTGTCACCTTCTCCCAGTGTCACCACCCCTCCCCACCTTTCTATTCCTTTCTTTTCTCTTTCTCTCTCTCTGCCTCTTTTATTATTAAATAAAAGATATCAGCTTTTTTGGCACCAACATGTAACCTCATTTGGTTTTAATCGAATTTTGGGGTATATTTTGAACCTTTCTGTGTCCGATCCATTTTATTCACAGAGACTTACTTTTCTTTGCTCTTCTGTTTAAACTGGTTTGTAACACCTGGATGCAGTACTTGGCTCTTGCCCTGGCTGAGCTGCAGGCAGTTCCTCCTAGCCTCTTTCTCCAGGCCATCAAGGCCCCTTTGCTTGGCAGCAAAGAGCAGTTTGTACTCACCATTTGGAATAACATGACTTCTTCCCGTGGTGGAATACTGTGCTGAGACAGTGAACAAAGCTTTTATAAGGATCCAAGGGAAAGTACATGTCTTAAAACTCACTGCACTACTTTTGATTCTTAGTTTAGGGCTATTCTTTTCTTCTTTCTCATCCTATCTCTATGAGAAACTTAAAAAAATCCTGTTCAGATTTTAAGATTTTAAATATGAAACCATTTATGTTTACTTCTTCTACCAAGCTGTTCAACACGGTAGAATGAAAAAGCATTTCTAGAAATGCATATTCCAATTTAAATTCTACAGCTGGTAAGACAATTCCTGTCAAATGCTAACCTCTCCCTCCCCAATATTACACCATTTAATTTTAAGCAAATTATTTTTTTTCTTTAAAATGAGATTATTCTTATAGATATTTGTCATTAAGAAATTAACTCCCAATTCCCCTTTCCTCTCTAGCTGAGCAAGACTTTCCCACACTGTGATTATCCCAGTGGCTGGGAACTGTCTGCTTGGGAAGAGGTAAAGTGGTGTGAGTCTTTGGAACTCCTGCTTGAGGAGATGGGAACAGCCAGCCCCAGTGGCGGGAGAAATAAGCAGTCCAGCCTCCAGCTGAAGCAGTTTTGTGGATGAACCAGTTGGATATTGTAGAATCAAGGAGCTCAACAAAATCAGTTCTTGAGATAGGAGGAAATTATTACTTTATTAGCAAGTACTTAGGGGGTGGATGGTACTTCAGGTTTGTGTTCACACAGGGGAGTGAATTCTCCCACTCTTGAGAGAAGAAAATGTATTCAGACTTCAGTGATATATAGACTTTTTTCCTTGTATTAATTGGGAAGGACCTCTGATTTAACTAGAGATTTGAGTGATTTAAACTCCTCTGTCTCAGTGATGAAGTGGAGGTGTCAGAGATAAGCAGTCACGCTGCACTTTGGGCACTCAGCTGGGTATCCTCATAAAGAGGTTGCCCTTGCTTCCTCTGCTGCCATAGGTTGTGGTTTCATCACTGCATACAATCTCCTAATCCTTCTGTTTCTCTGATGTATTTTCTTCTTCCAGTTTGTAAGAAAAGGCACTACTAAAAATTATGCCTGTACCGCATTCTCCCTTATAAATTGTTGATTCAAGGTTGCCATCCTTAGAGTAACCTGAGCTTTGCACCTTCCCATCATCCTCTTATTGTTCCCACTGACCCCTGCAGAGTTAGCACCAAACAGAAATGACCTTGGTGAGACAAGGGCTAGGATTTTCACCCACTATTTAAAAGTAGTCTCCTTCTGCAGAGAAAGAGGCATGGGTAAAGACTATTTCTCCTTTTCATGCAGCACAAAGCCTAGTTCAAGATGAGCAAAGGGTCCATAGTTCAAAGTACCTTGACCCCGTGACTGTGGATGCCTTATCCCAGGACAAGGAAGGTAAGGGAGCTAAACCTCTTGGGTTCCTCTGGCTGGGGGCCTCACCCTCAGGAACATCTGGTGCTTGCAGATGGTCCTGTGTGTGTGCAAAGGGAGGCAGACATCTGTTGTAGTAGCATCGTGCTTGCTCATGGGGATTAGAGCCTTTTCCTGGAAGAACCTTCCCTAGTATGATCTTCTGTGGGAAAACTGAAGCAGAGGGTTTTTTGCATAAAAGGTGTGGGTTGTTTGATTGTTTGTTTTTGGCAGGGGGTGGGGTAGTGGGTAATTCATCTCAAAGGCCTTAATATGGATGGTAAGACTTTTTCACTTACTAGCACCTCTCTACACTTGGTGTTCCACTGCTGTTCCACAGGAGGGAGAGCCCTGGTGCTGCCAAGGGCCCCCAAGGGTGTGGCTGCTGGGGTGGGCAGGTGCCGCGTAGTGGCCTGGCTGGTGCAAGTGGGAAGCAGATCATGGTGTGCTGACTGACCTAGTGGTGTTTGCCACTGCTCTCAGACAAATGCCTGCTCTTCTGGAAGCTCGCAGCAAGTGAAAAAACTACACACAACGCTGCCTTATGAGGGCTCCTGCACCAAAAGAAGTGTTGCACTTGGCAGCAGCGTGTGTGTCTGTGGGTATTGGGCTCCATGTGGTGCTCCCAGCAGCTTTGGTAGCTTTTTTAACTGCTTAGCCCTGAACACAAGCAGTGAGCCAGTGGAATATTAGTTCTCTTACACATGGCATGCAGACTGCAGTCCTTGACACCTCCGTTCTCTGCACTTTGCTGTGAGTGTGCCTCAGTGCACAGGAAACATGGCCAGAGGCCTCCTAACAGAGCAGATCTGAAGATACTTTGGTGTACACTTCGAGTTTCTTCTAAACCAACATCTGTGTGATCCACAGCTGGGTGTTTTTTAAAGATAAGGGCTTGATGGGCTGGTCTGCACCGCTCCTGGAGAGGTTTGGGACCTGCCTTTTGTATGCCTGCCTGCTGGCTTGCTGGCAGACAGCCTGCCTGAGGAGATTTGGCAGCACACCAGACAACTAGAGGCCAGAGCCTTCCCAACACGGATGCCATGAATGCATCTGCAGAGACAAAACAATCTGGTTTTCAGGTCTGGACTTGCTTTTGAGCTGAGGCCTTCAAGGTTTATACCAGTGGTTCAGGCAGGTGAACTTCTGTGTGCTGTGGAGAACGTTTTCCCGTCATACCTTTGGCTAAACACATATGGTGCCTCGAGAGAGCAGTTTAGTTCAGACAGCAATGCTGAGGCACTCCTCAAAGGGCTGCTGGAGAGGCAGCAGAGGAAGGGTAGAGGACTCAGACAATGCTCCATGTCAGGCCAAAAATCTGTCCACATCTCATGCAGACCTATGGTCAAACACAAGACAGACACGTTTAAACCAACAAACGCAATTTGTCGCTTTCCAGTTACATGATCACCTGGAGGTCAGAACAAGCTCTTTGCCATCCATTCCGTTGTGATTTTAAGCTAAAGACAGGCTGGCTGCATATGCTGCAATCATCTCTCTTTAACTGGTTTTCACTGCAAGGGACCAAGCTCTTACTACTCCTCCTGTGGCGTAAGATGGTGATGTCTCCGTCTGGGGAAACCTGAGACTTTGGCTCTCAGGGCACAAGTGAGTTCAAGTGGGTGCTATGGTGAATTTTGGAAGAGTGCTAGAGCTGCCTCTGCCCTACAAGCTCAGCTACAGGCCAGAACTAAAAGCTGTCACTGGCTCCTGTGGCTGTCCTGGGTCTCAGTGAATACCTCTGCTCTGATTTGCACTGGTGTGTGCCTTGCTCAGGGCTTTCTCAGTCACCTCTGATATGCAACGGGAGGTGCGGATGGACCCACTCATTTGTGACCTTACAAACCAGGGAGCCAGAAAACCAATCAGCCTGTATGTGAGGGATACTGGGGCACCCTCTGATTTGTGCTTCTTGGAGACAGTGGCTCTGTTCAGCAGTCTTTGAAGTGAGGCTTTTTGTCTGGGCACAAACTTACTCCAGTTTCAGAAGAAAGGGGTCATTCGAGAGCTGAACCCATTCTGGGCAAAAGCTATCTGAAGAATTTTTTTTATCATAGTCTCCTAAAGGGAAAAATGTGTCCTCGCATTACAGATAATGCACTTGTCGAACAACTAGGTCCTCATGTTTGTCTAGCCATGTGTGGGGGCCAGAATATTGATGTCAAAGTTGATTTGGGTTTTTTTTAAATGTTTACTTCCATGAAGATTTTAGCCACTGCACTTACGTTGTTCTGGTCACAGGTTTTAGGCCTGCAGCAAGTTTTTCTATGCTTTCAGTATTCACTGACTGTCTCTTCTGATACTTGTTGACAAATGACCACAGCAACACCAACACCAACACCTCTTTTTAGCCTCAGCCTGAAGGGTGCCTTTAGCTAGGAAATGTCCTGAAGCTATGACTGCCATAAGTTTTGAGGCTGAAATTGCTGGAGCAGCATAACATACTTTGTTAAATTGACTAGCTTATTAGCATTGTTTAAAACTGATCTCCCATCTATATTTCCAGAAGTCCATGAATGGAAAATTATGGGAAAAAAGGAGTGTCGTCAAAAATCAGCTGTAAATAATTAGAAAATAAACAATAATAGAGGTTATTTGATGCTGGCTCTTTTCTCTGAAGGGCTGTTAGAAGTACTTGCCTCACCTACTGTCAATATGCAGAGATTATTTTCATCCCAATACCTCTCTAAATTATCTGACAGCAAAACTGAGCTTTGGCCTGCTTAATGTACATCAAGTGAACAGATGCAGGAAATGCACACTGTGTGGTCTGCCACGTGTCCAGATAAGAACTGAAGAAAAATGAGGGGGTGGATAGATTTTTGCCCAGAGATCAGAAGGCTCCAGAAGAATCACACATAGTCTCAAGATATTGGAAATAGGAGGAAACTAGGTGGGTCTTCCTATTTACAATGATTTTCCTCTGGGACAAACTGTCCCATGGGGATGAACTGGCAGAACTCCAGTGTTGTTTCTCTAAGAGGCGCATGGGCATTAACCCCAAACGACTGGTGGATGGTAATGCTCTGTTGAGATGTTGCTTCCTTCAGCTGTGTAAGGGGGAGGACACGGAAGGCATGGGGCAGTGCTTCCACAGCCTGCTCATGCAGCTTGTATTTTATTGTCTCTCTACCCCTGACCTGACGTGCAGTGAGCTGAGAGGGCAGCCTGCTGTGTAATGGCAGCCTGACCGGTCACTGCTGAATAATCTCAAGTGCTAATTGCTTTATTTTACCAAAATTGTTCCATTCTTAGCCCTTTTTAGAAAGCTGATGGGAAAGTGCCTCCACCTAAGGTACTTGCAGTCTTTTGCTGTCTCCTTTGCTTTTCATGTCCTCGGGGGCTGAGTGGCCTCCCTGGTGTGCAGGTTGTGCTGCTGCTCCCCCCTGCCAAACCTCTCTCTGCAGCCTCCCCAGTCTGCTGCTTCTGCTTTCATGAAGAGCTGTTTGCTTGTACTCGTGCATGATTAAAAGTCTCATACTTGGAAATGGCAGGCTGAGGCTGTAGCTGAAACTGGGAATTAAATCTGCTTACAGGCAGCTCAAGAGGTGGAATGTTTCTGTCTCTGCCTTTTGCCTGTGATTCACCGCGCACTGGGAAAAAATGGAAAAATAAAGGGGTCGAGACAGCCTGGAGAGTGGAGGACAAAACAGATGCTGACAGAAGCCTTTTCTGCACAGTGTGCTGGGGAAGCAGAGCTAACCTTCAGGAGAACATCTATTAACTAAAATGAAGCCAGTAATTACCACTCAGATGAAAATTGTGATTTCTTTCAGTACAATTGCAGAGAAAATGGTGTTGGGCTGGGAGGGATTGCACTGGAATTTCAAGCCAAATGAGGCTAGAAGAGGGGCAAGAAATAAGGTGAGCATGAAGAAACTGAAAGGAGCCTCTGTAGCAGGGAGGTCAAAGGGTTGAAAAAGGAAGAGCTTGGCTGCTTAAGCCATTTCATTTGCACTGAGGTCTCCATTCACGTGTCCTTTAGAAAGCTGATGGCAGTCAGTGCTTGAAGGGGAAATCCCAGGCAGTCCCATAGTTGAATGTGTGCTGCAATTTAGTGGGGATGGAAAAGGTGAAAAAGTTACATGGTAGGGAAATTGATATGTGCAGGGACAGATTGCCCCCAGCCTCACTAGAAATTTCCCAGGGAGTGTGACTGCTTCTTGCTGGATCTCATTTGGAGGCCATATCACAGGCATTTTCCATAAGAACAGCACACAGTACATTTCCACTGCCTTTTGCTAATGCTTCTGTTCCTGCACCAAAGGGTGAGGGTGTTAAAGCATTACAAGAAAATGGATCTTAAAAATGTTCTGAGGTGTCCTAATCTTTCCAGTATGTGGCTTCTTAATAGTAACAGAGCAATTTTCTGCTCAATATTTCTACAAAAGCTGTGTGTGGCACTGATTCTCTGCTGTGAAGGACTCCAGCCTCTGGAGGTCTGTTCCAGAGAAGCTCAAAGCAACCAAAACAAGGGTTTAATGAGATGAAGTGTGTGTGGCAACGTTAGCCATGACAGCATTATCAGCTTTGCAGCTGCTGATAAATCCCAAGTGCATTTCCTATCCCAGCAAGCTTCAGTAATATCCTCAAGGGCATTTCTTTTCCCTTAGCACCTGGGTAATGCCATGCCATGACTCATCTGCTTTTGTACTGTCAAAGCATGTTCAGATCTGTGCAATGTGACTGAGCACCTGATGTTTGGTTCTCCTCTATCAATTACTATTGGGTCAGTTGTCCTCTGGATGAAAATTTAGTGACACTTGCATGTGTGGTGGAGTGTGTTTTAAATAGAACTATGTACTATATAGCTAGTTTGGGTGAACTACCTCAACCTCTGCTTTCTTTTCCAGCTGGATTTTCAGTCAAACTTCCAGTACAGTGTTAACAAAATGCAGGTGAAGAGAAGGGACTCAGCTACAGGAGCCCTCACTCTCATCTCCCGTGAACTTCACCGGAAAACTTAAGATGTCACAATTCCTCCATGCACAATTAAAAAGTCTCAGTTGAAAAGGCCACAAGAGCTTGACTCTGCTGCCCACACACCGACAGCCTGACAGTAGTGAAAGTCAATGGCAGTAAACAACACTTGTTGCAACCTGGACAGGAAACACTGAGGACCCTCTCTACCTGGAATAACCAAAAAAACAGCAGCAGCGACAGCCTCTTCATGTGCCTTGTGAGTAATCAGTACCCCTCATCCCTGTTCTTGATGGCTTTCTTTATAAATACACAGCTCACCTTGCCAGTCTTCTGATCCTTTCCTCATAGCACTGCTTCATCTATTTCTCCCCTGAGATTAGAGTCTTATTTTGAAGTACTGGGCGCAATGTGCCTCTGCATTTCTAATATATGGGTGCCAGTGAATTGCCAGATGCCTTTACACCTTCTTTCTTCCATTCTCTGTGACCATGTGCATGTGACGAGCTCCTGCCTGTCCATCTCTTCAGTGCTAATGCTTGGACTCTGCAATTGTGTTGCCAAGATGGGAACTTTCTATGCAGAAGAAAATTTTACTTCCCATGGTATTGTCAGCCATGATAACTATTGCAGATTCAGCTGAAATTTCCAAACACATACGATCTGGCTTTTTGATGTTGTAAGTCTGAACTGAATGTCACAGACAACAAAATGTTCTATGAGCAAGGGAAAGAGCACAGCTCTTACAACATATCTGCCATTATTGTGGCAGAATCTGTTTAATTTAAAGTGGCTTCCTTGCTGCTGATGAAAGATGAAAACAGACTGCATTAAGAGACCAATGAGTTTCAACTGCTGATTTCTCCTTTAAGCAGTGCTCTTAATTTTTCTGACTAGAAAGAAACTTCACAAAATCCATGGCTGGCTCAGGCCCAGAATTTTATTCAATCCATTCAAAAAATAGACAGAACTATAAGGTGGCACATATTGTCAGAGAGTACAAATGTCACATCTTTCTTTATACAGTTTAATTTAAATCCCTAGATTAAGACAGTAAAATAATTGCCCTGGGTGAGAAAATAATTAGGGGTCTTCCATGAAGGACAAGTCTTTAGGTAAGCATTTACACAGATGTATCTGGTTAAGCATAACTTTTTCTATTCTCTATAAAAATATAAACAGCATTTCAAAATTTCTTCAGATACGTATGTTGAGATCATCTAACATGGCATTGATGAACTGACAGAACACAGGGCCTGGGCATATCAAATCACATTTATTCATTCTCACCCAGACAAAACAAAAACATTTTGTATTAGCCTCAATATAATACAATCTAATGAAAGAAACAATATCAAAGCAAAGACACACAAGTATGATGTTCCTCCTCCCACAGGAATTCCTTATCTTTATTTTGCTTGTAGTTTTTGCTAACATGGCAATGACTAAGACAAAAGTGGCACTTCAACACAGGTTAGTTGTAACTCAGGATCAAGTATAACTTGCCTGTCCCAGGAAATTACACTGCTGGGAAGTGACATATGCCAGGATCAAATTAAGGGCTGTCCCTGACATGTTTTACCTGTGCAGTATTACTTTGATACAGACTAGCATGTGACAGGAGGACAAGTGCAAATTACAAGGGCAGAATCTTGGCTTCCCAGAGAGCAGAACCAGGTGGGATATATAAGACTGAAAAGTATTTTAAAGACAAAACCCATAAAAATTAAACAAATTAGTGAAATTGAAAAAATAGCAAATTCATCTAAACTTTAAATAGTGGGATGTAGAGTGCTCCTGGTACAGCTGTCGTAACTGCACCATAGGTTTCCCAGGGATGCAATCTGATAAGCTAAACACCTAATAATTGTTGCAAGAACTTACTGTACCCACAGAGATGAAAAGGTTCAAATGTACTGAATATATTAGTCACAGGTCTAATCACATAATTTCCTTTTTCCCAATCCTAAATTTTTACCAGAGCAGCTCCCCTCTTAGCTGCATGTTTATATAGCAGAGCACTCGATGTTTTACTTGACTAGCACAGATGCCAACAAGGGCTGATATTTTCCAGTTAAAGTGATCTACAGACAGGAGAAACAAAACCCAAGGGAAGAGTCAGGTTTCAGACAAAGGCTGGACATTTTGAACTCTGGACAAAGTGACAGGTATCTTTGATTCTCCTGGTGCTGGCGCTTTTGTGACTGGGTTTGCATGGGCTTTTATATCAGCTATTCTCTCTTTAAATCTTTGCTGGAGGTACTTCTCTTCTTTGGAGTAACTTTTAGCAAAAGCAGACATCAGCAGGCACGCTGCCACAGTGGACCCTCCAACACAGAACAAGATTGCTCCTGCCAGCTTGCATATATCAAGGGACCCATTGAACTGAACCGCACGGGTATCTACAACAACAAAATCATCCTTCCCAAGGGCTTCGATTTTCGGTGGCACAAGAAAACCCACTACCAGAACAGCTACACCTATCAGCATAAAAGCCGTCCCAGAGATGAGTCCGACCTAGAAAACAAACAAACAAACAAACCCCCAATTAATTTCCAGTTTTTCCATTTCCCTTTCCAGTTTTCAGTTGGTAAGTGGTCCTAGGAGGTGTTTATTTTTCACTGTGTCTTGCAGATACAGTTCTCCCTCCTAGGAGAAGGTGGGTATTTTTCTTTTAGGATATATGAGGCCCTAGTAGAACTAGAATATATGGAAAAACGTTCTTTTTACAACTCATATAATTGAGTACTGACATTTCTGGAAACAATGGAATGTGCATTACTATCTTTAAACAGCATTTCATGTTGAAGGGCCCTATCAGAGAGAGGATCAGAGTTTAACCCCAGTGCTGTGTAACTGGTCATTTCTTTAGCTTTAGCTGGTGGTTAGCACCAACAGTTCAGTCCCTGCTGGTACTCTGTCATATCCACCACTTGTTTTTACTTCATGTGATGTCATTCCTTTGCAGGGATTAGAGGGAAGTTGCTATTGCCATATGAACAGATCACAGAGTGTTTATAGCACATTTCAAGTGCAAGTACAAAATCTAGTTCACCCAGAATGTTCCTGGGGGTAGGGATCATCAGGGGGTAGGGACTGGATGGCCCTACAGACCCCACCCAACCTCTGTCCTTCTCCAATTCTGTCAAATTCCCTGACCTTAATGGAGATCTTTTGGTTTTCTTGATCCCTGCATCACACTCTGCTCTTAACCTACCAGTCCTGTTCCCAACTTCTGGCAGGACTTCTATAGGCACAGAACGGAGGTAAACTACATTTTGAAGATGTACATGGGGTTCCCAGACAAGACTTTGGTGTTTCAGTGACATTGGGACAGAGACACTAGATGATCCAAAGACCCCAAGGAGGTGATGTATTTTGGTAACAGTGCCCTGCTTTCAGACAGTTATTTGGCCACCTCAGGCAACACTGAGCAACAAAAGGCCTTTCTGCATGAATAGGTAGTACCAGTAGTTACACAGGGAAAGTCTTGAAATGAGAGTCTCTCTCTCCAGTAAAAGCAACAAGCAATACCTTCCAGAATACAGAGCTCCACCTGCTCGGCGATCTCTGGATCTGAAAATCATCCTCATACTCCCAAATTGAAGCTGTGCAGTCCTCATAAAACTGATGCAGGTAGGACCGAACTCCGTAGCGTTGGTGCCCTCCCTCGGTGCTGCCCTGCGCATGCTTGGACCCGCAGATGTCAGCATAGGAGCTCATCCTTCCTACCTGCAACGAGAGGTTTCACACAAAGCACATCACTACTGGAGTGGTGGGAGAGCAAAGATGGCTGCAAACTCTCCAGACGTGATGAAAAAAAAAAATGGCCCAGGAGAGACCTTTCCTTCATTTTTTTCCAACCGAGAAATGAGCCAGGTACAGTTGGATGCAGTGACTCAGCTCAAGTGAACCCAAGGAACTCAGTGACTTGGTACAGCACAGCCCAAAGGTGCTGCAGGGAACATTCACTACCGTACGCAGGGTGCTCACTCCCCATCTTTCACACTGATGTGCTACTGTGTTTCCATGGAGATTGAAAAAAAGCAGGATATGCCAGGTAACAAAATCCAGCATCCCTCAAGGGCTCATGCTGCCTCTCTTCCAGACTGTCTCTGTCAGTCTCTGGAGTTTGCCACCTCATGAACTTTCCACACCGCTGCATAAGAGGGGGTTTTTAAAATGCTTTTTTCTGACCTTTTGAAGTGTAGGACTAAGCACTGGTGTACCATTCACAGCCATGGGAAACAGAGGCCAAATAAGTCCTAGACAGATTAAAGAATATATAACTTGTATTTACATAGGGATAGTTGAAAAAAAGAATTAAAAATGGAATGCCATAACAGCATCAATCTGCTCCATGAGATCAAAATGGAAATACTAAGCTTACAGCCAAGTACTGCGCTGTTGAAGAAGTCAATGCCTAAGCTCCTGCTGACTTTAATAAAATTGGAATTTTGTCTGTTATGAAAACTACCAATGAAGTTTCTTACTCTTTCCATTTCATGTAAGTTCTCTTAGCACACAAAATCCATATTTAACTATGCAAGTCCAAGGCCTGAACTTGCTTACGCAAGTGTGATGCTACTGAATTCATTGAAATAATACTAGCCCCTAAAAACAACTTGAGCAATAGCTCAGTGTCACTTAGGCTCATTGGCTTCTCTTTAAAGAAGTTCAAAAAGCCTTAGTCCAAAGGGAACTGTTAATCAGAACTTGCACCTGAAAATCATGGCTCAATTTATATCAGCTTCAAGCAGTACGTCAGATTCCTGCAGCAATTTCACTTAGAGCGAGGGATGTTTGATGTGCTCATGGCAGCTGGGACCTCCAAATTTTGCAGCCCTACAGACCTTGCCCCTTTGGAAATGAGTGATCTTGCAAAGTATGAAATCCCTGAGTATGCAAGCATTCAAATTAAGGAGAATCCAGAAAATATTGATGGGGAATAGCAACAGTCTGACTGAATCTTTTGGCTGGCTCTGCTAGAAATCAGTGCTGGCATGAACAGTGAACTTCCAGCCTCTGGGAATCTGTTTGTGTTCTTGGCTCAGGAATAGAGAGGGCTTTGCTTCTCCTTCTTCTTTATGGAAACCAATTATCTTGGGTTTTATTTATTTTGTATATCCAATATACATTTAGTTTGGGATTTCATGATCTCAACATCTTACAGTTGCAAATATCTCTCATACAACACAGTGATGAGGTTTCAAGGCTCTCACAGAAGTCATGACCCAGTAGAGGAGGCAGCCCACATGTTGCTGGGAGACCTGCCAGGGGCCACAGGGAACATTGCTGGTGACTGAATTCTGCAGAGCAACAGGGGCAATACCAAGCACAGCTACTGTCAGAAGCCCCTTTTCTGAACTTCTAATTGCCTCTGTCCTCCCTGCAAGTTTCCCTTTTCCACCTCAACCACTGTAAAGCTTTAGGAAATTAAAGTGCTCTCCGAGTCTGTGGATGGGCTTGCTCTCCGCTGATAGTACAGCACCAGTGTCTGTCAGAGCGTGCTCAAGGTGCTGGCCTTCCAAGGAATGGTGGAAAAACAGGCACTGTGGAGAGAGACCTTGAGACAGCAGGAAATTCCTCGGCAGCACCAGCTGCTCACCAGGTGAACGGGGAGAGCCTGGCCCTGGGGCCACCCTGTGTCAAGTTGTACATAGCTAACACAGATGTTTCCAACTACAGTTAGTACAGTGAAAAACATTCGTTTGTGTCATGGTTTAAGCCCAGCTGGCAGCTAAGCACCGGGCAGCCACTTGCTCATATCTACCCTCTACCCCTCCACCATGGTAGAATAGGAAGGAGAATAAAAAGAAAGCTTGTAGGCTGACATAAGAACAGTTTAATCATTGAAACAAAGTAAATATAATACTACTAGTACTAAATTAAAAAAAAAAGGAGAGATAAAACCCAAGAAAAAGAAGTGATACACAATACAGTTGCTCATCACCCCAACCAATGCCAAACCTTGTCCCCAAACTGCCATTGTCCCCTTCTGGTAACTCCCACAGTTTCTCTACAGGGCATGCCGTTCTATGGTGTGGAACACCCCTCTGGCTAGCTCACATCAGCTGTCCTGGCTGTTCTTCCTCCCACCTTTTTGTGCAGCTCCTCACTGGCAGAGCATGAGACACTAAGACTGTCCTTGGTATAGGGCAAGCATGAAGTAAAAATCAAAACATCACTGTGTTATCAACACTGTTCTCATACTGAATCCCAAACGTAGCACTGTAATCGTTACTGAGAAAAAAAATGAACTCTATTCCAGTAAAAACCAGGACAGTTTGTTGTGCTTTTTTATCATGGTATGAAGTCTTGAACACTACCATTTTCTGAGGTACAAAAAAAAAAAAAAAAAAAAAAATTAAAAAAAAAATATGTATAAGCATATAAACTGGACCATTGTGGGGAAAAGCTACAAGTTATTTTACTTCTGGAGGCTTTTTCTGTTTCTCTCAGGAAAACTGTTTATTCCCTACCCAAAAAGAGAGGACAAGAAGTCCTCTTTACTCACTGCCACCAATTTCTTCAACAGCTAGCTGCCATCTTTAACAGCACAAGCACTGAGGAGTTCTCATAAAACCAGAGTTCTGCCCACCTCATACCTCAGGGGGAAAGGAGAAGAGGAAACAATGGAGTAGTTTACCATGGCTGCCCCAGCTCGCTCATGCAGCGTCACACTGCCTATACCTCAGTGATAAGAACACTTTAAATCCATACCCCTCAACCCATCTTTTGGTTACGCAAAGATTCCATCTCACACATCAGAAATAGAATAAAGAGGTCAACTAAAGTTCTGCAGAGACTTTTTCTCTTGGGTCCTTACTTAGATCTTTATTCTCACATCAACCCTATCTTCATAATAAATTATGCTTAACTTCTGGCTAACTTAAATCATTCAGGTAAGTAAGTTTAGCAAATTCACAAATTTCTGCTCATATAATGAGCAGAATGGTAGGTATTTTCCCCAGGTATAAGCGACTCCATAAGGTTAACCCAGGGAAGAACCAGAATTAACATGACTGGATAATGTGGCCTGCCAAAGCTTGCTTGTATTACTCCAGCTGCCACCAGGAGCATTTAGAAAGGAGGTGAAGCACTTTGCTGAGTCTGAACCAGCAACTTTACTGTGATAAATTTCAGAAAACCCAATGTGACATGACAGAGACCTATATAAACATGGTCTTGCATTCATTGCATTGTCTGTAGGTTTAGTCAAGAGCTAAAAAGAGGATGCAGTGTTTCTAACAGCTTGATGAAGAACTGCCTGTAAGGACCACACAGCTTACATGACACTTAGATTCTTTTTCTTTAGCAATCTAAAAGGCTAATAGGTGGTTTTGGTCAGGTATATGAGCAAAGTGATAAATAAGAGCTGGGAGGTGAGACAGAAAACAACAGAATGATCTTATGCTTGAAAGAGTTGTGATACCATCAAGTAGTATGACCTTTTAAAATGGAAGGGGAAAAAAAAGAAAAAGGACGGCAGGAATCACTAATTCTTTTCAAGCACTGCATAATATTAATTCTACTGAGCATTTTCTTCATGGTCAGACTCTTTCACTTACAAATAATCTCCTATCTTTTGAAAAATATCTTGCCCCTTAAAAGAGAAGGCGACTCCCCAGCCCTATATGAAGCAGCCTGGTAATCTGGGCTAAGATGGTCTCTTTCCTCAGCTGCAATATAAATGTAAAGTTCTTGCTGCTTACAGATAGGGCACAGGAACTGAACAGTCAGAGAGAAAACAGTTCTCCACAAGTAGGAAGGAAACGTGTCACAGCATCAATTTACATTGGATGAATAAATACTGCAGTAGCTATGTTCTCTTGAGTGTTGATGTGTATTTGCATGTCTTGCCTTCAGGGCTGAGAAACTAAACACTGAAATGTTAGGAAACTTTTGCTAAAAAGAGAGTCGCTGTTACCCAAATCTGTGTTATCCACGATCTGAAAACACATCCAGGCTGAAAGAAGCAACCTAATCTTTAAGTTTTTCAGCGCCTAAACCCAAGGTGCTCAGGAAAATGTGGGATGTAGGATCACAGCTTCAGAGAACAACACTGTGTAGTAGCAATCCATCCCCTAGCAACTTTAGTTTCCATGGCAAAAGCTGTCCTGTTTACTTTGAGCTTTACTATCCTCTGCTGATCTGGGGAGATGTGATTGGATTGGTGAACAGACAGATTAAAAGATGACCAAGCTCCATGAAAAATTATCCCCAAAAATTTCCAAATACTTTGCTTTGCTGTGCCAGGATTGAACACATTTAAAAAAAAATAAAATTGTAAGGAACTGTCACTTAAAAAGCAGCACAAAAGGAAATAAAGATGTGTCATTGCTCTGTGACACCACACTGCCACCGAATGTAAGCCACGAACGCTGATGGTCGGCTCAGGTGAAGTCGCCCTCCCCCTTCTTCAGATTTACATACTTTGACCCTTCTGTTCAAAGAGCCATGTTTCCAGTCCTTACCTACAGAGAGCGTTCCTTGTGAAGGGGGAACACTGGCATACACAGCCTGCCTTTGACAGCAGTCTCCGAGGTGGTCTTTCCGATGCCCCCGAGCTCCCGGCGCTTCCCGGGCCGGCGGCGGGGCCGAGCCGCGCTCCGCCCGTCCCGGCGCCCTGCCCTCGCTCGGGGCTGCGGCGCTGCCAGGGGCACCTGCTGCCGCTGCCCTGAGGGTAGCCGGGATGCCCGGCCGCCTCCGGGAGCCGCTTCTGCTCCCCTGCCCTGCACGGGGGGTGCGAGCAGCACCTTCTCCTGTGTTCCTGGGGGGGCGGCTCCGACCGCTCCGCCGCCGCCAGGGGCCGGAGCGGGATGCTCTCCATCTCCCGTTTCCCGGCCGAAGCGGAAGAACTCCGCAGCGCCAGGACGCGGACGAGATCTCGGCCCCCGCGACCCTCCCGGCCCGGCGGTGCCCCGGGAGCAGCGGAAATCCCGGTCCGACCACCCCCTCCCCGACCCCCGACGGCGGCGGGGCAGCGCGGCACCAGCCTGCCCGGGGAGAGCCGCGTCCTCCCGGAGCCGGGAGGCGAAGCCCGCGGATACTCCGCGCCGTTCCCCCGCCGTGAGCCCGCCGGCGGCCACAGGAGCCCCCGCCGAAGTGCCGAGCCCAAGTTTGCCGAGGGGCCGGAGCGGCGGCCCCGCGGTTACCTGTCCCTCCCGGCGCTGCCCTCGGCCGCCGAGCCCCCGCGCAGGCGGCGCTAGCTGCGGCTGTCCCGGCCCGGCCCCATCTCCGCTCTGCGCCGCGCCGGCCCCAGACACCACGTATTATGTACGGCCCGGAGCGCCGCTCGCTCCCGCGCCGTGCCTGCGCACTGAGCCGCCGCCGCCGGGCGCGGAGCGGCGCCGGGCCGAGCTCGCCACGCCGCCCCCGCG
>WAAE01018029.1:14525-27301 GCA_013400495.1 Nicator chloris | reverse complement strand
GTGCCCAGGTGTGCCCAGGTGCAGTACCTTGTCGAGCAGGTCGCGGGTCTCGTCGTTGAGCGGCGCGTGCGAGAACATGCAGTCGTCGCCGTTGATGCAGAGCCCCGTGGTGTGGAACAGCTTGCAGGGGAAATCCCGTGGGAACGTCAAGGAAAGCTCCGGAACATCCCGGGAATAACCCGGGAGCCAAAACCTCCTCTCAGGCTGAGTTTAGGGCGGTTTTAGGGCAGTTTTAGGGCATTTTAAAGCCCATTTTAAGCCAATTTTAGGTCAGTTCTGGGCTCTTCCATGGCTGAGTTTAGAGAGGTTTAAGGTTGAGTTTACAAAGGTTCAAGGCTAAGTTTAGAGAGATTTAAGGTTGAGTTTACAGAGTTTTAGAGCTGAGTTTACAGCAATTTAAGGTTGATTTTAAAGAGATTTAAGGCACAGCTTAGAAAGGTTTAAAGCTGAGTTTAGAGCCGTTTTAGGTCAATTTCTGGCCAACTTTGGGCCAAGTTTAGGGCAGTTTCAGGCCGGGTTTGGGGCAGGTTCAGGGCAGGTTCAGGCTGGGTTCAGGCCGGGTTTAAACCAAGGATATCGTGCATGTAGGGGCAGCTCTCAGGGGCAGTTTCAGGCCAGGTTTGGGGCAGGATCAGGGCAGGTTTAGGGTAGGTTTAGAGCAGGTTCAGGCCAGGTTTAGGGTAGGTCTAGAGCAGGTTTAAGCCAGGTTCAGGCCAGGTTTAAACCAAGGATATCGTGCAGGTAGGGGCAGCTCTCAGGGGCAGTTTCAGGCCAGGTTTGGGGCAGGTCTAGAGCAGGTTTAAGCCAGGTTCAGGCCAGAGGCAGGTTCAGGGCAGGTTTGGGGCAGGTCTAGAGCAGGTTTAAGCCAGGTTCAGGCCAGAGGCAGGTTCAGGGCAGGTTTGGGGCAGGTCTAGAGCAGGTTTAAGCCAGGTTCAGGCCAGAGGCAGGTTCAGGGCAGGTTTGGGGCAGGTCTAGAGCAGGTTTAAGCCAGGTTCAGGCCAGAGGCAGGTTCAGGGCAGGTTTGGGGCAGGATCAGGGCAGGTTTAGGGTAGGTTTAGAGCAGGTTCAGGCCAGGTTTAAACCGAGGATATCGTGCATGTAGGGGCAGCTCTCGGCCCGCGCGCAGTAGCCCGTGATGTAGAACTTGCACAGCTCCCGCTTCTTGGGCAGCTCGATGTCGTGGCTGAAGTTACAGTGATCACCCTGGGCAGGTGAGACGGGGACAGGTGAGATGGGGGGACAGGTAAGGGACAGGTGAGACAGGTGGGACAAGAGGGACAGGTGAGACGGGGGGACAGGGGAGAGACAGGTGGGGACAGGTGAGACAGGGGGACCAGTGAGATGAGGGGACAGGTGGGGACAGGTGAGACGGGGGGACAGGGGAGAGACAGGTGGGGACAGGTGAGACAGGGGGGACAAAAGGGACAGGTGAGATGGGGGGACAGGTAAGGGACAGGTGAGAGAGGTGGGACAAAAGGGACAGGTGAGGGATAGGTGGGACAGGTGAGATGGAAGGGACAGGTGAGGGACAGGTGAGACAAGTGGGACAAAGAGGACAGGTGAGACAGGTGAGACAGGTGGGACAAAGGGGACAGGTGAGACAGGTGAGACAGATGAGACAGGGGAACAGGTGAGACAGGTGAGACGGGGACAGGTGAGACAGGTGGGACAGAGGGGACAGGTGAGACGAGAGAAGAGTTGGGACAGGTGAGATGGGGGCACAGGTGAGAAAAGTGGGATATGGATAGGAAAAGAAGGATATGGGTGGAAAAGGTGGGATACAGGTGTGACACAGGTGGGATATCAGTTGGAAAGGTGGGATACAGGTGGGAGACAGGTGGGAAAAGTGAGACAGGTAGGAATAGGAGAACAGAGGTGGGACACAGGTGGGAAAGGTGGGATTTGGGTGGGACACAGGTGAGATAAACACAGGACATGGAGAGGAAAGGTGGAATACAGGGGGAAAAGGTGGGATTTGGGGGGGACACAGGTGAGATAAAGACAGGACACGGACAGGAAAGGTGGAATACAGAGGGAGAAGGTGGCATTTGGGTGGGATGCAGGTGAGACACAGGTGACTCCCCCCAAACCCAGCCCGGGCCCACCTGTCCCAGCTGGAATTTGGGGAGTATTCCCACGGGAATTCCTTACCCAGGTGCACCTGCCCTCCACGAAGTACTTGCAGATCACCTTGCCCTTCTTGTCCGAGGGCAGGTGGGGTTTGTCGTGGTCGCCCCGCCGGTAACCGCCCCCGTCCTGCGGGGAAACCCCGGGAAAGAGCCGGGAATTCGGGGTGAAACGCGGGGAAAACGGGAAATCCCTGACACAGAGGGGGTTGGGGGTGTGCTGAGCCAAAAATCTCGGGAATTTGGGGGGGAAAAGAGGGACTTGGAACACAAATCTCAGGATTTTCGGGGAGAAATCAGGAAAGAGGCTCCTAACAAGGCCCAAATCCCGGGATTTTAGGGAGAAAAGGGGGGATTTGGGGTGTGATGAGCCCAAAATTCTGGGAATTTTTGGGGAAAAGTGGCATTTGGGAGGGGAAAGGGGGATTTGGGGTGTTCTCAGCACAAATCTCAGGATTTGGGGGGAAAAATCAGGAAAGAGGCTCCTAACAAGGCCCCAAACCCAGGATTTTAGGGAGAAAACGGGCGATTTGGGGTGTGCTGAGGCCTACATCTCAGGATTTGGGGGGAAAATGGCATTTGGCAATGTTTCAAGGCCAAAATCCTGAGATTTTGGGGAGAAAAGGAGGATTTGGGGATGTTTCAAGGCCAAAATCCTGAGATTTAGGGGGAAAAGGAGGATTTGGGAATGTTTCAAGGCCAAAATCCTGAGATTTTGGGGAGAAAAGGAGGATTTGGGGATGTTTCAAGGCCAAAATCCTGAAATTTAGGGGGAAAAGGAGGATTTGGGGATGTTTCAAGGCCAAAATCCTGAGATTTTAGGGAGAAAAGGGGGATTTGGGGTGTGCTGAGGCCTACATCTCAGGATTTGGGGGGAAAATGGCATTTGGCAATGTTTCAAGGCCAAAATCCTGAGATTTTGGGGAGAAAAGGAGGATTTGGGGATGTTTCAAGGCCAAAATCCTGAGATTTTGGGGAGAAAAGGAGGATTTGGGGATGTTTGAAGGCCAGAATCCTGAGATTTAGGGGGAAAAGGAGGATTTGGGGATGTTTCAAGGCCAGAATCCTGAGATTTAGGGGGAAAAGGAGGATTTGGGGATGTTTCAAGGCCAGAATCCTGAGATTTTGGGGAGAAAAGCAAGGAAAAACCCCCATCCCGTGTTTGGGTGGGAACTGTGTGGATTCTGGGCAGGAGCCCCGGGGTTTCTGGCTTTCCAGGGCAGGATTTTTGGGAATGCCAGCAGGAATGGCGGGCGGGAGGAGGCGCTCACCCCCATGTCCTCGTCGTAGAAGTCGTCGTCGTCGTTGATGCCGCCTTTGGCCATCCCGCTGCGGCCTCTGCCGCGGCCTCTGCCCAGCCCCTTGTTCCCCCGGCCCCGCGGGCCCCGGCCCNGCATTCGGGATTTGGGAATGGGAATTGGCAATGGGATTTGGGAATTGGGAATTGGGAATAGGAATTGGGGTGGGGATTCCCAGATCCAGGCCCCGGCCCAGGCCTGCAAATGGGCAATGGGAATGGGAACGGGATTGGGAATTGGGGTGTGAATTGGGAATGGGAATTGGGGTGGGGATTCCCAGATCCAGGCCTTGGCCCAGGCCTGCAAACGGGCAATGGGAATTGGGAATGGGAATTGGGATTTGTGGTGAGAATTCCCAGATCCAGGCCCTGGGTCAGGCCTGGAGACAGGGAGTGGGATTGGGATTGGGAATTGGGAACGGGAACTGGGATTTGGGAATTGGGATTTAGGGTGGGAATCCCCTGGAATGCCCAGCTCACCCCAGCCCTGCTCCAGGCCTGGAATGAGGGGTGGGAATTGGGAATGGGGTGGAATTTGGGGTGGGAATCCCCAGGAACTCCTGGCTCACCCCGGCCCCGCTCCTTGCTGCGCCGGTACTGCGACAGCTCCTTGGCGTAGTCGTCAAAGTCGTCGTCACCCAGCGGCTCCTCAGGGTCACAGTACTGGGAAAAACCAGGAATTCAGTAGGAATTCAGTGGGAATTCAATGGGAATTCCGTGGGAATTCAGTGGGAATTCCGTGGGAATTCCGTGGGAATTCAGTGGGAAAGGCCAGAATTCCCTCAGGAATCCCCTCAGGAATCCCCTCAGGAACCCCCTCAGGAACATCCAGGATTGGGTCAGAACCCCGGGAAAGGCCAGAATCCCCTCAGGAACCCCCTCAGGAACCCCAGGATTGGGCCAGAACCCCGGGAAAGGCCGGAATCCCCTCAGGAACCCCCTCAGGAACCCCGGGATTGGGTCAGAACCCCGGGAAAGGCCGGAAGCCCCTCAGGAACCCCATCAGGAACCCCGAGATTGGGCCAGAACCCCGGGAAAGGCCGGAATCCCCTCAGGAATCCCCTCAGGAACCCCAGGATTGGCTCAGAACCCCGGGAAAGGCCGGAATTCCCCCAGGAACATCCCGGATTCCCAGGCTCACCTCCATCTCCTCGTCGAAGGGCTCCTCCTCATCCTCGGGGTCGCTGCGGGCGCGGCCCCGGCCCCTGCCCAGCCCCCGGCCCCGCGCGGGGCCCCGGCCCCGGCCCCGGAACCCCCGGCCCCGGCCTCGGCCTGCGGGAAAAGGGGAAAAAACGGGAATGGCCCACGGGGAATCGGGGCTGGAGGGAGCCTTGAGGGTGTTTTGTTAGCAGGTTAAGGGTGGGGATGCTCAAAAATTGATTCCTCTCCATTTTTTTAGAGAGTTTTCTAAGGAAATTTGGGGTTTACGACGCTCAAAAATGGATTTTTCGGGCTTTTTTTTTGCAGAATTTGGGGGTTAGATAGCTAAAAATGGGGGTTTATGGAACCTAGGGAATTTTTGGAGAGGGAATTTGGGTTGAAGACACTAAAAAATGGAATTTGAAGCAATTGAAGCATAATTTTGAACAGAGATTTTGAAGTTAAGACATGAAAAAATGGATTTGGGGGGGGTTCGGGATTTTTTTAACTGTTTTTCTCATTTTTTGTGGCTTTTCCAGGTGCTTGCAGAGGTTTTGGGTGGGAATTTGGGAATCCTAATTTTGGAATTCCAAGCCTCCAGAGGAATTTTGGGGCAGGATTTGAGCCCTGGGCAGAATTCTGCCGTTTTTAGCCCAAAACGTGCCGCGTTTTTGGTGGTTTTGGGGGGTTTTTTTGTGTTTTCCTGGTTTTCCCGGTACCTCTGGCGCGGTGGGATCCGTCCTTGGAGCGCCGGTACTGGCTCAGCTCCTTGGAGAAGTCGTCGTAGTCGTCCTTGGGAGCCTCCTCCTCCTCCTCAGCCTCGAAGGGCCCGAAATCCTCGGGCTCGAATTCCTCATAGGAGCCTCCGTAGCCTTTGGAATCCCCCTTGGAATGGCTCTTCCGGGGGCACTGGGACTGGGAGTACTGGTGGGTCTGGGAATGGGATGGGACAGGTTGGGATCGCCCCGGGAATGGCCCTGGTGGGACTGGGAGCACCGGTGGGACTGGGAGCGGGATGGGACCGGCTGGGATGGCCCTGGGGCTGGCCCTGGTGGGACTGGGAGTACTGGTGGGTCTGGGAATGGGATGGGACAGGTTGCGATCGCCCCGGGAATGCCCCCGGTGGGACTGGGAATGGGATGGCACAGGGTGGGATTGCCCTGGGAATGGCCCGGGTGGGACTGGGAGCACTGGTGGGACTGGGAGCGGGATGGGATCTCCCCCATGGATCTCGTGGGGGGGGAGGTTATTCCCAGTAGTTCCCAGTTATTCCCACGGAGTACAGACAGACTGTATTCATAGTTGTTATTCCCAGTATTCCCAGTAGTTATTCCCAATGATTCCCAGTTGTTGTTCCAGGTAACTCATGGGGTAGGGTGGCCTGTGCTCCCAGCTGGTGTTCCCAGTCATTCCCAGTATTCCCAGCAGCACTCACACGGTAGGCTGGGCTGTATTCCCAGTGTTTCCCAGTGACCATTCCCAGTGACAATTCCCAGTGTTTATTCCCAGTATTCCCAGCAGCACTGACAGGATAAGCTGGGCTGTATTCCCGCTGTTTCCCAGTGACCATTCCCAGGAATTCCCAGTGTTTATTCCCAGTATTCCCAGCAGCACTCACAGGGTAGGCTGGGCTGTATTCCCACTCTTTCCCAGTGACAATTCCCAGTGTTTATTCCCAGTATTCCCAGCAGCACTCACAGGATAAGCTGGGCTGTATTCCCACTGTTTCCCAGTGACCATTCCCAGTGTTTATTCCCAGTATTCCCAGCAGCACTCACAGGGTAAGCTGGGCTGTATTCCTGCTGTTTCCCAGTGACCATTCCCAGTGTTTACTCCCAGTATTCCCAGCAGCACTCACAGGATAAGCTGGCCTGTATTCCCGCTCTTTCCCAGTGACCATTCCCAGGATCATTCCCAGTGTTTATTCCCAGTATTCCCAGCAGCACTCACAGGACAAGCTGGGCTGTATTCCCGCTGTTTCCCAGTGACAATTCCCAGTGTTTACTCCCAGTATTCCCAGCAGCACTCACAGGATAAACTGGGCTGTATTCCCGGTATTTCCGGTGTCCCTTCTCCCCGGGGCTGTACTCGGAGTCGTCGCTGAAATCCGAGAACTCCTCGCTGGACGAGGCGTGCCGCTGGAAAATCCCAGGAAACTGTCAGCCCAGAGCCCTTCCCAGCCTCTGGAATTCCTACCTGATCCCTGGAATTCCCATCTGATCCCAGGAATTCCTGTCCAACCTCCAGAATTCCTGTCCAACCCCCTCTGCCCCCCCGCATCACTCGGGAATCCCAAATTTTCCCGGAAAAACCCCGGGAAAAGTCACTCCTGACCCCTCCCCAACTTCTGAAATTCCATGTTAAGCCCTTGGGAATCCCAAATTTTCCTGGGAAAACCCCAGGAAAAGTCACTCCTGACCCCTTCCCAAAGTCTGGAATTCCCATCCGGCTGATTTTGGGGTTAGGATGCTAAAAAATTGATTTTTCCTGGAATGTGAGGGGAATTTTTAAGAGATTTGGGTGTTAGAACACCAAAAAAAGGATTTTTCCTGGAATTTGAGAGGAATTTTAATGGAAACTTGGGATGAAGNTGGATTTTTCCTGGAATTTGAGGGGAATTTTAATGGAAATTTGGGATGAAATTGCCAAAAACTGAGTTATTCCTAAAATTTAAGGGAAGTTCTTACGGAAACTCGTGTGTTAGAACACAAAAACTGGGATTTTGGCGGGATTTAAGGAATCTTTTGATGGGAAAAATCCTGAAAACGACCAGGAAAAGCCTGGATTTCCCCCCAAATCCCAAAATCCTGGTGGGAATTCCCACCTACAAAAAAACCCCCCAAACAAACTTTTTCTGAAATTTGAGGGACATTTTTAGCAAATTCCAGGATTAAAACACACAAGAAAGGACTTTTCCTGGAATTTGAGGGGAATTTTAATGGGAATTTGGGATTAAGATGTGAAAAAATCGATTTTCCCTGGAGTTTGAGGGGAATCCTTACGGAAATCCGTGCGCTACAACACAAAAAAAACGGGATTTCGGCGCGACCGAAAGAATTTTTAACGGGGAAAAATCCGAATTCTGGATTTTCCCCCCAAATCCCGAGGGGATCCCCACCTTGTGCTTGGATTTTCTCTTTTTCTTGGACCTCCTCTTCTCCTTCTCCTTGCGGCGCTTGCGCTTCAGGCGCCGGTGGGATTTGTCGTCGTCGGAGCCGCTGTGGTGCCGCTCCCGCCGCGACTGCGACTGCGACTGCGAGCGGGGCTGCGAGCGCGACTGCTCCGGGGCCTCGTCGCCACCGTCATCCTCCAGCTCGCCCTCCTCCAGCTCCCCATCCGCCCTGGGAAAGAGATAAAGGGGATGTTGAGGTTTGGGGGGATGGGAATGATGGATCCTCCTCCAGCTCCCCATCCGCCCTGGGAAAGAGATAAAGGGGATGTTGAGGTTTGGGGGGATGGGAATGATGGATCCTCCTCCAGCTCCCCATCCGCCCTGGGAAAGAGATAAAGGGGATGTTGAGGTTTGGGGGGATGGGAATGATGGATCCTCCTCCAGCTCCCCATCCGCCCTGGGAAAGAGATAAAGGGGATGTTGAGGTTTGGGGGGATGGGAATGATGGATCCTCCTCCAGCTCCCCGTCCTCCCTGGGGAATAGACAATGGGAATGTTTGGTTTTGGGGGGATGGGAATGATGGATCCTCCTCCAGATCCACATCCTCCCCGGCAAAGAGCCGATGGGAATGGTGAGATTGGGGGGAATGGGAATTAGAGGTGTTCTTCGAGCTCCCCATCCTCCCTGGAGAATAAACCATGGGGATGTTCAGATTTGGGGGAAATGGGGATTAAAGGTGTGCTTCCAGCTCCCCATCCTCGCTGGGGGAAGAGATAAAGGGAATGTTGAGGTTTGGGGGGATGGGAATGATGGATCCTCCTCCAGATCCACATCCTCCCCGGCAAAGAGCCGATGGGAATGGTGAGATTGGGGGGAATGGGAATGAGAGGTGTTCTTCCAGCTCCCCATCATCCCTGGGGGAAGAAAGCACGGGAATGTTCACATTTGGGGGAAATGGGAATTAAAGGCGTTCTTCCAGCTCCCCATCCTCGCTGGGGGAAGAGATAAAGGGAATGTTGAGATTTGGGGGAATGGGAATGATGGATCCTCCTCCAGCTCCCCATCCTCCCTGGGAAAGGAAACTATGGGAATGTTTGGTTTTGGGGAAAAATGGGAATTAAAGGTGTTCTTCGAGCTCCCCATCCTCCCTGGAGAATAAACCATGGGAATGTGCTGATTTGGGGGAAATGGGGATTAAAGGTGTGCTTCCAGCTCCCCATCCTCCCTGGGAAAATAAATTATGGGAATGTTCACATTTGGGGGGAAAATTCTGGAATTATTCCCAAAAATCCCCAAAACACCTCCCTGGAAAAATAAGGGGAATTTTGTTTTGGGGGAGAAAAATGGGAATTACGGATCCTCCTCCAGCTCCCCATCCTGCCTGGGAAAAAAGAAGATAATAATGGGAATGTTCAGATTTGGGGGTAAAAGTTTGGAATTATTCCCAAAAATCCCCAAAACACCTTCCTGGAAAAGCAACGGCAATGTTCAGGTTTGGGTGGGAAAATGGGAATTATACATCCTCTTCCTACTCTCCATGCTCCCTGGGAAAATAATGGGAATTTTCTGTTTTGGGGGGAAAAATTTGGAATTATTCCCCAAAATGCCTCCCTGGAAAAATAACGGGAATTTTGGTTTTTTGGGGAAAAATGGGGATTACAGATCTTCCTCTAGCTCCCCATCGTCCTTGGAAAAATAACGGGAATGTTCAAATTTGGGGGGGGAAATGGGAATTCAAGATGCAGCCCCAGCTCCCCATCCTCCCTGGAAAAATAATGGGAATTTTGGTTTTTGGGGGGAAAAATTTGGAATTATTCCCTAAAATCCCCAGAACGCCTCCCTGGAAAAACAATGGGAATGTTCAGATTTGGGAGAAAAATGGGAATCATAGATCCTCCTCCAGCTCCCCATCCTCCCTGGGAAAACAACAGGAATTTTCTGGTTTTGGGGGGCAAATGGGAATTACAGCTCCTCACGCTGCTCTGAGCATGGATTCTGGAGTGATCCCAAATTCCTGCAGTGGCCCCAAACTCCTGGGGGATTCCCAAACTCCTGATTCCTGGAGACCCCAACATATTCCCAGAAAAAAACCTGTTCTGGATGTTTTTTCCATCAAAATCCGCTCCCATCCATGACCTGGAAGCTCCGAGCTCTCAGGGCTGGAATTATTCTCAAAAACCCCCAAAATGCCCCCAAATCCCATCCTCCCTGGAAAAATAAGAGGAAATTTCTGTTTTGGGGGAAACAATTTGGAGTTATTCCCAAAAATCCCCAAAACATCTCCCTGGAAAAATAACGGGAATGTTCAAATTCAGGGGGGAAAATGGGAATTTCAGAGCCTCGTGAGGCTCAGAGCTCAGTCCCAAATTCCTGGGGGATTCCAAAATTTCTGAGGGATTCCCAAGCTCCTGGTGATCCCCAAAAGTCCAAGGGGATCCCCAAATTCCCAGGGATCCTGATATATTCCCAAAAAAAAACCCCCAAAATGCCCCGAAATCCTGACCCAGCTCCCTGGAAAAATAACAGGGATGTTCAGTTTTTGGGGGAAAAAAAACGGGAATTAAAGATCCTCCCCCAGCTCCCCATCCTCCCTGGAAAAACCCCAGGAATGTTCAGATTTGGGGGGAAAAAAATGGTTCAAATCCCAAAATCCAAGAGCCACAGCATCCAAGGAAATTGGAATCCTACAGTCGATCCCAGCTGGATTGAGGCTCCCCAGTGCCACAAAACCCCAAAACCTCCCGGATTTTTCCAGGATCTGGAGGGAAATTTGAGGCAGAAAGGGAAAATTCTGGAAAATTAACAACATTGATTCATTAATCCAACAATTCCAGCCGGAATTCTGGGCTGGAATCAACGCTGTGACCCCAAATCCCAAATATTTGGGATAATGTCATGAATCCCCAAACTCTGATGATGACATTTCCATTAAAAAAGGGGGGGAAATCCCATTTTGGGGGATTTTTTGGGACACAATAAAGGTGAAAACATGAAAAAACAGCAGGAAAAAGGCATCAAAGCCACTCCTTTGTGTGGAAAAGCCCCTCTGGAATTAATTAACCCCTAATGAGGCCTCCCTAATTGCTGTCCCACAGCTGAAACTCCTGGATTTACCTTTTCCTGCTCTTTTCTTTGGGGAATAAAGGGAAAAAAGCGACCAAACCCAAGTTGTGCTTCAACAGAGAGGGGAGAAAACAGGGACAAGTGTGTGGGGAGAGGCAAAAATGACCCAAAATTCCAATTTTTTGGTGGGAAAAGGGCAGAATTCCCGGGACTGTGTGGTTATTCCTGCCGGGACACACCTGGGCCACACCTGGAGGGGGACAGGGAAGTGTGAGGTCACTGAGGTGCTTTTTACCACCTTTTCTTTTTTATGGTTTTCACACATTTTTCCAGTGATTTCCACCAACTTTTTGACTCTTTTTTGTGGAAAATCCCGTTCCAGGTTGGAATTCCGGGGTTGTTTCACCTGGAAATGTCCCGGTTTTTTGGTTTTGGGTTTTTTTGGGGGGACTTGTGTGCTTTTGTGACTTTTTGGGGGGGAATTCTGCTTGGTTTGGGACACACAGGGGGCACTTACACGGATTTTACACTCGGGAATCGTGGAGGGACCAAGGGAGGGGGAGAAAGGCACCAAAAAATCGCAAAATTCCACATTTTCCACTCATTTCCCACCCTGAGCCCACATGGAAATGAACCCCAGGTCCCCAAAATTCCCTGAATTTGCCTTTTTTTCCAGCAACCCCCCCACCAAATCCCTGGATTTACCTTTTATTTAGGGGAATATTCACAAACCTCCCTTAATTTGCTTTTTTCCCCCCTAAAAATACCCCCAAATTGCCTGCATTTACATTTTTACCCTAAAAATTATCCCCCAAGCTCCCTTAATTACCCTTTCTTCCTAAAAATAGCCTCAAACTCCCTGGATTTACCTTTTTCCCCCTAAAAATTCTCTGGATTTCCCTTTTTTTCCATTAAAAAATCCCCAAAACGCCCCTAATTTATTTTTTTCCCTACAAATACCCTCAAAACCCCCTGGATTTACCTTTTTTTTCCCCTATCAATACCCTCAAACCTCCCTGATTTTGCCTTTTTTTCCTGTTTTTCTTGCAATATTTGGATTGAACTACCCCCAAAAAAAAAAAAAAGTGGGAATACAGGAAACGGCTCTGAGTTATGGTGGGGAGAGGTCACAAAAAGAGGGAAAAGGGGATTTTGGGGGCAGATTTGGAGATTTTGGAACATTTTAAGCCCTGCAGGTGAACCTGTGGCTATGGGGATGGGGAGGATATCCCACCCAGGGACCCCTAAACTGCCTGATCCCAATTTGAGGGGATTTTAAGGAAATGAATGGAATTTAATGAAGGAATAAAGAACTTATTCCGGACCACCCCCTAAAAAAAACAGGGCAAAACCCTGCCAAAAGGAGCTAAAACCCCCCAAAATAGGGACTAGACCCTCCAACACCTAAATATTCCTAAAGAAAGGGTTAAATCCCCCAAAAGAGGCACAAAACCCCCCAAAAAACTCAACTAGACTCCCCCCTGGAAGTAAAAGGTCCCCAAAAGGCGCTGAACTCCCTCCAATACCTAAAATCCCCCCAAATGAGGATTTAAACCCCCTAAAAGAGGGGTTAACTCCCCCTAGAAAAGCATCTAAAGCCCCCCCCAAACTTTGAGAGCCCCCAAAAAGGAGTTTTCGTTTTTCCTAAAGAGGAACTGACCCCCCCCTAAGTTGAACCCCCTCTGGGAGGACTCAGCAACTGAAGCCCCCCACCACCTAAAGCCCCCCAAAAGTGGGGTTACCCCCTCCCCCAGCACCTCAAGAGTCCCCCTAAAAAGGACCTAAATCCTCCCCCCCCTCCCCCAATCCTCCCAAAATATTCCCAAATCCCCTCACACCCCACGAGGCCTGCAATGCCCTCATCCCTTCCTCAGGACCCCCGACCCCCCCCAAATCCTCCTCTGGCCCTTCCTCCTCCACCTGAGCACCTCTGAACCCACTCCCAAAATCTCTCTCTGGGCCCTCCTCTTCCTCAGGACCCCCGCGCCCCCCCCCCCCACCGGCTGCGCCCCCCTTCCCCCTCCCCCCCTCTCCCTT
>WAAE01018028.1:0-26428 GCA_013400495.1 Nicator chloris | reverse complement strand
TTTTGTCCTGTGAATTTGACAATACTTTTTCCTCAGAAGGTTCCAAACTTAGTTAAAATGCTGCTGAGAACGTGCACTTGCTAAATCAGGAGAAGGTCAGCAGAACAGACAAGATTTATGGGGCCCAAACAAAGCAGAGCATCACTTGTGATAAGGCTGAACCACATGTGACTGTGATTCTTGGTGCTTAATTTTTCCATCATTAAAAATGATAAATTATCCTTTATCAAACTCATCTGGAGGGAGTATTTGTGAATGTCTTTAAACAGTTAATGGCATGACTTGCAGCAATGGTAACATGAGGTTTTAACATAAATAATTTAGCCAGTGCTTTCTAGAGATGTAAGTGACGTGTGATACTGGAGTACACACACATGGGTGTAATCATACATATCACAGACAGAGTCAGACCAGAGGAGGAGGGGTGGCCTTGTAGATCCTGGTGACCAGCTATCCCACCTCCTGGAGCATTCATCCCACAGACGCTGCTCAATGGAGCACAGGGAAGCTCTGAGATGGTTTTTCAGTTGTGAGTTTGGTGATGGCTCCCAGGCATTGCAAGATAGAGCTGACAGGCTCTGTAACAGCACAGATATGTTTTTAGAGAAGCCTCTTCTTGCTTATTTCCTCCTAGTCAGGGTTTAGACTGCCCACTGGACCATGAAGCAGTGTAACATCGTTTTTGGCTGCGTGCCATAGGATTCCTTGCAGTTGAATTGCTTGTCACAGTTTGGGTATCACAGGTCCACTGGGTGATGTTCTAACCTGCAGATGAAGAGATCTGGCTATCTGATATCCCCAATACTGCTTTACTTTGTCATTGACTTCATCTGGGCTTTTTCTGAAGTCCCTGATGTCAGGATCTGTGAATGTTTATAGATATCTAACTTCCCTGGCTTCTCAAGAGTTAAACAGGAGATGGGTTCCTTCTTTCCTTTACTAACTGAGCCAAAGTCTACTGGCTTAAACTTCTGAAGTGGGGAGACACAGATGGTGGATGCGCTGATGATCTCCTCATTTCTTACCCCTCATCAGGGTCTGGGAACTGTAACTTTTCTCATCAGAGCTGTGTAGCTAAGTATATCTACACACTACAGCTACAGTAGTTACCTAGGTACTGCTGCAATGAATAGATTTATTTATAGATACAGCTGTATTCTTTACTATAAATTCAATAGAGGTTTGCCTGAACCCACACTGAGGCATGCACTGGATCCTACTTCCTTCTAGCTTCCCCTTCATTGCTGTGGAGTGAAACACTTCCCTGATGTTCTGAACCAGCAGAACTCAGTGTCTGCCTTCCTCACTTCCAAATAACTCACTGCATGAGCCTGTCTGTGGGGACATTGAGTCCTTTTCTATGAATCAGGATTTATTTGCTTTTGAAATGTTAATGCTAGAGATGAGGAGGAGGAGATGTCTTCCTGAGCTGCCTTAAAGATGTTAGTTGCTATTTTAGTGTGCTGCTGTGGATTAGGAGGACTACTGAAGGGCAGCATGGCAGCTCCTCTTTGATCCAGATGACTGGCTTTGTAGGTGGTGGTCTCTAGAATGGAGAAACAGCTCCATCCATCCTGTGGCTCCAGTTGTAGGGAGTCATAAAGCTGGTTTATATCAGGCCAGGTTTTCTGTGCAAGTTGTGTCAAAGCCTGGTGAATTTTTTGCACTCCTGTTTCTAGCATGCTGCGTTTCCTAGCTGGCTACATGGCTAATGCACCTGTTCAGGCCTTCAGCACCTCTTGTCTCAGCTGTTACAATGCCCTGTCCCCCACAAATGAGGCCATCTCTGATTCACACAGAATGCAGCTGCAGAAGTCACACACCTCAGCCACATTCCTCTTTGGAATGCTCCCCAGCCTTTTACACTGAAAGCAGAGCTGCAGGTCTTTGCTTCCCAGACTCTGCTATCTTTGCCATACCTCACTGCTTACTGGGAGGTCAGCTGCTGCCTCCCATTAACCTGTGGCTGTAGTCCCCACTTCTGCCTGCAGCCTTTTCAATTAAGTACCTGTATATGTTTCTCAGTGTGCCCTTCATGCATGGGAGCAGATGCTTTCTAAGGAACATCCACTGCCCTATGCCAATACTTAAAAAATTCAAGGGTTTTTCTGGTTTTCTCTTTCTCTCTCTCTCTCTTTTTTTTTTTTCTGTCATTTATGACAGAAAAACCTTGGCCATAGCTGGATTTCAGCTTACTTTTGGCTTTCTTTAGTTTATGCCTTTGCAGATACTGTAGTTTGTAGTTTTCTGCAGCAACTGCTTTGTTGATATTTGTATGTTAGTGGGAGCAACACATTCCTGGACTATGATTGGACTGTTGTGATGCTGAGCTAGCATCAGTAATAATTAATTAAGTAGTTGGAAAGAGGTGTGAAAATAATGAACCAGGAGGGAAGCAGTCAGTCACCTGCCAGCTGGAATAGAAAGGAGAGAAAAAACAACAGAAGTAGAATCAGTGATAAAAGAAAAGAAAGGATAGAGTCAAGGTGGGGAGGAATTGAGAGGATTAAGAAGAGGGACTCTACAGAATCATAGGCAGGGGGTTATTGCAAATCAAGTTGATTATTTTCTTTGTTTGATGGGTGCACAGTGCATTAAAACATTTGCATAACATTCTCAGGCCCTTCAGCTTAGACTTACAGTTCTGAACCATTCTTTGTTTGAGGGGGATTAAATTCTCTGAAAAATTCAGGGCCAAGTCTACAAGGAGGGTTAGTACCAATTCTTTTCTTCTTTTTGCTATGCTGGGAGCTGTGCACCTCATTAGGACTTAAATATTTAGCATTCTGTATAGTTAGGACTTTGTTGGTTTTTTTATTTTATTTATGGAAGGTTGATGCTTCGTTTTTCTGAGATAAAAGAGATGGAGAAAACATAACTTAGGGTCAAAAATTTGTTTGATTTCCTCCTACGAGTCAGTTCTGTGGAGACTCAAACATTTTATAATTAATTTTTATTAAATTACCGAAATTTGCAAAACAAAGCAATTTTTTGTGACACATTTTTAAACATTTCATTTTGAAGTAGATAAAACATTTAGGCTTCCCTCATGTTTTTTCCTTTTTTTTTTCCCCCAAAGATATTTCAGATTAAACTGTTTTTTCTGAGATTTCAAAAACCACTGAGATTACAGTGGTTCTCCTGAAACACTGAGTTTTTGAAACACACAAAATATTTGCACTAAAAATATATATTTCTGCTTGTTCGAAACCAGAGCTGTTTATCAGCCAGCACAGGTATAAAATGTGGGCTTTTCCTTGCTTGGTCTGAACTAAGTATCCTGCATGTAGCTTTTCAAGAATCTGTCACTTCACCTGTTTTCTTCCTGTTTTTGATTTAGATACCTGGCATTATCCCTGTTTTGTGAGCAGTTTTTACTGTAAGGAAAATAGGGAATTTACTGTAAAACTAGTGAGGCAGGAGGCCAGTCTGAATAAAATCTCTCTTATCACTCCAGTCTTTCATAATTGTTTTTTATTTTCCGGCTGTCCTTGCTTCCATACCTGTTTTCATCTGTAGGAGCAGTCAGGGCCCTGCTCTAGCTAAAGGTTCACATCTGGTTCATCGTGTCAAGCAACACAGGATTTTTCTTGTCCAGGAGGTTTGTGTACTCTCAGCTGCTCATCTCTTACATATCCACGTCGGTTTCATCCACATCCAGCTGGTTTTTGTGTGGAAAGATAAGAAAAGCAAACACAAACAAAACTTGCAACTCCCTCAAATGTTCTTAAAAGGAACTCCGGGGAAAACCCTATGAAACATTATCTGCTAAGCCAAAGCAGCTCTAAATTCTGTCCGAGAGCTGATTATTGCTGGGTCTTTCAAATCCTGTCTGTGTAATCCTTTCTCTGCTCTGGATTCTCTGCTAATCCTGCACCTGCTCTTCCTAATTCCAGCCTATTTAGGGATATGGGCAATACATTCTGTTTACTGATTCATTAATATGTCTGGACATGGGCTTCCAAACCTGTACAGGGTGTGGAGGATTTCACTGAGGATACAGATGAAATCTGCTGAAGTTGTATTGGAGGAAAAACAAATTAAAATCAACTTCTAAAATGCAGCTTCATCATTCAAAGGTCTGTATAGTTCTAGTCTTGCTCATTTTTAGGCAGTGTTGGAGAACACTGAAATTTCAGAGGAATTTTATTTAATGTCTTTGAAAATTACTTATAAATATTAACTGTTTCTTCAGTGGCTGAGTCCTCAGGGGAATGGCTTGGTGCTGCAAATAGTGCCTGCTTTTGGAGAGATTCTTTTCATTAACATTGAAAATCATGTATTATTCCCCTTAAAAAAAAAAGGAAAAAAAAGTAAAAGTGCACATGCCCTGAAGCCATTTATACTGATTGGAAATTTACTCAGGGCCTATCAAGTAAGACCATCTGACGTATTAAAATGTTGACAAATTTGTAAAACAAACCTTTCCTTCTTAAAATGCTGTGTTTGCACACAAATATTTGTGTGTGTATTTGCACACACATGTTCTTCTAAATATGGGAATATCTGTTATGTAAAATAGATTAAAATTATTTTAACTAATTGTTGTTTATTTGCTCTTTTGGTTTTTATGGGACAGGATTATTAAGACATGAGGTCAGCATGGCTTCCTCCCAGCAATGTTTTCAGTGAACAAAACTCATAAAGTATATTCTAGAAAGAGAAGTGAGGGCCAGATCATCAGCTATGTGACTTTTAGTACATGGTCACAGATACTATGAAATAACTTCCACAATGCCTTTGGCCTGTGCCTCTCTCTTGCTTGCTGCCTTTAAACTTCTTTACACTGATTTTATCCATGAGTGATAGTACAGAATTGTAGTCTCAGGCAGACATTAACATCTCAGTTAAATAAAGAGTTTACCAGGCTGGTAGGTGCTAATGGATCGATTAGCACCAATATCTATGTATGTGCTCAGAACTAAGCTTAGGTCAAAATTTTAAATAAAGGTTTAAACTAAGCCTAATGTATTGGGTATAAAAGTATGTTCACAGAAAGGAAAGTGCCTCTGGTAACACACAGTAAGTTGTTAAGCTGAGATGGATTGGCTGCAAGTCTGGAGATTTGCTTCTGAATTTTCCTAGTGTAACCAAGATCAAAAATGGTTGATGATTCTTAAAAACAGCATGAAAATGTGACTTATATTTTGTGAGGTATTGCTTTTCAGTGTAACTCGTTGTCCTTGAGAATGGACCACTAAAATGAGGTAAAGTATAAAATTTTCCCGTTTCAGGATAGCAGAATTTTAGGATCTCATATCTTGTGATTTGTAGGGAATAGGAAACTGAAGCTGGATGAGAAATAGCAACCAAGAGGCCTGAATATATTAAGAGTATGTAACAGAATATCTGACAGTTTCTCACTTCAGCAGTCTTGACTCTTGCATAACATCATTGGTCTCTTTGTTGTCATCTCTCATTGTAGAAATAATTTAAGATCTCTGGGACAAGTACCTCCCATTTTATTTGTAACTGCAATGCCTCTGAGACTGTATAAATAGTACTCTGATTGTAAGGTAAGAGAATTCCATGCTTTCAAAGATACAAAATGTACTTGTAAGCTGGATGCCCTTTGAGGTATTGAGTCCCATATCTGCCACTAGCTCTTTGATCAGATCTTCTTTTTTGGCACTGTTCAAGAGCTTAATTTCTGGGGCTTTCTGATATTAAAGACTCTCATCTTTGGTGTCAAGAGTAAGAGTTTGAGTGGAAAGGGAGAAAGGTTAGATTGTAAAGCCCCTAATTCTGATCTGCAGAAGAGCTAATTCTTCTGGGTCTGAAAAAGAATTTGGGGAGATTAAGCAGTATTGATGTAGCCTGGCATATCGATTTGCTTCCAAATAACACCTTATTCTGATACAAATCAAGCCAGCCATTAACCTTCCAAGTAAGGACAAAACAGTCTTACAAAGAGTGTTCACCTTGCATTGTGTAGGCCTTTTCTTAAGATTGCAAAGCCCTGAGGTTATCATCCTTGACTTCTCCTTGTTGTCAAGACCATGGACTTGTCAGGAGAAGAGTCCAGCAGTCAAACAAAAGGTTCCACTGCAACAGTCTGTGTCAGGATTAAGTCCCTTGTGTCCCCTTTCACACCCTACTCAGTAATTGTTTCCTAGTTGATTTAGGGCGGTGTGCCCCTGCAATGGTCAGGTCACTAAACCAGTTGGCAGATTGAGTTGAATAGGTGCCAATGATAACACAAGAAGAAGGGAAGAGAAAATCTTCAGCTAGAAGTGAGGGAGACAGGAGGATCTCAACACCTGTGACCTGGGATCCTAATCCCTGGTGTGGCACTAGATTTTCTGAAGCAGGATCTTTAGAAACCTGGTCCAGAGGGTCCAATGCTCTGTATATGACATGTCTGATGTGAAGCAATGTACTCTTCTCTCCATCATCTCCCATCTGAGAAGCAGGTGACGGAGCCATAATAAATTCAGAACTCAAGATTCTTTATTCTCCCATACCTGTTTTGTCTTGTTAGTTGATGTCAGTGCTGTGAGGGGAAGCAGTATGTCAATATGGACAGGATACACTGAGCTGTAGTCTCCTTAATTAGCCTTCTGCCAACTCCATGAAAGACCCTAGGGGGAAGAACCTGTCTAGTGACTACGTTCACAGAGTTCAGTGCCCTTTTTCAGTGCCTCTTAGAAAATTCACAACTAATTGTGGAAACTGGCATCATTCTCATGCTTGGATTTTGATCTGGCTCTTCTCTAAGGATAGAAGTATAAACTGCTCAGAGTACAAGAAGGTTGTTTGCAGAGTATAAGAAGGTTGAAATCAGTGAGTTTTCTGGAGTTCTGCCATTTCACTCACTATCTAAATTGTTCAGTGACTTTATTATGCAGGAGAACATGGACAAGGCAGATCTCAGTATAATAAAAAGGGAAAAGATGTGCCAAATCAGCACCTGAATCAATGAATTAGTCATCTGACATCTGTTTCACTTGTCAGGTAAAAAAAAAAATGCAATTAGCTGAGATACATGCTTACAAAAAAAGCTAAAAATGTTTTAGTAGGATTGCAAAGCTGGAAAGCTTTGCATTTTTCTGTGCAAGTTCTCTGCAGCTAGGGGGGAATCTACATGTTCACAACTGCTGAATAAATGTTTATAACTTAAATATTTGTTTGAGAGAGGGTATGTAATCAGACAGCAAACTTCCTAGAGAGCTGGTTAGCACACAAATTGGGCTTGCTTTATAAAGGTTTTTTAAATTCATTGTAATGGGTGAGAAAAGCTGGCTGACGTTTCAGAACTGAATGCTGATATAAAAACTCTCTCATTCACGGCCCATGGGAATGTGAACATTCACTGGAGTTTAAATCTCTGGTGAATTTTCTGCTATAGCTATATAGCAGGCTAATATTCCTGTCAGAACAGATTTGCAAATGACCTATAAACCAAAGAAAAAACTAAAGCTGAAAGGATGCTCTGGGCAATATCATTTTCTTTACTGACTTTTTGTCTCAGTCTGAGTCATTGATAACGGTTTGTGAATGCAACTTCTATTCAAGGTTAATAAAGAAATCAGGATATGCAGAGCAGAAGATGTTGGCTTATTAAGAAAAACAGTTAATTGTTATCACATAGTAATGAGATTTCATTGGTTTCCATGACATTTGGCCTGGGCTGTGGAGGGAATCTCACTAAAGAAGAGGGATGTCCAGTGTACCAAGAATAGGACATACTGTGTGTTACATCCTGGCTGTGCAGAGTAAGCCAGTCAGCTCTAGAGGGACAAATGTCATTATTCATAAAAGTTTACATGCACTGGTCAGTGTTCTTAGCTTAAAATTATAGGATCATCTTGGTTGGAAAAGACCTTTAAGGTCCTTGAGTTCAACTGTTAACGTAGTCCAAGTTAATAGAAACCTTGTCCTTGTCCCTAAGGGCCACATCTATGTCATATCTCCAGGGGTGGTGGTTCAGCCACTTCCTCAGCCTCCTGTTCCAATGCTTCACAACCCTGCTGATGGTGATATTTTTTCTGAATATTAGGCCTTGCTCCTGGGGAGCTGAGGCAGTCACAGAGGACATTCATGTGCGGTGAGCAGCAAGAACTTGTCCCGGTTGCCCCTGTCCCTTAGCAGTCTCTCTGCACTCCCTTCCGGTTCCCCCAGTTCTGGAAACGTCCCTGTGCGTGATTGTGCCAGCACTGCAGCTGCTCACTTCAGTGTCTGGGGGTTACACTGGCTAAAAACTACAGGCAGGGCTGGGATTCAGTCTGTCTGCATCGACACTTCAGGCACTTCAGCCGAGGCGAGGGGATACCCATTTACTGTTTTGTGTTCTGTGAATTAACAAAAAACTTCAGGCTTCCAGCAGCTTGAATCCTCAGGAGAGACTTCTCTTGACTCCAGGGAGCTTTGGAACAAACATCAGAGAAGGTGCAGCATTGGTTGGTAGTTTTTCATAAAGCAGTTTAGAAAGACTTTGTGCAAGTCAGTTTAGAGAGCTATTTCTCAGTGACAGTGTATGAAAAGTTGCAGTAAACATCCCTCTTATTCAGGAACTTTGGAAGTTAACAAAAAGAAAAAAGTATACAAAATATATTAAATGTTTTTTAAAACCAGCAGCGCAGCTGGTGGCATGAAGGAACCCTTCCACCTCCAACTTCCAGTAGTTAAATCTCTGCCTCAGATATTTTCTCACACTGAGTCATTCAGCTGGATGGATTTTAACCTTATTTCTAAAAGGAGAGAATCACTGTATTCAAAGCTATTCAGAGACTGGGACTGAAATGTCACAAAGTTCGTGTTTGACAACAACACTTTCCTTTGTTGACAGTGTGTCTATAGCCTGATTGTCTCCCAGAGAAGATACTTGGCCCAGAAATATGTGATAGGAAGAGGGAAAGCCTTCTGTTAGAGATATTGCACTTGAGCATTTGAGCCTTGGCACAGGCTTTCTTAAGTCTTTTAATGAATGTGCTGTTTAATTGCTTTGTGCCTTATCTTTCCATGATTAAAAGTGAAGGTGAGAATACTTGCTGTACTTATGATATTCAAAGGATAATTTGGTGAATACATGTGAGGTAATCAAATTTCCTGAGGATCATTTGCCCCACAGAAATCAATGTTAGAAAAATGTAATTATCGTTTTGAGATTGATGTAAATTTGATGCCAATTATTTCTAAAGTAAAAAAACCCCTAAAATTCACAAATCATTTGTACAAATGTTAATCAATTCTTTGCTTTTGAATGTTAACAATTGAGTACATCATTAACCATTAGAATTTAGAAAAATGAGGAAAAAGACATCTCTGACAATTTTTGATGGAACAGGTACAATAGAATAATATGAGAACTTACTAAGGAAATACTTTCCAAATAATTCTTCAAGAAAAAGTCCTAGCTAAGTCTGCTATTCGTCACGTTTCTAGCTTTAATTCAGTGAATTCTGTTTTATAAAGTGACAGTTCAGCTGATGAGAGTGGCAAATACGTTGAGAGACTCAAGCAGATCAAGTAATTATTTGAAAAAGAATGTCTTTATCACATTCAATAATTATTACAAAATCACGCCACTTGTAATCCTGAGCACCATTTGATGACCCACTATAGTCATGGAGAAAGTCTTTTAGTTTATTGATGTGGCAGTATCAATTTCTCTCTCCCTTTTCTGGGACCTGCATGTTAAGCATACGCTACTGGATCCTCAAGAATTTATTCCCCTGGGGCATATGTGGCCTCAGGAGGAGGTTTCTCCTGCTGGTAGACTGAGGGAAGCAGAAAATTCAGTGTGAACTCTGTCTCTGTGTGATTTGGTCTTATTCACAGCCAAAGTATTCTTTTAGCAGCATTAGTACATCATCTAGAGAAGTATACATTTTGTTTTGAATGCTCCATTTATCTGTAATGACTGGGCTTAATAACATATTTATAAGCAGGGGTTATGGTTAGAATTCGTTGCCAAGACCACTAACACTCTTGATTTTTTTGCCTCTGTTTTTTTCTGACTGCCAGTCCTTGATTGTTTTCTGCTTCTGGTTATGTCTCCATAACAAATGACTGTCAAGCACCTTGGGCTGTCGATTTCTGGCATGTTAACTACTGCCTAGTAACTGTCCACATGCTCACTCCAACAGTGTGATAAATTTGATGGTGCTTAAGCCTTAGTGAGAGTGAGGAGAAATATGTACACATGGGCACCTAATGTACAATAAATAAGACAGTTACGTTGCCTATGGGAATTGCCTTATATAGCCATAGCTTTTTCTTTTCTAGTCTTCTCATTACATACAGTTTTTTCATTCATCCACACTCACGCAGTGAAATTAAGCTGGTGTCTTTCATTAGTGTGATCCCCATGTTTTAGGGTTTTTAATACTTGCAGTGCACAAACAAAATATAATTGACTCTTTTATGACTCCAGCGGACTATGACAGCAAAGATCCAGAAGAGTAGGGACTTCACAGTGTTTTTTGGCTTCACCTCTGTTCTCTCTGTTTTTCATACCAATCATATTTGTTGTGAAAGGTTTTTCACTGCATGTAATTCTGGTACATTTGTCGTAACTGAGAATGTTCTGAAATTTCATTTCAAAATGCAGTCCTCCTCTCTAGCTTCTGACTTAGCCAAACCCTTTCTATAGTAAAGTTGTTAGAATCTGTTTCCTCGGCTCTTTTTCCCAAGCTTGTGTGATTTCTCTGCAATGTGTCTAGAGCATGTTCTTTCAATTGCTAGCTTACCACATCTTGGTTTCTTTAAGTATGAAATGAGCTGCCACCTGAAATTATATGTTGGGAGCACTGTTTAAACTTATGCACAAAGGAGCTTAGAGAAATCAGTTGCACTGTGTTATGCAGTTGCCCCATATGGCAGTGGGGATAGTGTTCCCAGGGGCCAGAATGGTCTGTTATTTGGTTTTGGCTTGTGAGGTGAACGTGGCCAGAGAGAAAGCTTAAACCAGAGATGCTGAGTGCAAATGTAGAAATACTGCTGGGTGCATCCAATCAAACAGCCTCATCTGTATCACTGAGCAGCAGACAGACCTGGACATTAATACCTGTCTGTGTCTGCAGTGCACCCTCCAGGAAGTTGTGTGAGAAAATGCTGGTAATGGATGATCCTGTTTGACACTGCCTGAATGGTAAAAAATGGTAGCTTTGCTCTGACCTTGTATCCACTAGGCATTAATAGAAAAAACAAACCATTAGTAGGTAACTCAGGAGTTCTACGGTATAGTAGCTATAAACACCTAGGCATTGTGATCCTTGGAGTCTATAATGAGGGGCTGGATAATGCAGAAACAACTGGAGAAATACTTACTGAATATTAAGCAGCATATGGAATAGCAAGAAGTAGGCAGTACTGGAATTTGCCTTGGCTGATGATATGGTCATTCCCAACTTATTTTCCTTATCATCAGAAGCAGCCCATCACAGTCGGGATTGCATCATTAGAAATACTATTGATCAAGTTCTCATTAGCAGTCATTGGCACTCAACAGCCATTGTTGCATGTGTTATCAGTGCTGCTGAAGCTGATACTGATCACTGGCTTCTGATAAAGAAAATAAAACTCTGTCTTTGAAGCCAACTAGTTGATGGAGTTAAATTGCTTCCATACTCTCCATAATTAGGAGAGAGTTATCAAACAGTTTAACAGCTAGCTCTGAGAAGCCATTAAAGCATTACAGGCTTAGTCCAAGTTTCCTTTGTCATCTCATGAGTAATAGCACTGCTTGAAGTCGTTAGTGCCTCAGCCTCTCAAGCATTCATTGAAGTTTGATGAGCAGACACCCAATACCTGACACGAAGTATGACACAGAAGCACAGTTCATGCTGTCACAGAATGTTGCTAAGGGTAGAAGCAGATCTTTAACTCCATGGCATTAAGTCACTAAAAATACCATAAATTCTATAGTCTTAAAATGGCTAAATGTGATTCCTCTCTTTCTTCACTAGAGGATTACTTCTGTCTAGTTTTGGCAATTAGTCTAGTAATGACTAGGATTCTGATTTGGCAAGATCAGCTACACAGCTAGGAAGGTCACCTTAAAGTACCCACCATTTTTCATTCCTTTAAAAAAAACCACCTAAAATTAGAGTATGTTTTAATGCTCCTCCTTATATGCTCCATTTTAAGCAGGAAGACAAGTTCTGTTATAGCAATATTCATACAAAAATCCAGCAATGCTTTGTCCTGGTTTGGCTTTAATAACTCAAATGTCTGTCGTGCAAGAAAGCCTTCCTGCAAGTTTCACCACTGTGTGACTGCTAAAAGCTTTAGTCACCTTATTAAAAAAGCCAAGGAGGGGTATGGATTGACGTTTCCAGCAGCATGTCACAGGTGGCATTCAGCCTTAAAGGCAGCTCTCTTTGGAGGTGATAACTTCAAAACATACAACTTGCTGTAGTATTTCTGTAAAACCAGTGCTTTTGAAAAAAGTGGATTTCTCTTCATTGGTGAAACTATGCACTGGATGATGAAGACAAGTATAGCTTCAGTTGGTTCAACCTTTAACAATGCCATTAACTTCTAATCATGCTTTATTAATTTCAGTAGGCTTTTGCACCAGCTCAGGTTCTGTTTTAAAAATTGGTTTTCTGTGTGTATTGAACTAATTGATCATGCCTGCCCTGATGGTATATTAAGACAAACCAAGAATGTTGATCCTTTGCTTTAGACATTGTAAAGGTAGATTAGATCATGAACTGAAGTTGGGATAGTAACAAAATCTCAGCAGATTGATGTAGCACAGTCTTTTTGCCACCCTTTTTTTAAAATTTGGGGGAAATTATGATTTTAGAAGGAAGAAAATTGGAAAGAACAGGAAAATGAGAGGTCAAGGAGGAGAAGAATCGACGAGTCTGAAATGGAGTAGTGGAAGGATAAGAGCACTTTCTACATTTCCATCCACCTTGGATGGCACGTGGTATGGGCAAGGAGGGAAATGAAGCATGGGGCATCATTTGTACATGAATATTTTAGCCCTCATGCTCTCGCAACATCTCGGTGTGCCCCAGAACAGCTTCCCTGTCCCTGTGTCTGAGTAGGCTCAGGAGGTCACTTGTGTGGAAAACAGCTGTGCTGGGTCTCTGGCAGCTGGACAACGCTGGCCTTGCTTAATGTGAGCTCAGTGCTCGCACTGAACTTGCTTAGATGTCGGGGTGGTCTGTGACACTGTGGTTCCATTTGAGAGCCTGAATCGTGGTAACCAGAGAATAATAGAATTGAGAATTTAGCACAGTACCTACCTAGGAGCATCTGTGAAAGACTGTGTCACACAGTGACTCTACACAGTCATCAACTGTTACACCAAAACTGATACGAAAAACTGTTTCATTCTGTTGCATAACAGCACTGAATTCCCTTAACAAGAGAAAGTAAAGAGAATTATTTATTGTTGGAGGTGGAATTCTTTTTAGTCATATTCAATATGGATAATTTGAGTTCATCAAGTGCAACAACAAAAATGAAAAGCCAGGCTAACAACTTGCAAGCAGATGCTAATTCCCCAATTGTTCATGCAACATGGAACATAATTTGAAGTGATTATGAAATTAATGCATTAATACAAAAAATGCTTTGGAGAGAAGCAAATCAGATAAATGTGCATAAAAAGAATTAGCTGTAGACATAATTAGTGAAGCTGTGCTTTATTCACAGTCAGAGCGAAAAACTAAAACTAAACTGAGTAGAAATTTTAGAGAACATTTGAGAATTAGCATGTAAGAAGCCAAACTGAAATAAAACATGGGAGCTTCAGCAAAGCTAACACATAGACACATGCTTTGGAATTAAAAGGTACAAAAAGTGTCATGTCACCTATTTGGGAAAGGCACAGTTAGTCGTGTAAGGAAGAATAAATTCCCAGCTGTATGAGCACGTATCCCGGTTAAAGAGGACTCAAAGCCTGGAAGCAGGTCAATGGTAGAACAGAACTGTGTGCCATGGATCTGAAGAGACCTTATACAGTATGGTGAGAAGTGGAAAATTAACAGACCAGGTCAGAAGATTCTGTGCTGTGTTTGCTGCTTTCTCCTCTGAGTCCATGCTTGTTTTTGTGTCTGTCATAGGGTAGAAAAATTGACCTGATTCACACCTGCAAGAAAGAGACTTTGTTCATCTTCCATTCTAGTCCCTGTACTAAGTTTTTTTTCCCATCTTCATGCCTAAAAATCAAGAAGTAGCAGGACCAGGTGTACCATGACAAAGTTGATATTGATCCACTGAAGTATGCTCAGCTGTTACCATCATCTGTTGTGTAGATGCGTGGTGGTAGATAATTACTTGAAAGCAATTCCATTTAAATCTAATGAGAAAATATCACTAAGAACCATTAGATTTTATACCCATCTCCCAAGAGAAAAGAATTGTAACTCAGTGCAGAAATTGTGGTGCCAACTCTGATGATTCTGTCAATTATGTTGGGAGTCTTATGTATCTTTTCTAAAGGTGTCAGCTGGTAGAATCAGTTTTAAATTGGAAAGAATTTAAATCTTTGTTAAAATAAAGATTCTAGGCTTGAGATGTCCATAGAAAAGCTTTTAAGGAGTAAACAGTAACTAATAACCTCCTTTCATTACCCTAAAACCAGCAAAAAGGTAAACAAAAATCCTACATGAAATGAGATTTTTATGAATGACTCTTTGAAACCAGACCCTTAGTTTTTCAGGTAGTTAAGTTTTAAAATACCAAGTCTTTAGAAAACATGTGAGCAAAGTAAATGGAAAAAAAATTCTTCCTCTATGTGAAAGATAGCCTGTATTATTGCAGACAATTCAGTAAACTTCCTCTCTTTTTTTTTGCTGTGTATAAGCATTCATTTTCTTTCACATAGATTCTCTACAATTTCAAGAAAAAAGTCTGAAATATTAATTCCTTTTTACAAAACTTTGATAATTATGCTGAAAAACTGTAATTTTACTTTTCCTGCCATTTCTACCACCAAGAACATTTGTTTGGGATAGCACCTGAATACCCTGATTTCTGTCTTGTTGCACTTTTGGTTAAGATTCTCACTTTCAGAACAGAAAAGCAGCAGATGGATCTGATATTTGGATCAGATCTGATCTGACCTGGATCTGATATTTGGATCAAGGATCTGATATTTGGATCTGATATTTGGATCTGATATTTGGATTCAAATAAAGGATCTGATATTTGCCTCAGACAGGTACAGTGCCAGCAGCTGCAATAAACTCTGTCCTAGGCATTTTGCCAGTAAAGGGAAAACTGATGAAGGAAAATTAGCAGTTTCTTACTAATCCTACCTGGTTTAAACAGCTTCTATTCAAAGTTATTACTGGGTTCCAGGGGGTTTATGAGGGGGTCTTCTTGCTGGAAGCACCAGTCCCCACCTGAGAACTGATGGACTCATTTAGATGCTTTGGATAAAATCAGCCTGTTCATTGAACTGTTCAGTAAACAGTTTCAGCTGGTGGGTTTTAGGTGAAATAAGATGAGAACATCTGTAGGAAATGGGGGATAAGAACATTGTACAGAGAGATGGAGGTGAGCAGGTATGGGTCTTAATGTCCTTGGGACCAGCAGGTCACCTCTGCTCAGACTGAGGTGCATTTGCTGTGTGATCTTCCCTGCCCTTTGTTTCTTCACTTTGGGTGTGCTATAAAACATAGGCAAGAGTAAGAACCCTGAAATATGAAACAGCACAGTGGCACAAAGGTGCCAGGGCTGGCCAGAGGCAAATGGCATGGCTTGAAACAGTTGGCTATGAAACCAAGTGTTCAGTGCCTGGACCATCTGCCCAGGCTTGGCATAACTGTCATACAGAATCATGGAATGGTTTGGGTTGGAAGGGACCTCCACCATCATCTCATTCCAGCTGCCCTGCCATGACCAGGGACACCTTCCACCAGACCAGGTAGCTCAGCACCCATCCAGCCTGGACTGGAGCCCTGCCAGGGCTCATCATGTGAATTGTGCATTTGTCACTTTACTCTCCAGGGAAAAATTGCTCCCTCGGTGACCCTCTTTTCCCTATGTCCCTTTTGTCACTCTGCTTGGGTTACCACACTTTTAGACCAAAAGTTTCCTCTTGCTTTCACTAGGATTAACAACCCTTAGGGCCCAGTATCTGGGGCTGGGAAATGCTATTGTTTGTAATATGCTTACAGTGCAAGTGGTTTCTTTCTTTTTGTGCCATTGATTGATTAGTGGAGTTTGTCCAAGTAATTTTCCCTCTTGATATGTGCGCTTTACATCTCCAGCACAAAGTTGGTGTGAAGATTAACTAATTAATCTCATGAGATTCTTTAGTGAAAGGAATGCCTTACTGAGCAACAGAACAAAGTAGGGGCAGTATGTATGAACACAGCTCATTCCAGATGCCTACAAAGCTGAGGATCTTTTTCTCTCCTAAGCAAGACTGTTAGAATGTCCAAGCTTATTTTTTTTCTTTGTTTTTCTTTGTACAATGCAGAACATCTGTTGCAAAAGAATGGATAATTAATAATTGAAACTAGATTGCACTGTCCAAAAACAGGTGCCCGTAGTACTTGTAGATTTCCTGAGATTTTGCCTTTGTCTTTTATTTCTTCTCAAAGTATAATAATCAGTCATTGTTATGAATTAGATTTCATTTCAGAATGGAAGTTTCTCCTGTGTTTTACTTAAGTTTTGAGTACTGTATTTTCAAGCTGGTTATGGTGATAAAGCTTTTTATGTCAAATGTAAAGGAAGAGAAAGCAGAGTGTAGTAATAAAGAAACAGAAAAAAGAAATTTTCATTTCGTGTCAGGTTACTAAATTAGACCCATTCTGTGGAATGAAGAGATAAAAATCTAGAATTTGATTTGAGGGAGATTTGAAAAACCAAGAAGCCTAATCTTTTCATGTTCCTTCCCCCAGAACTGATTGCTCCAAAGCTCATGTTTATGCCTGTGATTAGGAGCTGAGCCTGACGAGTTCTATTTTCAGCACTGGTACAGGATCCCAGCGGATGAAACTAACCTTGGTGCTTGGGGCTCACACAGCACTTCCAGCTTCCAAAGCTCTTGCTGAGTTAAGATAGACTTTTAAGATAAAAGGAATGTAAAATTCAACGTGTTTTTGTTTATTTTAGAACTGACATAATCCCAGGTACTTAAAATTGACACTGAATGAAAACTAAACAGTATCAGACTGGATAGGCCCAAAGAGTTTGTGGAATCTCCATCCTTGAAGGTATTTAAATATTGACGGGACAAGGTCCTGAGAACTTATCTGTACCTTTGAAGCTGGCTCAGTGTGAAACAGGAGTTTGAAATAAATGACCTCTAGATATCTTTATGTACCTAAATTAAATAAATTAAATTATAAATCACTGTATAATTCTAGATAAGGCAAAAGTAACTCAGAAACATCCTGCAGTAATCTATTAAGTTATATTAGTGAGAGGATTTCTTTATTGTTTTTAGCTTTACATTTCTGGTTTTTTTGCAAGGATGACACAAAGAAGAGCTTGTGTCCTTTTTTACAGTCCTCATTAAAACACTAGGTGCACTAAGTCGGGTAAGGACAAAATGTAGAATCTTTTTTTTCATTTAATTCTGGCTTAATGGAAATGGAAGCTGCACTTTAAAAACCTGAGATTTAAAAAGTGACACTAATCTTCTGTGACTCCTTTCTCCTCAAGTCATCTTTTTTCATGCTTTGATTAATTATTACCTGAAAGCAAAAGTATATATTTTGGTAATCACCCTGGCTGCTGGGATTGCGGCTTACTCTTGAGGAGGTGAAGGTCGATGTTTCTGTGCACAACCCAGCCCACAAGCAGTGACTCAGCAGCTCACAAAAACCCTCAGATGCCGCAGCTTCTTCGGCTTTAATGGAAAAAAAAAGAAGTAGCTGAATCTATTCGGGTCTGGTCCAAGGTGAGGCACTTTTGAAGACGGGGCTTCTGGCAGAGCTCAGCTGCGAAGAGAAGAGGCTGTAGGTGGGAACCTGTCCCCTGGATGGATGTCCCGAGGCTGAGTAAAGAGAAGGGCTTGTGGGGGTGCACTGCCCTCTCTTGGATTTTGGTAGGAACACGAACAGTCCCATCCCGATTGCTGCTTTCAGAGGTTTGCTGAGGTGACGTTTAGAGTAAGGAATTGTTTTTGTACGCTGTTGTCTCTCAAGAAAAATCTTCTCTCTGCACTTCTGGACTTTCTGTGCACCCCCATTCGTATCAGGTAGGATTAACAGAGAGAACAGCTGAATCACATCTGCACAGGTGTCTCAGCCTCATGTTTGCTTTTCTTGAGTCTTTATTGCACTGACCTAACCCTATACTTGGGACTTTAGTGATATGTGGTACACACCACCACATAAAATAGTTGCAAGTTGTTCATACATACATTCACACGTTCTATCTAGTAAAACAACCACAGATTACTCCCACAGATAATAAAAAAATACAGCTTTTATAGCTCCTTTATTCTGTAGTCACTTTTGGCCTGTTATGAACATCTTGAATAATACAGAACAGGTAAATGGATTTTTTTTTCCATCCACTAGCCAGCTTTTTATGTCAAACAACATTCATCAAGATGCCAACTGCAATTCTCAACAATTCTTTTATTAAGAATACTGTGCAATCTCAGCTTTCAAAAATATTGGCAGATGGTAATTTTTCTCTCTTAAAAGATAATCCTTTGCCATCTAGTATTCTGGTGACAAGAGATTGTCTTATCACTCAGTGAGCACTAAATCTTTTGTGGGTGCAAACAAGATGGATTCACTGTCTGAACCTTTCGCCACATCATTTCTCTTACATTTAAACAGCCAAGATTTGAGGAAGATGATCGTATCCTACCGGTTACGGACCTCCTGGGGTTTCCTGGGGGAAGTGACAATAGTTTCCACTGTCTGGATCTGGATTCAGTCTAAATCAGAATTACGCTGTCTAATCATCATGACTGTGGTTTTATTTGGGGACAGCTTGAAGTGTGTTACCTTCCATATCAGCAAAGTGCAAGCTGATTTAATGGGTTTGGGTTATGTGTCTTTGTATGAATAAGAACTAATTTCTTCTCAAGTCACTGAGTAACAGTTGCAAAACAACTGGTTCCAGACCTTTTCTTTGTATTAAAGAGGTCATTGCTACTTACTTCTCTGACCATTCTGATCTAGGCCATTCAAAGGCAATATTATTTTTTTTTTCAGTGTTAGAAGTGTAATTCTGTCACTGAAGTCTTTTCTTTCCTTACAAAATTCCTGTACTTTCTTAGTTTACAAGAACTTCTGGCAATGAAATACTCTACAATGCCTCAATTGAATTATTGGTGTATTATTTTAATGGTGTCTTAATGAAATTGCTCAGCAACTAACCTTGTCTTTTAGCTGGCATTAGAGACAGCTTCAAAACTGTCAGGTCTAGCTCATTTCATGTTTTCATTTAGGTGCTCATATTGTTACTCAATCTATTTGAAGAAGAAACTTGGGCCAAATTTTACTGGCATTACTCGTGCACAGTTCTACAGCAGCTGATGTTAACACATGAGGAAAGATTTTTAAAACTTCACAGAGGCTTCTGTCTCCTCTTTCCTGTTAATATCCAACTAAATGCTTGTGTTATTTCTTTTGTAATTTTTGTCTCTATTTTGTTTGTTCTTGCAAACATGTACTGCTTCCAGCAACTCAGTCCTGTAAAAGGAATAAGTCTAATTTGCTTTACAGTAGTGTTGCGTTTATTTCAGAATTTCATGACCAAAGCAGTCCATTTCTTTGTATTGTTTCACTTTATATCTTATTCTAGATCTTAAGAAAGCTTAAGCAATGAATGAGTTCAATTAATTAAAAGCAGAGCGCGTTTCTTTGAATGCATGTGTGGAGTGCTGAATCTGGAGGACTGGATTCTCTTTACTCACACTCACACACAGTTATACACACAAACTTTCACATTCACACACTCTCACACTCTTGTACATGTTTACACACTCTTACTCTTGCACACTCATGCACACTCACACTCACACTCACTTGAAAAAGACAATCCAAATTCAGAAGTGTTATGTAAAGTGGGAGAAATGACATTTCGTTATGTTGGGATTCCACAGCACTGATCCTCGTGCTATCAGTCACCACGTGAAAAAAATCAAACCTCACAACCCTCTAAAGTTACCCAACTGACATGTGGAGAAGCTGGGAAAAAATGAAGCTCTTTAGAGAGTTTGGGTAGGGAATGTCCTGCTTTTGTTAGGAGTAGGACAAATTTCTGGTTTCTGTTGCTGATTTCCTCTTTTGCTTTGTCTTGTGAGAAATATTACTGGTTCTGTATGGGTCACCAGGCTTGGGTCTCTGCATGAAGCTTGTGATAGGTAAGAAAAGTGAAGGTTCTTTCAGTGGATTTGACCTGATTTGCATTTTAAACCCCTTTCTGATCAGATAGTATCTGTTGATACATCAGAAGTGAATGAAAAACCATGTGACTCCATGAAATAGATTTGTTGGGGGTCTTTTTCATGCTGTTCTATTTCATTTGTACTATGCTCTTTCCTAAGAAGTATTAGCAAAAAGCTGGTCCAAGTAGAGATATGAGAGGCCAAAATAAACAACGGAGGGCAATTCTGGACTCTTTTTACTAAGCCACTAAATCTAGCATTCACATCAGATTTATAAGGCTCACAATTCCATCTATAGAAGCAAAATCAGAGTCCCCTTGCTAACAATTCCTGGGTTTCTTTGTGATGACAGCCATAATACATGCAGTTGTCAATGGCAGTGTCATCAGCAGAGTTAGCACTGAAAACGGTGTGAAAAAAGTGTGGACTGTTTGAAGGTCTATAAATTATGTTTGGTTTCCATTTGTCATTTCTATGAAAAGCAAATCACATTCCTCCCTTTTTAGAGGGAGATGATTAATGGATGCCTTGCATTTGGTTGCAAAAGCCTGTGTCGACTGTATTGGTTTTTTTTTTTTTTACAGAGGAAAAAAACCCATCCATCTGGAGCAATAGGAACTGCAGTGTTTGCTTGCTCTGCCTGAAGTGAATAAGCAAATTCTGATCATTGCTGAACACTGATCTGAACAGAGAGTAATTAGTCTTGCTAGGGAGAAGTAGTCTTTCCTCCTGTTCACTCCTCACTTTTGTTTGACATAGGACAACAATAAACCAGACCAGAGGCACTCTAAGGTTGGTCTCCCACTACAAAGGGCTTTTGCTGGAGTGAGAGGCAGATGAATAAAGCTCTTTTTATTCCTGTGTTAATAATGGTGGTAATGGTGGAATCAGAGGTAGTTTAAAAACTGTCAATGTGAAAATCATGAGCCCAAGTCTTCCCAGAGAGCCCAACCAAGCTGATAATGTTATTGTTGTGTGCATAGGTGGGAGTTGGTAATTTCTCTCAGGTAACAAGCAATAGGACAAGGGGAAATGGCCTCAAGTTGCACCAGAGGAGGTTTAGATGATATACTAGGAAAAAATTCTTCACTGAAAGGGTGGTCAAGCATTGGAACTGGTTGCCCAGGGAAGTGGTGGAGTCACCATCTCTGGAAGTGTTTGGAAAGTGTGTAGATGTGATGATTAGGGACGTGGTTTAGGAGTGGACTTGGTAGTGTTAGACTAGTGGTTGGACTTGATGATCTTAGAAGTATTTTCCAGCCTTTATCCCATGGTAATTTCACATCCTTTGGCAAGGGAACAGCTCAAAAATCTTTCTTGACTTCGTGAGCTAGGATGCCTTTCCCTGCAGGCTCTAAGGACCTGGATAAATTAAAGGTGTGATTTTCTTACGGAAAAGTCTTGTTGATTTCACTGTGATATTCGGAATAAACTCATCCAAAAACCAGTGTTCGCTGGGAAAGCAGTAATATGCTGTATTAGGCACTGTAAAAGCAGAGCAGGATGTTTGATGGAGCAGCTCACATTTTGGGAAATCCAGCATGCTTTCTACAGTGAAGCCCAAAATGATAAAAGTAGTTTCTTTCTAATCTCTTTATCTTAGGTATTCTTAGGTATTAATGTTTATGGCATCTAAATTTAGATTAATTTTTGTTATTGTTTATGGTTTTGGTTTTCATGCTTTTGTTGTTCAACACATTTGTGTCTGGTTGTATTTTCTGTATAAGCAGCCACATAAAGTCAATAGGTAATAGACTACTTCAAAGCAGCAATTGGTTTAATTTATTTAAAAGGTAATTCTAAAGGGTGTTTACTCTGTATTTCATATGCTGCAACAAAAAAGCATGAGAATTAATTATACTTTCCCTCCTTTCTCATTTATATTCCAGGCAACTTAGGCAATAAAACTAAACTAACGTGACTGCAACTACATTAGCAGGTAGTGCATCTGAGTGAAAGTGTGTAGAATGAAATGGTTGATGTTGAGATGATATCTGCACTATTGGCATTTTGGAGGTAGGGGGTCTGACTTCAGAATAGTGCTAACATGATACTGTGATCTGAATGCCCAGAACAGCTGTTGGAAAACATGAGATGCACTCCTGAGGTGTATCACAGAGTCATTGAATGGTTTGTGTTGGTAGGGACCTTAAAGATTATTTAGTGCCAACCTCTTGCCATGGGCAGGGGATGTGCTGGTTTAGTTTCCTTGAAAAGGAATGCATTTTCTGTGCTCTGAGGTCACTGTGGCCTGAGTCAGAACACAAGCACTTGCTGCAGAGGTTTCCCCAAAATGTCGGAGGGCTGATTTCAGAAGCACACTCCTGGTTGTGCTCTGATAGGCTTATATAAATACACACAGCCTTTTCCTCTTGTTTTGACTTACTTTTCATACAGGTATCAATTTATTCTACTTATCCAATAAATGCTATCTTTTGGGCTTGTAACTCTGATTATTTACACGCAGATATGTCGCAATGACATTTGCTTTTCTTATCTTATAAAAAACATGGTGCTGAGGCTGTGATGCGAGCAGTGACTGATAGTGGGCTCTAACTTGTTTTGCTTTATGACACGTGTGATTAGCAGAGTGGTTAGCAATACAGGGTACAACAGGCGAGCAGATAATGCTGAAGGCTGGTCTCACAGTTAGCAATCTGACTGGTGGATAGAGTCATCCATCAACTCCCTGCCCTGTCTCCCACTCTGTGTGCCCTCGCATAAATTCACGGCAGCTGGCACAGCTCTGCCACATCTGAGGTGCTGTTGGCATATGAAACAAAACTGGTGTGTCCTGAAGCACTTTTACCTACAGAGTGCCTGGTTATCACAATGCAAAGCCAAGGCTTTTGGAGACCAGAGATGCCTGAAAGCAAAGTGCTAATAGCCCAGGGTGGTAGTTAGCAGATTAAAGCCAAAATCAGCAGTGTTTGAAAGTCTGTTTAGGCACTTAACTTTTATTGATTGGGTGAAGTATTAGGTGTTTCAGTACCTCAGCAGTTTCTCCCTCCATTCCCTTTTTCAGAAATGCAGATAAGAGCACTTTCACACTTCAGAGGAGTGGCCTGACAGAAAATGTGTTCAGGCAGTGATGTGCTTGGATGTGACAGTGATGAGGTCAGATGAGTTCCTTGCCCAGGTAGAAGGAAGTATGTGAGACTAGAGTGGATCTTGATTAACAACTTGCCTTAGAGGCACAATCCAAAGTCAGTGACAAGACTCTTATTAACTTCAGGGAGCTCGGATCAAGCCCATTGATTTGTGCTTATTTCTGCTCTAGTTGCTCTAGTCCAAATTAATGCTGTGCTGTGATATTTCCAAATACCAACATAAACAAAATCCACTAAAGAAGGAAGTAATAAAAATAGGAAAATCATAATGCTTGAATCACAGTACCAAATCAATAAACATTAAACATAGGAACCTGGTCCCAGAAATTAGTGTGGTAAGAAAAAGGAACCAGCTGATGAACACCACAATTTTTAGCTTCAAAAGCTGGATAGGCTATTTAGTGACAGTATTTTATATTTATATATATTGATTGATTATTAATCCTTTCTGCGTAACTTCTATCATCTATCAATCTTTAGTTTAGAAATCACATTAATTATATGCTTGGAATATTTGAAAGTGTTAAATGAAAATAAAAATGTTTAAAAATGCACACTTTCATTGCTAATTTCTAAAGTAAATCAGATATAATAGACAATTCTACCCTTATGCTACAATGGTAACATTACCCTATTTTATGTTAGAGATATAGTGGGATTGTGTATCTAGTCTGAGATTATTCAGGAGCTGAAAGTTCAGGGGTTTTGCAGAACTCCAAACTTCTAAGTCAGAGGCCAAATTGTTATGCTACCAAGAAGGTTTCTAGAGACAGAAAAAAAGATTTGGCAGCTGCTCAATCATGAAGGACATATTCTGTGTCAATTATATGTGTATTTACACCTTCACATACAATAGTTCTTTAGCATCTGGTGTCTCACAGACACCAGATGCTGTGCTTCCTTGTAATTCCTAGGTAGCGAGTTAAGCTGGGTCTAGCTCTGCCTGCCTAAATGGAAGCAGAGAAGGAAATGGAGTTGTGACTTTTGCAGTGCTCAAACCCAGATAGGAACTTGTTCTGAGAAATACCAGGTGTGGATATTTTCATTTCAGCCTTGTCTAAAAACAGATCAGTGTTTGCCATTTGCAAAGCAACTTAGAAAAAATAAAATGAAATGCTAATGATTCAAGCCTTTAATACCTTTCCAAGGCAAATATTCTTTAAAACTTTTCATGTATTTCAGTCATGATGCCTCAGTCCCGTTCTTTAGGGATATTACTCTGTTGCTGAAATACTGGAATAATCTCTTTTTAATCTGCTCAGACCTATATATTCTCTCGTGCAGAGACACATGGGAGGAGTAACTCATTATTGCCACTGATTCATCAGCAATGCAGAGCAATTAATACCACAGCTAATGGGGGGAGTAGCTACTACAACTCTAAGCTGTGTATCTTTTGTCACTCCTAAACTAACACTCCTGGACAAAGCTAGAAAATAAATTTACTATGCTGAGATTATTTTTGATACATTACCAAATCCATAATTCACAGCACCATAGAAACTGGAGGTGGAAAAAACCCAGCATGTTATCAAATGTGTTCTCATGCCAAAGCAAGACTGCTTGCTGCAGACAGCCAGGTTATAATATTTTAGGCAGTGAAACTGCCTTCTCTGAAATTTCTGCCAGAATCTAACAAAACCCACCATCAGAGATCAGTCTCTCTCCTCTCTCTGTGTTATGGGTTTCTTTTCTTAACACCTAACTTTTTGTCTGCCACTCCAGTGGATCATTCTTGAAAACCCTAGCAGCCTGCTGTGCCTCTTGGGTAACTTCTGTGCTCTAGAGTTAAAGATATCAGGTTTTATTTTTCAAAAAAGCTAAGCAGAGTTTCATTTAGGTCTGATTTAACTAGTGGTAAAGTCATTCTGCCTATTTGATAATGGGTTATGTGTTTATACACATGGCTGAAATGTACTGTTTTCATTACTGAAACATTGTCTGTAGTAGTTTTGGCATTACATTGAAGCATTTTGTAATACTCATATATAATAAGCTTCTCTTAAATTCCTAGCTCCTTGTTTAGTTTTCCCTCTGACTCCTCTTAACCACTGTATTTTCATCTCTCCTTTCCATATAGATTATGCTGCTGACTGATCCAGAAGTTGAAAGCAGCTTATTAATCAGTTCTGATGAAGGAGCCACCTATCAAAAATACCGTCTGAACTTCTACATCCACAGTCTGCTCTTCCACCCCAAACAGGAAGATTGGATCTTAGCCTACAGCCAAGACCAGAAGGTAAGAGTTGTGGGTTTGTTTGCTTAGGGAGAATCCAGAGCTTCCCCATCTCTGTGCAACTGCTGCAGAGCATTCGGGACAGTCTTGGGGGTGATACCAGGACAGTCTTTGGAAATACCACTATGGTATTTCCAAGCAGAAAACATTGACCAAGCCTCAATGTAAAGGTCAAAGTAAAGGACGTGGGCATCTGCTGTGTTCCTGGGGCCCAGCCTTCTATTACTGATCTGGCAGTCTGTGTTTATTCATCCAACCTTTTGGCAATATTGTGTGACAGGCAATGTGCAGAGAAGACAGCTAGGACCCTTCACAAACCTCTAATGAGGCTTTTGGCCTCTTACTCGACAATTCTCTTCTTCCAGTTTAGTATCAGCTCCAAGAACAGTATAAGACACTCCTTGTTCCTCTCTGGTTGGCATATTTTCAAGTAGTTTTTGATTTTCTAAGAGGAAAAAGTAGCAGTGAATCAATTTCCTTTGAAGTCCAGTTCCCTCAGTACGGGTAATCCATCAGCCAGATAAATATGCTGTGAGATTTGCCTTCATTTTTTGCTGCCCAACCTAACACAACAACACAGGACTTTTTTTGTGGAGAACTCATTGTTGGAATTTTTTGAAAATCAGACACATCAATACAAGTCAGTTTTCTTATGGTGAAGGACTTTATAGACCTCAATCGGTTTAGTTCAACAAAAAGCATATTGAAGGAAAACTATATTGTTGAGCATAAATATTTCTATGGGAGAAGACAAACCATGGGAGAAACCATTTCAATTTAGTGATAAAAACTTCTAACAAAACTTGATGG
>WAAE01018027.1:0-73915 GCA_013400495.1 Nicator chloris | reverse complement strand
AATTGGGGCTTACTATTTTTTTTTCTTCCTCTCAAGTCTTCATTCGTTATTATGGTCCTTGTTTGTTTGAGAGAGCAACCATGCAAATTGTGAGCTTTAATTTTCTGTGCAGGGTTGTCAGTGGTAGGAGGAGGTGGGAAGCAGCAGTAACAGCCCAAGGTCCTACATTATGTGTTTGATATTTGTGTCACAGGGCAATATGGTGCTGCCCATTATCCTGGTGTTGGGAAATCTTTCCGAGTACAGATAATGAATCCAGGGCTGTCAGTTTTCATCATTAAAAATTTCCTTGGCCCCAAGGAAAATGATCATGTAAATAGGGATTTCTGGTCTGTAAATACACAGGGAAAAGGCACAGATGATCGTGTGCACACAAAGACACTTAAGGGCAATAAGCTATTTTTCAGTCAGAAGGTAAAAATGCAGAAATTTGCTAATATGCTCTCTTAAAATGTATATGAAATCATATTGTGGAACTTTCTTTACCTTAAGATTATTGCGCAATCTGAGAACTTGCATTGAGGCCTTCATTTTTCTTTTTTATTTGTGGTTGTCTCTCCACGAGTTTTTGAAACAAGAACCACACAAAGATTTCTGACTTCCCAGTAATATAGAAACTACTCTTCTAAAATCCACATCAGCTTCTGACCAAACTTTCACTTCTGCTTCAGCTGTGATGTTTTTCCCTCACTCTGGCTATGTGTAATATAAAGGTTTCCTGGTTCCACATGGGAAGCATCAGTCCCTTTTCTGGGAAAAAATTTCATGGTCTTTTCAAATTTGTACTAAGGAAACCAAATAAAACTCCTGCCCAACACCCACAGAAGAAATCAGCTTGCAAAGGTTTCTGACAGTGTGCTCCACAGAAAGATTTTATATCATTTAAAATAGTTTAACTCTAGTCTTTTGTATTCTCATGCTCATGGCTTGCTGTTTTAAAGACCTGTTATTTTTAAGACTTCATACCAGTGTTAATCAATTTTAGCTGCATGTCCCCAGATTATGTATAAGGACAATATAGTTATGCTTTTTTTGTCAAAGAAAGCTCTGTGCCAAACCAAGGTCTTAATAATCAGGCAGTGCTGGGTGGGGATTTTTGGGGTTTTTTTTGTTTAGCTGTGTTTGTCCTGGAGATTGTTAGGCTGAAGTATTTGTTTAAAAGAAACAAAATGAAAATGAGGGTCTATAGCCAAGTTTTCAAATGATCCTCTTGCTCACTGGCAGTTGCTGAGACAGGAAAAGTGATGGCTAGTGATTCAAAAATCCTTCATGTTCTCATTTTTTTGGCATTTGAGCTCCTAAGAGAGTCTGGCTTTTTTCCTGCATCCTGAGATTAGCTGAAGCACTGGTTTTGTGAGGATTTTTTTATGATCTACACAGTCCAAATGACAACATTGGTTGGGAAGTTTTTAAGACTTTTTTTGCTCAGGCATCTCCTTCGAGATGTTGGCCACCTTTAACCATTCTTGACTTGAAAGAGTGTTGGTGGTTGAGTTTCACACAGGCATATCATACCAGAAACAGCCCTCAGTCTGGGGAGGTACACTTTGATCAGGTTCTGAACCTCTCCTGACATTTCTTCTCCGTGAGTCTCAATTGTTTCTAATCCTGTGTTTAACTTTCCTGCGACCTTTGGTTTGGCAGAGCAATGTATTTGCTTGTTTGGGGCAGGTTTTACTGTGTTTTACTGCTTTGCTTGAATTTCCTAGTGTTCTCCAAAATCACAGTGACTTACTCGGGAATCTTGCCAGTGTTTTAGACTTCAAATAGTGATAGTAAGATTTGTGTGCTCATTTGAGGCTTACATAAAGCTAAAGCTAATATTTGTGGGCATGATTAAATGTGTTTGGTATTTTGGAGGGGAGGGATGTATCCAGCTTATGAGTTATGCTTGCTGCCTTGTGGGGATTCTTATGAAATGTAGCAGCAGCTCAACAGGTTATCTAGCAGAGGGAGAGTTAATGCATAGTGCTGATACTCATAAATCAGGAGATTAATGCCTGACTTACACCTCTTAATAAAAACAGCAGAGAACAACAATCTTATCAACATACATGTAATCTGTAAGCAAGTGTTGTAGTCAAATACAAACAGATTTTTATCATTATCCTGCTCCAAACCATGTGACTTTGCAGCGAAGTACTTGCAGGAGATGAGTTAATACATGTTTGACAACAGTTGCAGCCAAAAAAGAAAAAATCATTAATGCTAACATGAGCAAGATAATTGGGATTTGTGGGGGAGTGAATGTCCAGATTTGAACTTTTGAACTGCCAAGCATTAAAGACTGTTGCTTCCTTTTAGCAATTGCTACAGGCTGCTTGTAATTTTTCATGAACATCCAGACTTAAGGAAAAAGTGGAATGTGCTAAATCTTCCAATTAATAGAGATAGCACTGATGCATCAATTAGCAAGCTGATCACATCTTGTGCTTCTGCACATAAACTGTTTGCACAGAGTTGGGTTGGAAGGGGCCTTGAAACTTATCCAGTTCCATCCCCCCTCCCATGAGCAGAGACACTTTCCACTGGACCAGGTTACTCAAAGATCCACTGAAAAATGAGACATTTGTGGCCCAAAAATGAGACATTTGTGGCCTCCAGAGAGGAAGCTGAAAAGATGTGTTTCTAGAAAGAAGTTATCTTGGAGAAAAGGAGGAGGAAAAGAAGGTTTAGAAAAAGAAAATGAAGATAAAAGATCTGGGAGTTGAAACAAGTTGTGGAGGACTTCCTAGAGAATATGAGCAGAGATAAATGTTGGGGAATGCCTGGAGACAGCTGGTGATGCTCAATATGGGTGAGAGTGAGCAGTGGCACAGGATGGACCAGCACAACCTCTGATCCATGCCAGGGATGTGCAGACCTTGTGAATGTAGCCTGAGCATAGAATGTGAGGTGTAAAGGAAGGTAAGACTGAATTTCTTTCCAAACTTCTTGTGCCTCTGCACATGGTCTGCTTAAATACGAGCAGATATTCAAGGCCATATATATACTTATATTTATATGTATAAGGTCACTCCTTAGGTGGGGGTTTTGCAGCACTTGCTAAAGCACAAATGAATTCTGGTTCCTAGATTTAAATATGTCATGGATACACATGCAGGCACATGTACAGGCTCAGAGATGATGTGGGATTACAGCAGTTCTAAAAATGCTGTTCACAGCAGGCTGTGGGATTGTAAGCAGCAACATAATCATATGTATTTTCCAGAGGAGATGCCTGTCTTTTCAATGCCAGTCCACTTCTAAAAAGCACAAGTAAGCTGGAAACACTTGGAATTAACTGGTACTCTGTGAAGAGTAGGTAGGATTCATTACACACGTTCCTAATTAGGTCTTAGAAGAGAAATTATTTTATATGGTATTAAATAACATGTTTTTCTTTGAACTCTCAAACTTCACTCTAATCACCTTCCAGCTTTCTTGGGTACTCTTGGGTTCAATCTAAACCCCCATCTTTTTCTTCAAATAATCCATCAAGGGCTGTTAGATGGGGGAAGAGAGTCCTCAGAGAAGCGAGTAAGTCAGTGACATAATTGGTTTCCTCTCAAAAATGTGTATGAATGAAGATAGTTGCAGCTGTTAGTGAGTACAGAGATAAACTTTCCATGCTTTAAGTCTTTTGAGAAGTATTTGGGTATGTATTTTGCACCTAACCCATTTTAAGGAAAAAAACCCTCAATAAATTGGATAGCTCTACCTTCTAAAAAGTGATCTCTCATTAAAAGGAAAGGAAATTATAAACTTTTTAAAATCTCTTAACTTTGCACATGAAAGACATGGAAAAGCAGGTGTAAAACCCTGGTCTGTACCTTGAAGTTGGAATAAAGGATGATGAGTGCAGGGAAGTTTCTATATTAAGGTAATAAATCATTTTCCACCTGATTTTCTCAGGGCTTTGAGACTCCTCCTAGCAGAAGTCCTTCTCCAGCAGGTTCTGCCTATAGCCTTCATCACTGATCATTTGGGAAGTTGGACTGGAAGTCTCTCTTCTCCTTCCCACATCTTCTCACCATCCTTACTCCATCTTCTTCAAATATTAATTGAAATTAATGTTGAATCACAAATCTGAGCAGAATGCACGTAACTAACCCCTAAGTATGGTCCTTTAGGGTGGCTTGGGCATATAGTAGCTGTATCAGCCCAACAAGCAGGGGAAAACAACCTTGTAAAGAGAGTTTAGGCACTGAGCAAAACCTTTTGGTCTCCAGTCATACATGTGGAGCTCTCAAGGTAAAATATAAAGGAGAAAGTCACAAATTGTTACAGCTTCAGGTCATCTGTAGTTAAATCTCAGTGGTGACTGAGACACTGAACTTCCAAAGCAAAATTGTCTCTAAAAGCAGACCAGCATCAGCTCTGAGTCCACTAAACTAGGATGGGCTTGAAAACACCTAAATATATCTGTCTAACAACAAAAATATTTTTAATTAGGTCAAGTGAAACTACTCTGTAACAACAATCCTGGCTCCAGAGCAACATTAAGTCAGGTTGTTTTTTTTTCTTTATGAGAGTCTTTATATTAGAGATTTGTATTCATGTAATTATTGACCAAATGCCTGACTGCAATTTCTTTCTGTCAAATGAAGACATGAACACAAGAAGAGTTTAATTTACATGGCTTTTGTGTGTGTGTGTGTGACTAACAGTGATTTTTAGAGAGGTGTCTGAGCAGACAGTGGCCCCATTAAGTTCAGTGCCATTTTCAAAATCTGTCAGAAACTCTGGCAAATATTTAAGCATCTGTTGAAGGCTCAGTTTTCCACTTCTTTAAAGAGAAGAAGAAAAAAATACAAATATATATACTGTGATTAATTTTCAATTAGGTTGGATATCAACATTTAAGTGAGCTAGATTCAACTCATGAGGGAATGAAGGACTGACCGTATGTTTAGTGCCTGTGCTGCAGGTATTTATTTACCTGTAAAAGGAGTTTGACAGGAACAATGTCCAGGAAAATGCATCATTAAACTGAGAGGGGGCACCACCAAACACACCAAGGTGGTGTGAGGAAGTAGGTGGAGCACACAAGGATCTTTTCTAGCAGTGTAAGAAATTGGTGCAGATGTGAAGTGTTTGAATTTTCTTGGATGAATATGGTCAGTGAACCACATCTCCTCTCCACTGTTTGCTGGCTTTAAATCATATTAAATATTTGCTGCCTCAACCGTTGGGTTCAGAAAATGCTTCACTTGGTGAGTCACAGCAAATGCATGGCATAGTTAGCATTTGTTGGGGTTAATTGACAGAGAACTCTTCAAAAACAGAAATAGACTCTTAACTCCTCTGCCTACTGTTTCTTCTTTTCACAGAGATGACACAGAGGGAAGAAAATCTTTATGCAGAATCTCATTGAATTGATGAGGTTATACAGAGCAGAAACAGGCAATGTGTGGCTTTATGTGCTTGAAGTGTTTTGTAAAACCCAACAATTTACGCGTGCATATTCAGGATATCCAAGATACATTCCAGAGAAAACTTGTAACAAAACCCCTATTCCTGCACTCCCTAACACCTTTGTCCCCTGGGTACCACTCTGCTTTTGAGTTGAAGCCTTTTTTCATCACATCTTGATTAATACTAGGTGCTAAAAGCAAATTGGTGATAACTGCTGGTCGTGACAGCTCTTGTGCAAGCTCTTGCCAATGGCAGTGCTAGTTCTCTCCTGTTCTTACCTGCAGCAGCCTTCGTATTTTAATCACGGGCCCCAAGCAGAAATTGTCAATTAGATTGAGCCTTGTGGTTGTCTTTGAATAAATGTTCTTTAGCAGACAGATTTAGTGCCTTGCTACTCTATTCCCCTGGTTTCTATGTGCAATATACCTTCCGTATACACTAAAATGAAGTATCTTCCTGGGGAAAAAAAAATCTATCCAATCACACAGCAGATAAAGTGGCTACTCTGCTGAACTCCAGAAAGAAATGAGAGGGCTTGATGAATGCCTTCAGGCCAAAACAATGATTCTCTTGCTGCTTTCACTTGGAAAAAAAAAATCTAAGATGGAAAATCTGAGTTATTTCAATTTAAACAGTATGGAGGATTGTGGTAAAAGAGACAGTGTCACTTCTTTCATCACATCTACATTTGATCAATGTCTCTTGAAGAGTTTTGTCCCAAGTGGGATAATGGAAAAAGGGATCTTCTGTGTATCTGGCTACAAATTATTGATAAATGGGGTAGCATCTGTGAAGATGCAGGCCAAGATCTTGCACTGACTCACAAGAGCTCTGGGGCATGCTGGATGTAAATGCAGCTCAGTTTTGCTTCAAAGAATAATGACATAGTCAGAAACTTAAAAATCACAGACACTTTGCACATAATTGTATCTGTTGGACTTGAGTGGGCTGTGAAAAGGAAAGATGACAGAGTCTGGAGTTTGATTATATCTGAGAAAAGTATAGTCCAAGACAGGGAGGAACTGCACATCATCTTATATCAAACCAGTGTCTGACCCGTTTTTTCAAAGAAGTTGTAGTTCTCTTTTGTAGTGGAATTGACTGTATACATATGATGCTCATACTCTGGAGCAAGTGAATGAGGGAAAACGTCTCTCACTGGGAGGAAAACATTCCCCTTGGAAGGTGTGTGATGGGTAGAGCAGGGTATTGAGAAAAGCAAGATCCCACAGTGCTCCATGGTGCTGGGGCAGTGTATGTCCACATCACCCCAGGAGACACAGGGAGGACTGCCATTTTCTACCCAGTAAATGGAGTCCAGAGCTGAGACTGGACACTGAGGCTGAATCACAGAACCATTCAGGCTGGAAAAGGTCTCCAAGTTTGCACAAAAATACCTTTAAAAGAGTACCTCCATGCCCACCAAACGATATTGCAAAGTGCCAGGTCCTGTCGTTATGTGGAATGCTTCCAGGAATGGTGAATCCACCACTTCCCTGGAAAGGAATCCACACTTCCTGTCTCAGGGCTTAACCACACTTTCAGTGATGAAATTCTTCCTAATATCTAACCTCAGTCTCCCCTGGTGCAGCTTGAGGCCATATCCTCTCATCCTGTTCCTGTTTGCCTGGAAGCAGANCAAAAATAAATCTGACAAAAAACAAAAGAAACGCAGGAAGAAGTGAAAAAGTTCCTCCAGCACATATTTCAGCAGTTGTCCTGACGGGCCCTGGGTGCACACACGAGTGAGCTGATGACTGAAAACACGATGCTTAGGGTTGGAAGTAGACAAAGGGATTTGTGGCGCTTGGCAGCGGATGTGCATTATCCAACACGTGCTCCTCTGTGTGAGAGTATGGCTGGGGGAGGCAAAAGAGAAAGAGAATAGTTGTTACACGTTATGAATGGCTATAATTAGGTACCTTGCCCAAGGTGACGTGGAAATCCTCTGTCAAAAATGAAAATGGTAATCCAGGTCTTGTGGAGAAAAGCCCGCCTCAATACACACAAAGTTATCCTTCCTCTTCTAGCTGCTGCTTTCCAGCTAAGCCCTTTCCTCCGGGGCTGTGGGCATTGCTCGTACCTCTAGGAACATAATGATTCAAAGAGAAGGTGCTCGGGCAAAAAGGATTAGTCGCTCTAAGCTTCCAACCACGGGCAGTGTGTAGAACAAATGCCTCTTACTGACGGTTCAAAGGTCCGTCTTAAGTTGTGAGGGGTTTTTTGGGGAGGTTTCGCTATTAATTTTTTAATTATTATTTGAGTTTTGTCAGAATGGAAAAGAATCGTGTGTGACGTGAACTCCAGCAATTTTGCAGCGAATAAAATGGAGGCAGCGTTTGCCTGTGCTTCCCCTGCAATTACGGAGCGATTCTCGTGTCTTGTTTGAATTTCCTTTGTCGTTATGAAACACAACAGGCTGACGGCTTGATATTAAAAGCAATTGTGCTTCCATTCATGCAGATGCCAGCCTGTTTAGGTGAATTTACTAAGTCCCCAGACGTACATTTTTATATTATTGCTGTCTCTGGGCCATGCTGAGCATTTTAATTCTCTGAAAATAACCTCTGTTTTCCTTTCATCTCTTCATTAGCTCTTTCATCATGAGGACATGAATTTAAAAGTATATACATCTCTCAAAGTTGTGCGTAATAAAGATGTTTGTATCATTCCAATTTGTTGAGCTGTGCTTTTAACGTTGCATGGCTCTCACAACCATAAAATGACACAATTATTTCTGTGTTGTATTGCTTTGTACCCTGAGGTTCCATTTAAAACAAAGCAGAGAGATGTGTTTATAGGCAGTATTGAGAGCAACGTATATGGATCTTAATGTCAGGCATATTTTATTGAAGTAAGATTAAATGACAAGTTCTGCACTCTTGAAGGGAAATCAGAATGAGATTTTGTGCTGAGCTGCACATTGTTAAATCAAAATTAAAGTAAGGCCAAGCCGTGATGTTATCTTTGTGGCTTTTTGATGGCATCTTTTAAAAATGAACTTTATAGCAAATTATAAGTATTTTAACGTAAATATTCTGAGTTTCTGGACACATTGTTACATCATATGTTTCGTATGTCACAATGTTACATCATTCATGCTATCAGATGTCAGAAGACTGCATTTTCCTGCTATACATTGTGAATGTATGTTTGGATTCAATCCTTGTGAGCAAAACTAATTTTCTTTGTATATAAAATCACACTGTTAAGTACATCTCAGGTAAAAAGCCCTTTTTATTTGATCTCTTGATCTATTTTGTTTTTCTGAAAATAGACTCAGAAGGTTTAGGTTTTTTTCAAGAGGGAGAGGTTTGAATTATATCTGTGTTTTAAAGTTAAATGCCTGGAGTTGGCTCTAATTAATACCTGCACCACAGGAAGGACGACAGTATGAGAAAATTAGTAAAATTGTGAATTTTCTTTCTGTCTAAAAACTGTTTCCAGTTTGTCTAAAAACTGTTTCCAGTTTTTATTTTGCTGGCAGGGGATCCCATAGGAAACATAGTTTTCTATAAAAATTTGCATTTTTGATTCATAGAAGGGATACATTTCTGATTAACAGAGTGTCCCAAATTACAGGCTTAATTAGACTATTTGTGCTTCAGGATGTGAAGGAATTGCCTCTTAAAGGATGGTCATATCACATATCTTGCTTCAGTGTTTTAAGATGAGCTGCACTGCAGGAACACCTCGTAGTCTGCATGGGCACTAAAATTTCTGTTATGGTACAGTATTAGTGTCTGGAAAATACAGTTTCTTGAGGCTTTTGAAGCTGTGGAGTAGATGGCTCAAACTTCTCAGTGTGCTGTTGCAGGAATTTGAGTATGTAAGGGAACACAGCTTCCTATTTCAACTGCATGTTCAGCCCGGACTCTGAATGTCAAGCTGGATTTTTTTTAATCATCATTGGTGTTATTACCTCTCTCACCTCTTTTTCCCATGAGACAGTAATCTTAGCAATATAAGATCTAATAAATATAGATGATTTAAAATCCCAGCTGCCTTTATTCCATCTAGTCATGGTTTAGCCTGTGCCTGGCATGCGTCACGTTGTGACTGTCTTCACCTTTTTTTTTTTCCTGGCTGTTTCTCTTCCAGGTTTTTTTTTTCTTTTCCATTAAAATTGCAAAAGATGGAGTTTCTCCTGCAATGTGTTTTATGCAGCATTCAACACAATCATACCTGGTTCTCGTTTTAGGCCTGTAGACATTGGCATCTCAAATATATTTTACTTACTACTACTATTACCTTTTTAATATGTGTTTTTTATAATTCAGTCCCAGACTCTACCCACAAGGATGAATAACATAGAGCTACTGTGCAGAATACAATTCTTTGATAAAGTGGTCATTGTAGTCCAAAATTTCTGCTTTAATCATTGAGTGATGGTTCCATTTAATGACATATTATATCTATAGAGAGAGCATCATATATAATAAAATTCTACGTAATAACAAAATCTGTGGCATGGAGGTTTGATTTTTGCTTGTGCACTGAAAGGCTGTGGCTTTGGGTTTTGTTTTGTTTGTGCTTTTTATTCCTAATGTTAGCAAAATCTATCTACAGATTAAATCCTGTCTGTAGGACTACTGTTAGGTGAGGACTAGAAATGTTTGAAAGCTCAGTTTATGAAAACATGTTTATCCAGGGGGAGAAAGGAAGAAAAGTTGCTTTAATTTACTTTAATGTTTCCAGTCCTTTGGGTGGCACAGTAAGAAGGTCTTTTGCCAGGCTCAGAGGGAGAAGAGAGTAAATGACTTATTGTTGGTTCAAATATTTGTCTGTTACAGCTTGAGTATGCTAGGCCTGCAGATTTTTAGATAATTTTTGGGATTTTTTCCCTTTTGTTTCCATTTTTATGGAGAAATTTGATACTTGAAGAAATTGAGGACTTTACCACACAGTGAAAAACCAAGTTGAATGCATTTGTTAATACCAACCCCACAGCTGTCTTGTCCATTTTTAAAGGGACACACACTTCTAGAGCTTGAAGGATTAATAAGAAAAAAGGAAAAAAAAAAAGACTAGCATTATTTATTCTAGGGAAAACTTTGCAGACAGTTCATGTTTCTTCAGGTTTGCCAAAATGGGCAGAACTGGTGAATCCATAGTGGTGACCCCTGTCTAAATGGCACTGCTGCTGTGTTGTTCACTGTTAAAAAAGAATAGGAACTGTGGGGAACTACTGTCCTACAGATAGTGAATATTAGTAAATAGCAGGGAAAATACACAGACCATTCTCTGGGAGTAGCAGAGTTGTCTGTCACCCACTGCAGGTAACACAAGGAGAAGGATGTCTTGAGGGAGCCGTTATCCATTTTTGGGCGCTTTTCCTTAGACATTGGTATGAAAGCAAATAGGTTTCATAAGGTCTAGCTGCTTTTGGCTCCTCACTTCCTTTTTGGTGCCAGATGACCTCTACCCTTGACACCCAGTGCCAGTCTCAGTCAGGCATGTGAGTGCAGTCCACGTCAGCAGTCGCACTGCATATATGCTTTTCCCACTTATCCTTGGGACACAGCGAAAGACTGCTCAACTCCTGACTCCTGCTGTAATGCAGCATGTCAACTTGGCAGCCTCGTTCACACCGGCTCTTGGCCCCTTCCCTTTCCTCACCTGTTCAAATCCTCTGGCTCAGCACGTGTGCTAACAAGCGTGACCAGGTGTAAAGAGGCATGTGGCACCGAAGTGACGTGGCTGTCACACAGGATGGGCTTCCCGCCGTGGCCATGGCCCCTCCCGCGGCACCGCGCACGCGGCCCGTGCAGAACCCGCTCTCTGGCAGGGAGGGAACATTCCTGCCTTTGGGTAAACGTTTGTGTTCTGGCCCTGGTGCTGCTGCTCAGTGATTATTCTGCTTTCCCTCCTCCCTGTGTGGGCACACTGCCGCTCCTCGCGCTCGTGTTTCAGAGCGGTTTGGGAGCGAGCCCAGCCAAGGTGACTTGATTCCGGTTGTCAGCGTCAAAATCTGCGGGGCAACAAGACATTGCTGCTTTATTGGTCGCTGCCAGGAATTCATCCTTGCAGAGCAGATCCTGAAAGTAATTTGATGGGACTGCTGCATTTCAGGATGCTCGGAAGCTCCACTGAAGGCGAGTCTCGGTTATAGAGGAACTTCACAAAATGCTGGGCGACGTAACTGCAACAAGTACTGTATGTTGTGCTGGCCTTCTCAGCAGGTGAAAAAGCAGTTCCAGTGCTAAATTCTGGTGGAAGAAATTATCAGATATATGAAAACATTATTTGGTCAGTAGGAACTCTGAAACATTTGGTTTCAAACCACTAACAGTCCAACTAATTTTGAAGAATAGTTAAGAGTACTGGTATTTTGGTGTTGGAGGAGACCAACAGCAGAAGGTATTTTAATTCAACCATCTTCCTTTGCACAAGCCAAACCAGCTAGAGAAGTTTAGCCATTAGAGGTTTCACAAGCTGATGGATCTGAGACCAGGTGGGGAGAACTCAGGCTGGATGTAATGGCCTTGTGAAAAACATGATGTCTCATAGAATCATATTTTGTTTGGGTTGGAAGTGACCCTAAAAATCATCTATTTCTAATCCCCCTACCATGGGAGGAATGCCACCCACTAGACCAGGTTGCTTAGGAGCCCTTCCAACCTGTCCTTGAATACTTCCAGGGATGGGGCCTGTCTCAGTCCTGTCCCATAGGTTGATACTTCACAAAAAATTGTTTCCCTGTCTCAGAAGAGAGACCAAGGATGGGTCACTCCAAATGTCAGAACTTCTAGCTACATTTCTCTGCTTTCTGTGTCAGTCAGTAGTGGACTCCATCAGCAATTTCCAGCTGTAAAGCTGTCAGTCTTCCACTAGTTCAAATTCAACTTTAAAATAAAGCCAGGGCTTCTCCACAGCTGTGCAGGCTATTTTTGATGGCTTTGAGAATGGCTGAGAAGTAGGCAGGTGTCTGTGCTGGTTTCCAGTGGTTGGGACAAAGCTTTGTGAGTGATATGGAAGTAGAAAACAAAGAGGGGTCACAACAGATCACATTTTACTGGACTTGCCTGCCCCCTTTCAGAAGTTACCCTCCCTCCACCAAACACAATTCTTTCTGACTTCCATGAAGTTATGAGTGATTAAGGGTAGGGATCCAGAAATCCCAGAGTGTGAGAGCTCAAAGCGTTCAGATCAAACAGGGCATGGTGACAAAAATGTAGGCAAAGGACACGGAGCAAAATTCCAACTGTAATTGCAGTTCTGCTGGATCAAGCAGTTATTCAGACAATGAACAATTGAAAAGCTATTCACATCGCTTCACATTTTCTTAGCCTTGTGGCTAACATGTCATTTTTGTTATTGTTAGATGGCAACCAAAAGCAGTGAATAGTCTGTGCTACTTGGGAAAGAATTTAAAAATCTGAGTAAATCAATAACTCTTTCTTGGATGCCTCTTATTGCCCTAAGTTAGACATGAAAGTACTAGGTGAACTCAACTTGTTCTCTGCAAGGGCCTTGGTCTGTTCTGTATCAGATGTGAAAAGCCAGAGGAACATAATTAGAAAGTATGTATCTAATTTTTGCACAGTGAAAGCCGAGTTGTCTGCTGCTTCTTCTTCTTCTGTAGAAACTATTAGCCTTTCTCCAGGTCTGACCTGAGGCTTTCAATATCTGAGAGGTTTTCTTGTTCTTTAGATTGCTGGCAGCAGTGGCTCTTAAATTTAATACCTAAATAAACAAAAATCCCCACAACAACTAAAACACTCTGTCTAAGGTCTATCCATAGAGAAATTATATAGCTTTGTGAAAAAATACAAAGGAAACACAGGTAAGACCTTATTTAGCCACTGAGACTGCAAGGCCATCAGAATAAAAATAAAATTAATATTAATCACTGCCAATAGTGTTGTTTAGCTTTAGCATTTTACTTGATGCAGAAGAAGCAGAGATAAACAAAAAAAACCTCTTCATGACTGACAGCTCTGCCAAATGCCCAAAAGTCAAGAAGGAATCAAGGCTGTTTGCCCAAACCTTTGTCATACTTTCTGACTTTTTTTTTTTGTTGTTTTTTTCTTCTTAGTAAAAATCTGGCAATGCCATACAACTGCTTTTTTATAACTGCCCAGGAGTCCTGTATGTGTTAATGTGTGGCCTGACAGTGTCTAAAGTGAGAGGGAGTGGATGTCTCAAACCTTCCTCTTAGAGTTTCCAGTTTTCATTACTCCTCTAGAACAAATGTCAGAAACAATAACCAAATAGGTGTGGATTGTTTGATTGCCTTTAAATGGTATTCAGCTCCTTTCATTGCAAGGATCAGAGTTTAATTGCTCATCTGACTGATAAAGAGACAAAACTGCATGGTTGATCAATAGATCAGACTAGGTCAAGGCATAGGACTTGGAATCCATATGAATCAGGGTTCCCATTCCAAGCTGGCACAGGCATCTTCTGTGACCCTGAAGAAATCATTGAGTGTCTTGGGGACCTCTGTTCAGTATTAGAAAATCAGGATGATAGTAATGAAGTATTATGAAGACATAACTCAATAGCACTTGGATGAGGTTATAAAAGTACTTTCCTGATGTGCCCTTAACTTCATGGGCAGGGTAGATTTAGTCACAGTCCAATTTATCCTCCAAAATATCAATGAGTCCAGTTCTCCTCGTACTTTAAGAACAGAACAGGTGTGGATGTTTTACACTTTGGGCTGTTTCCATGGTTGTTTATGCCAGATCCAATGGCAAGGTAGGAGCAAAAAGCTTTTGGATATGAGTGATGCTGTCCTTGGATTGGATGGAACTGTCTCACACCAGCTGCATTACTTTGTGCAAACAACTAACACGGTTATGGTTTTATATTAAAAACAGTAATTCACAGTCACAAAAAAAAAGCACTCCCTGAAGACAGCTTAATACAAGGAGGCTGATTTGGTCGTTGCGTGTTCTGCCAAACCCTTTTTTAAAATTAGATCTTTACTTTGTAATTTTCTTCTCTTCTTGCTCAAGGGTACTTCAGAAAAATAGTGGAGAGATATATAAATGGGGTGTCTCCATCTATAAATTCTCATGTAAACTGCTAGGCTCAGAAAACCCAGACAGACTTCTCTGCCACTGTGCTGGGCTCTGTACAAAAAGCACCTAAATTCAGAGCATATTACAATTTAATTAAAATAAACTGCAATGAGTATAAGGAAATCATTGAAAAGCAAAAGGCAAAAGTCCTTGGAGATTATTCATATTTGTCACTTAGAAGCAATTTCGGCACAAGTAGGGGGTTTCATGTCTTTAAAATAAGATAATATATGTAGGTTATGAAGCTGCTAACATCTTCCTATTAAGAAGTGATAGGTTCTATATCAGAAGATGTGTTTCAGAAGGGATTTTTTGTAGCTGGAACGTGCTTCCTGGGAATGTGAGCTGGGGATATGAAGGAGACAGTTAGCCTGCTACAGGTGGTCTTTTCCCTTCCTGGAGAATTAATATGAGGCAGATACTCAGTTTTGAAGAAGCAAGCTGGTCTAATACCAATACCTTAAGCACACGAGTGAGTGATGAGCACAAATTCTGACAGAGTGGAGAACTCTACAAGGTGCTTTAATGTGTAGGTTTGGGTTTAAGTCATTAAGCAGTACAGGAGTCTTAATATTAAATAATATTTGTTTTCATTTCCTGAGCTGAAGTGCTCACAGTTCAGTTGTAAAAATCCACTAATTCATAATATTGTGCTGTTTGTGTTTTTCAGGATAAGGGTGTTTTTAGTACAAAATCTTGCTCGTGGCAGGAGGAGAGGATTTTTAAAAGGAGAGTATGTTCATGCAGTATTCATTAATGATGAATCCTTTTCCTTACTTTTTACCTACAGCTTGTTTTCTCTTTTGAGAGGGATTCAAAGCTATTTACGTTTAAGAGAGAAAATTAAATTCCCTGTTGGATTGGGATTGGGGGAGAGTGGGTTGTTAGAGGGGTTTTTTTTTGTTTGTCTTTGGTTTTCTGGTATGTGGTTTTTTGTTGGTTTTTGTTTTGTTTTGTTTTGTTTTTTTACTTTTTAGATCTGCTTTCATCAACACTAATACTTTGGAAAAGCAAAGTCAGAGCTATTAAAGTGTCTTGCAGAGACAGACATCAGCAGGCATCTTGCAGCCTGTGTTTATCAGGGCTGTCCTGTGTGGCTGCATTTATAACATCCAGCATCCACCAACAGGCCAAAGGGCAAATAGTTTAAAATGTGTTGCAATTTGAGAGGCTGCTTCTTTTTTGTCCTCTCTCTAAAATGGATTTGTAGCAGTCAGACCAAAACAATCTGAAGACAAGTGCTGTTTTATCCTTTTCTTCTGAACTTCTCTGTCTTGGATCTCATGTAAAGGTTTGTTTTCAGTCCTGTGATGAGTCTTAGAAACTCCAAGCAGCAAGTCTGTCCTAGAAAAGAACATTACTGCAGTTATCTATGCAAAAGAGAAGCTGAAGTGGAATCTAAGTCATCCAGGCAATCTCAAGCCCTGAAACCTAATTTTAGTCTTTCAGGGAATGGAGAGGGATGCACAGATCTACTTACTCCAACATTAGACAAGCCAAAAAAGGCACATGTCATTTGAGACTTGAGCCTGTGGAAACAATTTGGAATGAAAATGTAGGAGCAAACTGCTTGCTTAATCATCATCTTTCCACATCTTCACTGAAGAAGAAAAGTAAAGTCAGATAAATCCAATTTGCCTGAGATTTCTCATGCATGCAGCTCCTGCTGTGAAGTAGAAAAATATTTCCTCTGCATTTGGAGAAGCCATGATAACCTGCCAATGGCTAGTTTAACACCTGTAAGCCCACCCGGCTCTTGAACCAGCCCTGTGAATCCAGGCAGATAAAACAATCTTATTGCAAAGAGAGTAAGTTCAATTCTCATGGCTGTGCATAGTCTTTTATCTCCCACACTCAATCCATTACTGTGTTTTCAGCACTTATTTCCAATATCATACCCAAATAGTTTAAACTGAGAATTGAGATGTGTCTCACTGTAGAGGACTCTGCTTGAGAAGTAGGAATATCTTATTAATTAAACATATTTTTTTATCAGTGTAGAGGGTTTCTTAAGTACTTGTGCTTATACACCAGTGAAAAGATATCATGATACCTGATTTTAATTAATGATTTCACTAACTGTTGCATGATTTTTCTTTTTTTTTTCCAAATAAAACCCTTCAAGTGCTTTAGGTACTTTAAGTTTTAGAAAAGGCAAAAGGGTAGAAGTGTGTGCTTTACACTGAAGCATTCACAACAACTTTTAGCTTTGCCTGTCTTTGTGATTAGGGTGTATAGCACATCATGTAAAACTTCTTCCATTTTCCCTTTCCAGAACTGCAAAATCTGTATTTATGACTCTCTGGCTTGCTCTGAAGAGAGCAAGGAGTGTTAAATCAGGGAGTGTTGCTTCAAACTGGAGCAGCTGCTGTTGGGGAAAGTGGCAATCCATTGGTCATGGTGGGAGCTTTGTTACTGATGGGAGGGGAAAGTTTATATGATCTAAGGGCATGGTGCATATTTTCTACAGGAAAGGGAAATGTGTGCTATTTGTAGCCCTTCAAATCCTTCTTAAAATCATGAAAAAAACAACCCTAAACACCTTGTATGTCACCAATAGATCTAAAAAAAACAAAGCACATGAGAATTTAGGTATGTAAATAGGTGCTGCACAAAAAAGTGATACGTCCTCTGTGGTCGGTCAGAGTAGAGGATTAACCCACCCTGGAAACTTCTGAAAAATATCCTTAAACAGTAAACTAATAGTTTCTTGCCAGTAAAAATTTTCTCTGAAAATCAAATAAGTTTTTCTTCTTTCCAAGAAATGTAATATGGAAAAGCAAAAGCCCTCTGCATCACTTCAACTGGCAGTGGGAAAATGTTATTATCTGGAAGTGAAAAAATTGAACTTTGGGAACTTTGTTTAACAATCATTTCTCTTCCTGATTGAAATAAATGAGCCCAAGGATTTAGCCCTATGTTCACTCTTCAGAGAAAGGGCTTTTACATTGATTTCTCTCAATAAGCATAATTTTTTATTTTGATGTGCAATTAGGGCAAATTCAACTTTTTTTCTCCCAGCTCCTACTTTCACACAATGCCCCTTAATTAAAGGCACTGTACAGAGATGGCAGGTGACTTGACATGCAGGGTTGGGATTCTGCTGTGATCAGAGTGAGAGCCACAGTTCACGCCTGTCAGTGACACTTTCAGGAATATAAAGCTGTAAAAATGAAGGTAAGAAAGCCAAAGCCCATAGAGGCTCACTGCAGAGAGAGCTGGTGGAAGCCAAGCATGGATAAGCTCTGAGCTGGGGTGTAGAGAGTTGTGGCCACATGCAGCAAGGGATACATCTGATTAGTGGATTCCAAACCTGAAACCCTCATTTGTTTGCGACCTGCTGTTCAACAGCACCCCTCAGTAAGTGAAAGGAGCCCCTGCTCGTCATCCAGAGCTGTGCTGGCTGTGTTTAATGTGATCCCACTCCCTGCCCTGAATCCTGGGCAGAAAGCCAGCAGGGACCTTCAGCTCCTCCTGTGGCTCTGGGCACTCGCAGCTTCCATGGCCCTGATAATTCCTGTATCCTCTACCAGCGTGTTAATTCTCCAAGAACTCTGTAAATCCCCGTGTGGCCCGTTCCAGCTGGCTGCTGTGGAGCACGTGGATTTGCATGCAGACATGTGGACACCTACCTACCTAAGCTCTCGGAATGCTTTTCCGTTTCCGAGATCAGTTCGTGCCAGAGTTAGAAAGGAGCAGAGAGAGACTTCCAGCTTCTTGTTCAGGTGTTTATTATTTCTTATCTTTTGTTGTGTGCTCTTCAGTGACAAGGCCTTTTCTCTTTGAGAGCACGGCTGGAATGGCCCCCAGGGAGTGACCCTCAAGGCCTTATGAAGCCATTTGACCCAATCCGAATCCCAAACGTATGATATTTACAATTTTGTACCTGTTGTCCTTACTTATTTCTCTAATTGACATCTCTACCTCAAACTGTTCCACCCAATCCCCCTGTGCCACCAGCCAACAGAAGATGGAGTCTGTGAAGAAGAAGGAAGAAGCTCAGGTACCACCCAAGATCCTCCACCTTGTCCCTTTTCCAGCCTCCATCCTAAAAACCCAAACTACATTTTCACACCCTGTGATAAACTAAACTATCATTTTATCAAACCTACATTACTTGCAACTCTTCTCTGAGTGTTGGAAGTCCTTTCCATGGGCAAAGGTGAAAGGCAGTGTTCTCCTGGGGTCCCAGCAAGGGTCCTGAACCCCCCAAGATGTACATGGGGGTGTCCATGGGGGTTTCTGCCATGCCCTGGGCTCTAACACTAAGCAGTGCTGTAGCATAGCTTGGCTTGAAGTTTCTCGTGCAAAAAGTGTCCCAGAGTATCTTCCAATGGTAAATACTTGTCTGGAGCAAAGCAGGTGTGGTGAAGTGTGGAAGACACAGGGAAATAACTGTGGGTGTTTTTCTACTGTTCTCTAAGGAGGATGGCAACTTCAGAAAGCAAGAGCATCCAAGGAGATTTGTCCAGGTGGTTAAAAGTCTTCTTAAAGTGACATTGCTGCCAAATTCTTTTAGGCTCCTAAATTCCTGACCTGCTCAGGATTTCAGTTTCTTGCTACTCATATTCCAATTCTTCATGACACTTAAAACTGAGAATGTGCTCAGAAGCTTGAGAAGGGGAAACAGAGGTAACCTGAGCCCCTGAAAATGGGCTTTAAGGATGAAATCTTCATATTCTGGGATCAGATGGTATTCCAGCAATGTCCTGTTTTCAGATGCTACATGTTCTGCTGACTGTGACAAGGATAGCTCTGACACAAGGACTCGAGGAGCCTTGGAGAAAAACACTGTGAGAAATACTTGTGAGTTTGCAGGGTATTTTTTTACTCTTTTCTAATGTATCCTGGCTGCCACAGTTCATATTTTCTTAGTTCAAAACTGTACAGTAGCTGTCTACAAACTGCTGTAAAGTGCAGTTACCTGTTATTGCCCTGTAAATAATTGAATAACCTCTTCCAGGCAATATGGTCAAGATGCAGATTTAATTTACTTACAGGCCAGTAGTAAAGGTGGTTGAATCCACTTGGTTCACTGTCTGTGTCTGGAGGTGTTGTGTACAGGTACATAAATGGTTTACTGAACCTGTCAAATTCCCTGGCAGGAATGAGCATGCCCTCTGGTCTGCTCCGTGTGCTGATATGAAACACTTCCCCTTCAGTTCTCCAGCAGTAGGGAGTAATATATTTTCCAGTATTTTTGTGGAAATAGGTAAAAGACATAATGAATCACATAGTAGCAGGAATGGACACAGAGTTTGACTTTCTGGGGTTATTTGGTGGTTCATTGCTTGGGGTTTTTTTTCAGGGGGAAGCATGGTATGATTTTTTTTTTTTATTTCTGTGCTCCTCAGAAATTATATAAACAAATTATAAAAAGTTATGTGTAATTGTCTCTGCCTAAATTGGGACAGTAGTAGACAATAGGGCTGAAATATGCCCTAACGGTGAATTCAGGTTGTGAAATGAAGCACAGGAAAATCAAAAAGCAAACTAGACATTACAAAAATCCCCCCATCACCAGGGTGTGTATTTGTCCCATCTCAATTGAGGAGGTCACCTTAAAAATGTTTTTTGTAGAATTAGTGCCATTAAGAGAAATGTGCCTCAAAAAAACAGGCTAACTTGTATTTTGCTTAGAGCTGAAATCCAAAGTCAGTGACATCCCTTGACTGGTTACCTGAACCTTTCAAAATCTTTCATGTCTGATTTTCAAAGTTTTTATCTTGTTTAAAGAAAAAGAAAATGCTTTTGACTCTGATCTCTACTTTTTGCAAAAAACTTTAATTGATATAATTTTCACTTCAGGTTAGCATGCTTTTAATTCTTTGGTATCTATTTTGTTACAAAAAAAAAAAAAAGGAAAGAGAAAAATAATTTAAGGGTGAGATGTACTGGAGGGTGGAGAGAAGAGAAACCTTCCTTTTTTGAAAACAGACTAAAATGAGCTATTTTCATCTGCAGATGTCCCATCATTTAAATTGCTTTTCCAGCCTAATTAATAAAACCTGGATGTCACTATTTCTCCATTAACCCTATCCCTTTGGAAAAAAACATGTTAGCAGCACAATTTTCCAATTGCTGCCATTAAAAAAAAAAAAAAACCTAAGATAATAGAAAAAAGAACACTCCATTCAGCTATCACTCTCTGAGATACGAGTGCTTTAAGGCCTGGTCACACGTAATCAGCAGAATTCCTCTTTGTTTTGGTGATGTGGTGGGTGTCTAACACACTCACACACGCTGGCCGTGTCCTGGCAGTGTTCCAGGAAGGATAATGATTTCCCTATCTCAGTGCCCTCCCAGTTTGGATTAGATACATTTCTCCAGGGCACGGCTGTGTGGTGTCTCACAGCTGCTCCTGTCCTCTGCAGGGATGGATGCTTTAAGCCGGGCTGTTTGCAGGAGGGCTTGAAGTGATTTTTGATGGAAAGCATAGAGGTGGAGAGCCACTGTGAAAAATGATGATATTTTCTTAGAAATGTTTTCTCTTTGAAGGTCAGTGAGGATGTCCACAGTCTTCCAAGAGATTGTCTGTCCCGTTTGTGCTTGCCCCCCATCCAAGGGCAGTGTGGTGCCTTGCTGCAAAGTGATGGCATGGCCACTGTCCCCAGTGTGTCCCCAGGTCTGCAGCCATCCCTCGTGTTTTCCATAACTCTGATCAATAAAAACACAATATTCCCAGACAAGACAAAGTGAAGCCAGAGCTGGTATGACAGAAATGATGTGCCCACTGGCAGTCTCAGTGCCCAGTGACTTCACCACTGCACAGCCTGGGACTTTCAAACATTCTTATCAAGTTCCAAGGCAGTAATTCCAGGTTTGAAGACTGTTGATTTTGAAAATAATCTTCTTATCATAGAATCATGGAAGAGTTTGTGTTGGAAAGGACGTTAAAGGCCAGCTAGTTCCAACAACTCCTGCCCTGGGAGCACCTTCCACTAGACCAGGTTGCTGAAAGCTCATCTTCCCTGGTTTCAGACCTTTCCAGGGATGGGGCATCCACACTTCACTGGGCAACCCATGCCAGGGCCTCACCACCCTCACAGTCCAAACAGATCTAAATAAAGGCATCACATCTGTTTATAATAACGTGCAGCTAATATTTATAGAAGTGCCCAACATTACTCAATAATTTGTCACTTGCATTGCAGGCTCATGTAAAATCTATGGCTGCTGTAGGGCGAAGGTGTAAAACTTTCATGAGTAATATAAAATATACAAAATGTTGTTGTTAATATTTAATACAATTTGCAGCAGTCAATGAGCACAATCAATGTTTATTAATTAAGTTGTTCTGTTGCAATAGCAATTTCTTTTTTTTTTTTTTTTTGGTGTATGTGTATCTTCAGGGAGAATTTAGCAAGCCCTCTTGACCCTTTCTAAAAGAAACCAAAAAACATTGGCATGTTTAACAATAATGTTGGCAGTGTCTTACATTACTCATTTGCTTTTTCTTCAGCAAGTAAACACAACTCTTTTAGTGACACCTTCTATTTAAACTACACCATGTGATGAGAGAACTGGGTTTTGGCCAGGGTGTTTAATAAGATGTGTTGCAATTTGGGCTGTTTGTAGCAGCCATACTGACGCACTGCAGATAATCCAGAATTTGAGGGGTGGTTTTCTTTGTTTTAACTCTACAATGTCTATGGGGCTTGCAGACAGCATCATGCAGGGTAGGAATGGAATTTATTCACCTGGGACCTGTTAGATCAGGTCTCACTGCACCTGCTCAATCAGGCCATGTACTGAATTGCCCCAAAATGTAGCATTTTAGCCCCAGCCACAGATGTTCCCATCTTGGTAATGTTCCCCTTGGAGCTTATAACACCTTAGAGTGTTTTCTTTGAAATCACAGGAGGGAGAGAATGCCCCAACCCAGACTTCTTGCAGGGCTGAACTGGTCACCAGCAGGATTTTAAGTAACCTTGCCACAGCCCAGATTGTTCTGGTTCATCAAGATTGTGTGCAAACCATTTGCCATTGTAGTACTAAAGGGGCTGGTTGTGATGGAGAACTTACAAGGGCCAGAGCCTGTCTCAGCAGCAGGTATAGCATTCAGCTGAATCCAGGAGGTTATTTCTGTCACCTGAAGTACATGGTTCATCTTCACTGTGGTTTTTACCTGTCTTCTCCATTTTCCTCCATGTTATTTCTCTCTTAAATGAAACTAAACAGTTTGAAGATGACTTCTTCACACTACAAAATAGCTTAATATATCTTTCAAAAAATGCTTTTGTGGTAGTGCTTAATGCCACATCCAAAATTGTGTGTTGTCTGCAAAGTCCATCCGTTCATTTTTGTCTGTGTACTGCACTGGTTGAGAAATACCCAAACAGATTTTCTTTCTATTTTTTTTCCCCTAGACAATATTGAACTCTCCAGCCACATTAGAATTGGAGCACTTCATAGTTTGGGTTTTGGTACTGGGTTTTTTCTCTTCTTCAGAAATAAAAACATTTTACAAAATAGAGCAGAGCCATGCAAGAAGTGGTTCTGCAACATCCATGAACTGGTTAAGTCATTAATTTATTTGTCTAATGCCTAAAATAAACATAAAGCCATGACACTTTATTTAATTTGTCCTCTGGGCTAAAAATGTCTTGAGGTTACCAGTGATCTTAGTTGTAATAAGTTTTATATATGTGTATCTCTCTATAACTGTGCCATATTATTTTGAACTATACTGCTAGGGGTTTATTGAAATATATCAACCTTATTGCTAATATTTCACAGACGGGTCTTCATTTCAGCAATATAGAATTCAATTTAGCAGAAATGTGATATTCCTCCTGAAATTTTGAATTCCCAGCAGATGTATAATTCAATTAAGTCCAGAAGATTAAAAAAATTGAAGTCATTCTCTATACATACACTCTTTCTGCTCAGTTCCAAAATAATGAAAAACTACAGCTGTTCAGTTTTGGTTCATCTATCGCTTTGTACAATTTTTATGGGTTTTATGTGTAATCACATTTGCAGAGAGAATTTTTATACAGCCTGCTCCATTTTGCACAGTTATTATCTTTCCACATTAAAAACAGATTGTAAAAACTGATACACAAGCCTTGGGCCCACTCCTTAAGGCAAGTAAAGCATGGTCATTAATCAGGGGGGGTGCAGGGGGAAAGAGAGCTTGTAAAACTTAATTGTTCTGTTTCCTTGTGCTGCAAGATGGCCTTTGTCTCCTCTTCTTCCTTTCATCCGCACGCTTTTTTTCTTTTCTTTTCTTTAATTTTAAACTCTTTCCAGCCTCTGTGTGGAACTAAAGGGGTCATTTATTCGTGTGTAACTGACTTCAGCAGAAATTGGACACAGGCATTACCTAAAACTGTAATTCTCCTCCAAAGGTGAAGAGGTCCCTGCGTGTAAGCGCCTGCCTGCTGAGAGTCTTGCCAAGCCTCCCTTAAGTTCTTGGCTCCTGTTCGAGGCTGGCGCTCGGGGTCAGGTTTCCATGTCAAATGTCACAAACGGTGCCTGTGATCTGTGCAGAATAATTTAATTTCCTGTGCCTCAATTTGTCCATTTTTGGAATGCAGCTGCTGCAACAGAGACCTGTTTCAGGGGCTGCTACTTGCACCTCAGCAATAGCTCTGCTTGATGAACTGGGACACCTAAAATCTTGCTGCTTTATAGGGATGTAAGTGAGGTAAACCTGTAATATATCCATAAAGCTTTTGCTTCAGAGTTTGCCCATTTCTCTTTCTAATCAATCTATTATGACCTCCCTCTGAATTCCTAGTCCAGAAAGGAATTAAAATCAGTTTCATCTTCATATTTCAAACATAAAATACATGAAATATTTTTAGTTGAAGCTCTAAGCATAAGGTGTCAGAAGGGCATTTTATAAAACGTTCACCCTGTGATTCCTTCCAACAAGAGAGCATTTGCAACATGCCCTGAACAGTCACTCAAAGGTAAATAGCTTAAACATTAGTGATCACCACTGCATCTAATCAACTACCTGATTGCCTATACAAATCCTACACTGCTCAGTATTGACCTCAGCAAGGAAAACATTGATCCACTGACCTGTCACTAGATTGTTTTCCAGAAAGTATAAGGGACTTACCCATGCTTGTTGAATTCTTCTTATCTGTAAAGTGTCTTGCCTTTAGTAGATAACAGCAGGATATTTTTTTTCTTCTCCTTCCCTGCAAAACTGGAACGTACAGCTGTCGAAATTGGAGAAGCAGATGATTTCACTTTGATTTTGTTTTAGCTAAAAGATCTGGCTTCGGGGTGAATAAATCAGCTGAGGAAAAAATAACTGGCAAAAATTCAGTGTTGGCAGGAGAGCAGTATTGGACAGAACAGTGAACAATCATGCTAGGTGAAATGTGATGTATGTACTCACCCTTGCATGAGCAATAACGCAGCTGTCCTGTCCATGGTTACTGCTTCAGCAGCCATGAAAAGATTTTCGGATCAGAATCTATATTAATCTGTGTTAAAAATTGATATCCAGACCACCTTAATAATTGTGAAAGAGTAAAAATTTATTTACTGTTGACCTGTGAATTTTTTATCTTGTGTATGTGGCAGCACGTTAAGATTTCTTTCATCATTTGGGTACGGTGCATTCTTCTTACTACTCCCCTAAAACTGTATTTTATTCTGTGGAATTTGCACAGAGGTTTTTTGCACCTTTGTAGAAATTCAGCTCCCATGTATCTTAGTTTTCCAATGTAAATAATGCCTCTGCTGTCATGTAACTTCTCACCTCATTCTGAATCTTGTCCTTTATATAACATGAAAATCTTTGAGCTGCAGTTGAGTAATTACTTCTTCCCTTCCCCTTGCAGTCTGCTTCCATCATAGATGCCTCCCTATGTCCGCTAAGCTGTCAAACCTAAAAACTTCTGGTGCTGCTAGTCCTCTTTTATAGGACAGCAGCCTGTCCTTGGACTGTAGTATTTGACTTCATGCATGTGAAATAAAGGTCCAAGGGACACAGACCACAAGGAAAGCCAGTGTTTACTGGGATCTAACCTTTATGCTTACCTATGACACTGGTAACGTGCAAAGACATTTACCACCAAATATGTCTAGTTACGTGAATTCTGCATTCCTGTCACCTGGACACAGAGAACATATTTTTCTCCTCTTTTTTTAGCAGCCTTTCCTGTATTTGAAAGATACAGAAGTGGATCTGTAGCTTTTGAAGATGCTGAAGCTTCCCTTGCCCATCTACTCTCCAGATAATCACAGCACCCCCAGCTCTTCCATTTTTTGCTACCTGTAGGTCATAGCATTTGAAACTTGGACCATTTCTCTGATGTCTTCTGGGTTCTCTCTAATTGTCTCATAACTTTATGGTAACTTGGTGCCTGAAACTTCACCAGTTCTGGGTGGACAGAGTTGTGCTAAAAGTTACTTTTGTGGAACAAAAAATCCCATTTCCCACAGGGCTTTGTAAAAATGGGGTCTCTTTTTTTATGTTCCTGTGATTCAGGTGCTCTTCCCACCTTCTCCTTCACATCTCTGCATGTGTCTTTCAAGACAAAACAGCATCTTCCACCATGTCCACACTGAAGTGGTGTCTTAGGACTTGCCTGAGAGAACCCTTTTAGCCTGGCTAATCTGAGCTGCAATGAAAACAAATAAATATTGTCCACTTGGATGATAATTTATCTTCTGTGTTTTCTCATGGAATTTGTTGTATTGCAAAACTTTGGGTCATGTGCCTGTAGCCTATGCTTTGGAAACTGCCCCTGCTGATGCAGGAAGGGCTCAAGGAAAGCACCCAGAAAACATTCCATAATGTGTTGAGAGAACCCATCCATCTGGCTGACCGATGAGGCAATAAAAGAAGGGTGGTTTGGTTTTTTGCTGTTACCCAGTCTGTGCTCAGACATTATCTGCATATCCAAACACACTGACTTCCTCCCAAGAAATCTCCATGTGAGGATTTTTTCACAGTTCTCTCAATGCACTGAAAATGTGTTGTCCAGTAGATGGGATGGCAGTACTGAGATACTGTATCTGGAGACGATGAGATCCTTGACTGAGTAAATAACACTCATCAGTAAATACTTTTTTTTGTGCAAAATCTGTATTCTTTTAAATTATTTAGTTTCTTTCTCTTAGACTATGATGTGAAGTAGCCACTTGAAGTTGCCATTTAACTTGATTGGATTGGACTACAGGATATGTGTACGTGACTGGAGCTAGGAAGGAAACAGAGCTGGGTTTCTTACCTTACCACCTATTCAGTCTTGCTCTTTTTATTGCTGTGAGCATGTTTCACTGTCAGCTTGTACAGGGTTTCAGGGCTAATGTTCCACAGCAACCTCTGTATAATTTACAGTTCTTCAGGGTCCTCACGTAATTTACTTTGTAAGAACTAGTGAAAACTTCTGAAAAGCTTGAGAACTTACCTTATATCAGGTGCAGGCAAAGGTCCCAGTAGCTGCAAGTCCCACATTGCCTGAGCTGCAAGTGAGCAAGAGTCTGGGCTGAACTTTGAGGTACTTTTTTGGCACCTACCTATGGCTGTACCTGACTCTGTGGCTCTGGGAACAAAGAGCTTCTTCAGAGAGCTTCAAGAACATAATGTCACTTTGGTAACTGAGATCACCCCCATTTGTAAGAAAAATTATCCTTTGTTTTAAATACTAAATCCTTTATCTGTAGCAACCGGGGAGAATAAGACAGGCCAAAGTGCTGCTACAGACCTGCTCCTTCCTACTCCTTTTTTTTACTGCTGGGTGCACATCAGGCTTTCAATTACTTTGTTGTTTACATCAAGAGAGGAAAACAATGCTGATTGTACGCACAGGTGGTCAGCCTTTAGGTAATCAAAGGAAAGCAATTAATTCCTTCCATGCACAGCAATGCACTTCCTCCTAATGGAAAATAAACACTGTCACTTCCCATAACGCAGCTGCAGAAGGACCCATGGATGCAGGAGTTTTTCAGTTGCCATGTTGCTTTTATTTGCCCTTCAAGAGGTGAGAGGAAAGGAGTTGGAGTGAGGCAGGGAGGAACCCTGAATGGATAGTGTAACTCCCAACTGTGGCCTTTTGTGGGAAACATTTAAAAACACGAAAATCCCTGAGGTACAAAACACTGGAGCAATCGAAACCCAGTAAACTCTGAGGAATGAGTGTCTAAAGGGACACTCATGGTTTACTGCAATCCCAGACTCTTAAACAAGGAGTAAATAGATGCTGGAAGTTGATGAACTCCTGTAATTAGCACCCACTCTGCAGTGAGCCAAGGTCCAGGTCCCTCATGACTCAGATCCAGGGTCACAGCCGTGGTTGCACCCTGAGAGATTGTCACTCTGAAAACCAGCTGCTGCCTTTCCTCCAGTTTCCAAGAAAAATACCTGCTTTCTCCCAAGTGATGGCAAAGCCAAAAATGTGCTTGGCAAAGCCAAAAATGTGCTTAGCAAAGCAGGCATTATCTGCATGAGGGCTGCAATCCATCCATTCCAGCACAGGTAATGAGGCTGTTAGGAGATTCTCATCAAAACGTTATGGCATGGCTCCTCAGAAGAAATTAGGAAGGTGTTCTTTCAAATGCTTGAAGGTATACAGGGATGTTAAGTTGCTAATTCAGTTTGGGGTTGTTTTTTGGTTTGTTTTTTTTTTTTCTCTCAGTTAAAATAAATCTTAGAAACTTTTTGTAAAACAAACAAACAAAAAAAAAAAAGGCATCCTGCTAAGTGCTACCATGGGACTTGCAATAAAAGTGAAGGAGCTGATAACACTGTATCTTATCTTTCCAAAAGATACATTTAAAAACTTGATGACTTTGACCTAGGTAAACATGAAATCTTATTCAACCCCAGCCTGAAACTCTTGTACTTTCTGTCTTGCAGTGTGGGTGAGCTGACAGTTCAAATTTAGGTATACTTCATGTCTTGCTTTTATCATCTTTAAATTAAAATGCCTTGTATTCTAGTATTTGCAAACTGTGCCCTTATAAACTGAAAGGGAGAAAAAACCCTCTCTGGCTCATTCCCATTTAGTCTATTTATATGTGTAAGCAGCCAGAGTGACACTCATAAGAGATTCCAGTCTAAGTATGTCCTAACCAAAAGCAAATTTGGAGAAAACTCAGCCATGTAGAGGATAAGATTTTGTTGAATTTGGGGTGGATTTTTTTTTCTTATTATATTATATTTCATTATATAATTTCTATAATATCTTAATTATATTGTAAGGCAGTGCCAGTGATAGAAGGCAGATAGTGCAAGGGACATGAATTAAATGTTATCCTCAGTTTAGCAGACAATTACGTAATGCATTTTTTCTTTTTACTTTATTTAGTAATTACCAGTTAAAAAACATATGTCAAGAACTAATATTAAAAAAAAAGAAAAAAGGCAACACAGTGCTCTGTATTTATCAGAGCCATCTTTCCTATGCTGTGGCAAGTTTAAATGGCTTCTTATGCAAATAAATAAACTTGAATAAAAGGAGCTTCAGAATTCCAAGAATATTGGAGGCTTGTATAGCCCTCTGTCACATTTATCTTTTTTACATACCTCAGAATGAAGTTTACCTCTTTTTCTTGATCTCTCAACATTTAATCTCTGTTGGTGGACAACCCTTCTTCCACTACCACCCAAAATGTTTTGTGATAACCACAAGGCACTGCTCATCCAGTGGCTACTCAAAACAACCTTAAGAAAATAAGAATTTTTTTCCATGCAGCTGTTAGAGATGCCTCCAGACATCACCTTTTCTGCTCTTTTGCTTCAAGTGCCCATAGAAGTGACCAAAGCCTTGAGGTCTTTTTTTTTTTGCTTGGGGGGAAGGACTTCTGTGTTTTGTGCACATCAGTTTGGCTGCTGTTAGCTAACGTGTACCTTGTAAATGTGAAGTGTCATGCCTCCTTCACGTGGCTCCAGTGCTGGGAAACTGCCTTGAGAGCTGTCAAACCAGCCAAAGTGTGGCTCCTCAGACATGATCTGTCACTAAAAAATCCTTTCAGCCAGAAGCTGCCTCAAAAAGCAAACTCACTACTGGGCTATCTGACCAATTTCTATTCATAGAGTGGGAGAAAAAGGAATGTACAACTCTGGGAAAATTACTTGCTGGTAATTTTTTGTTGTTATCCTGTTCTTTTTCCAGACTGCTTTCCTTCTTTCTCGCCTGTCTAGGGTGTTTCTTGACAGATGTTTCCTCTTATCTCACTCTTTCTTTATTGCTCTGCCAGTAGTATCTGATTGATAGAAAGTGGGCAGGCTGGTACTTACAATGCCATCCCTGGCTGATAACTCTTTTGCCAACTTTTTTAAGAGAGCTGGAGTCATTGCTCTGTTTTGACTGAAATCTGCTAACAGAACAGGAAAAAGAAAGGGTGAATTGCCCTGTGGTAATTGTTATTCTTGTTTTGCATGGAATTTTAATAATGCCTGAATAAATTTGAGCAAATCCTTGAGTTTTAAGGATCTTCATGATCCATTTTACTTTAAACATTCAGCCGGGCTTGGACTTAGATTGAGCTCAATGGTGTAAAACAATTTAGGGCAAAAGTTTAAGATCTTCCACCATCTCTGTATAAACAAGCCAGACTGAATTAATTGCAGGTTGTGTTGGAAGTCTTACTATTTTGCCTGGCTCCTTCAGTCCATTCATGGTGCTGAATCCCTGTCCTGGTGCTGAATATCTCTTGGTCCTGATCTTGGTTCAGTAAAATTTCATGCAAACCAACGACATGATTTGTGAAGCAGGACCATTAGTAAGGATGTGGAGGGGCTCTAGGCACAGGAGAAGAAAGTTTATTGCTTTCTTTGCAATTTAATAGCCATTTTTCATCTTTTAACTCTCTGGAACCTATAAAACCAGTAATGTGAGGAAATTTTGCTGAGTAGGAAATGGAGACCAGTCCAAACCGCTACAGTGCCCAACACGTCAGGAGTGATCTCTGTGAGGATTTTTGTCACTGTATTTCTCTTTTATCACTTTATATACTATATGTCATTGCCAATACACCCCGTTCATCTGTGATTAATAGGATAATTTCATTCTTGACTTAACTGGGTCTCTGTATAGTCAGAAAAAAGTGGTGGTTGTATTATTTTATGCGATAAGAGTTTTGTCATGTAAGCAATTGGGGAAGCATTGTGCCTGCATGTGTTTATTACACTGCAGTACTTTGTAAAGTCCATTTCAATTGAACAAAGCTTTTGAACTATTGATTTAGCTGGCACTTGGTGCATTGAGAATATCTGTAGTATGTAGGCAGCAGTCTATAAGAGTCTGTCTGCTGGCATATGTAATGCAATAACCCATGTCAGCTGTGCTGATGGGAAGCAATAATGAATATGGCAAAGCATAAATTAAAAAAAAAAAGAAAACAAAAAAAAAACACAAACAAGAAGAGGGAAGAAAAAAGAGAGTTTAACTTCAAACTCTGTAAGCAAGATCATTTAGGGCACTTTGTCTGGCTTCAGGTGCACAGGAAATCCCATAATGTGTTTTGCAATGATGTATACTGCACCAAAATAATTTACACTGTTCAAATTGACTTAGAAATCGATCTAATAGGAGAATAGAATATGTATTTGTAACAGCACAATGTATGTTTGTAGGGGCTAACCTTCTCTTTCTGAGAGATTTACCTGGAAATAATGAGGTATTAAAAAAAATTGCCTGGAAATTTTCCATGTCTGGAAATTTTCCAGCCAGATGAAGTATTTGTAGATTATTTATTAAGTTTGCAGCAGGCTGATAGAGCTGCACATCTTAAATCTCTGTCTCCACTAATGTTCCTGAATGGACTTTTCTCCTCTCTCAGTGAATGGGGGAGAGCATAGCACCCACTAAGATGAAGTAGAAATAAGAGACAGTAATGCAAGGCTCATGTGGGTATAGGTCAAAATTCCTGCAGGTTAATCAGGATCCTCTTTTGTCTCTGGGAATGCTGATGACTAATGAATGCAGATCAAATCCTCAGCTCCAAATTCACTTAGCTGTATTTTTAACGGTTTTTTTTTTCTTCTCTCATTTACCCAAAATGCCTGCCTGAATTGGCACCCATTAGAAGTGTAGGCGCTCGCTTTGCAGAGGACAGTGGGCCACATCACATTGTCATTTTGGAGGCAGAACTCCCACGGCCTTCCAGCAAGTGCAGCTGGGAAGCAGACGGTGTGTCCTGGCCCAGCCCAGGCGTGCGAGGCTGAACCGAGGCACGAGCATCCTGCTCGGCAAATCCTTCTGAAATTGGGGTGAATTCTGGCAGCTTTGTGTGATCAGACCTGGATTTCAAAAACTGGGATCCCCCCCACCCCTCCCCGCACACACACACCTTTTTTTTCCTTTATTCTATAGCATCAGCAAAGATTTTTAGCCGTCCTGCTGATCCACTGTGATCAAAAAGTGGTGCTGGAGTCTGGCTGCTGGTGGGAGGTTTCACACCGAAGCTCTGTGCACAGGCTGGATCCTCTGCTCACATCCACAGCAAGTGGAGGGAATAAAGAGGCCTGTTCTCCTGGTGGACAGTTTTATACACTTAAATGTAATGGTTTATGACGGAATTCAAAACAACCAACTTTATATTCACAGTGAAGCTCAGAATTAAAATTGGTGGGGTTTTTTTCCTTTCAGATTTTTTTCTCTTCACAAAAGCCCAGAGGCAGCAGAGAGATTAACAAATCATGAGCTCTTAAGTGCAAAAGCATTTTTTTTCCCCTTCATTTGCAGTTGCCGAGCGCCTAAAGTTAACCACATGCTTAAGAGCTTGGTTGGATCAGAGGTGAAATCTTGTAGCACAAGCAAGGAGAAATTAAGAACGTGCATGGAGTTTTGGTAGCCACTATTGCTTAGGGCTCCCCAAGTAAAAGTGCTGGGCCACATTGGGTGGGCAGAGTTCACCCTTAACCTGTAGTAACTGCTTTAAATTTATCTTATTTGATGATATACTTGCCATAGTCTGCCAAAAGCACTGATCGTAGGCTGACTGGTTGTCAGCTTGATCCAAGCCTTGTCAGCTGTCAGTCAGGGAAGAGTTTCGGGTTTTCCTGTGGTATTTGAGATCTGACTTTGCTTTGCTTTGGCCCTTCTTCACACATTTGGGGTGGTTTTATTGCCCTCCTTCAGTGCAAGATACTCTTCATCCTTTGATGTTGCAGTGAAAGTTATTTGCACATAAATAACTGACCACAGGAAAAATCTGGTGTGTGGTTATTCCTGACATGTTGTGGGAACCAGGTGCTTTGCTTTGCTTTGCTTTGCTTTTCCTTTTCCTTACTTTTCTTTTTCTTCTCTCTTCTCTCTTCTCTCTTCTCTCTTCTCTCTTCTCTCTTCTCTCTTCTCTCTTCTCTCTTCTCTCTTCTCTCTTCTCTCTTCTCTCTTCTCTCTTCTCTCTTCTCTCTTCTCTCCTCTCCTCTCCTCTCCTCTCCTCTCCTCTTCTCTTCTTTCTTTTCTCTTCTCTTCTCTTCTCCTCCCCGATCCTCTCCTCTCCTCTTTCCTTTTCTTTTCTTCTTTCTTTTTCTTTTCTCCCCTTTCTTTTCTTTTTTTCCCTCCCTCACATTCACTGAAGATGCAGGGATTATACAGTTGAATTGTCTGTCAGCCCCTGTTTTTCCATCTCTTGTCTCTATGGCTCTTTACATCAGTTACTACAGTTTAACCACATTTGACAGGCACAGAGGTCTGAGATACATTTAATTTCTGCCACTTCCATGAAGATAGAGGGTACAGCAGAAGAGAAAAAGTGGCCTGTACAAGGCAAAGTCAGGATATCCCCCTTTATTAGGTATTCCAAAATTTTCATGGGAGGGCAACTTTGTCACATAAATCAAAGGGTAACAAGGCCCCTTTGGTCTGCCACTCACCAGACCCCTTGTCTTTCTCCCACTTCTGTGTCTAGCTGCATTATAGGAGCAAACATGGCAAAAGTCTCTTTCTGAGCACCCTGCAGGGTCCAAGCACAGGGGGATGAACTATTCTCTAGTCTGGCTGGGGTCTGGTACAAGCCAGGATGTGATTACTATTCAGAATTGATTTTTCAGGTAGGCAACAATTCAAAAAAAAACAACGAACAAGAAGTTTGAGGGTGGTTGAAAGAGACTTCAGGGCCTTGGAACAAGTGGGTAAGAAACTAGAAGCACAAGTAGTGCTCTCCCATATCCTTCCAATCACAGGGAATGATGAGGGCAGAAACAGGAAGAGCCAGCATATCAATACCTGGCTCTGAGCCTGGTGTTTCTGGCAGAATTTGGAGGTTTTGATCATGGATCTGTTTACGTTACACAAGGCCTGCTGCAAACAGTGTGGTTACACCTTCTCACAGCAGGAAAGGAACTTTGCACAGGAGTCAGCAAGGCTCACTAAAAGAAGTTTAAACCAGATTTGAGGAGGGAAGGGGATTAAACCATGCTCACAAGAGATAAGCTGGGGGTAGCACACCAATGCTTGAGGGACAGTGTGTTGTGAGGTCCTTTGTTCTGCCTTCTCAGGGGATGGAAATCCATGTGGCAGCAAAAACATAACTGATGTATTAGAAACCAAGGAAGTGCCTGAGAATGGTGACAATGAGTTACGGTTTTTGTCCACAGAGGTGGTGGGATCAGTAGCCCAAAGGAACAACATCCACACCAATGCCTGCAGCATGGGCAGCCCACAGGAGGATCTGGAAGCCAGGGAGCAGCAGGAAAACTATGACTTAATTGCCATCAGAGAAATGTGCTGGGATGACACAATGGGAGGGCTGCAATGCATGGCAATAAATGGTCCAGAAAGGGCAGGCAAGGAGAGGTGATGGGGCAGGTTAGGGAGCGTTTTGACTGCCTGGATCTTGGTGATGACAAGGTTGACTGTTTATGGGTAAGAATCAGGGGAAAGGTCAATTAAGCAACATCCTGGTGGGTTTTTGTTCTAGGCCACCCAACTAGGGTGAAGAGAGGGTCGAAGCATTTAATAAGGAGCTGGGAAAAGTCTCATCATTACTAGCCCATGTTCTCATGGGGGACTGCAACTTACCTAGGTATACACCAGAAATAAAGTACAGCAGAGAGGAAGCAGTCTAGGAGGTCCCTGGAGTGTGAGGAAGAATTTCCTGACAGAGCTGGTGAGGAAAGGTGCCCCTCTGGACCTGTTGTTTGAGAACAGAGAATGACTGATGGGTGATGTGACAGCCTGAGGCCTTCTTGGGCACAGTGTTCACAAAATGATAGTTTTAGATTATTGGAGTAAGGAGAGGGGTCAGCAGAACTGTTCTGGAGGGCAGGCTTTGGCCTGTTTGGGACACTGGTGGAGAGGGTCCCTTGGAAGGCAGTCCTGAAGAGCAATGTTGACCAGGAAGGCTGGACATTCTTCAAGAAGGAAATCCTAAATGCACAGGAACAGGATGTCCCTATATGTGAAAAGACAAGCTTGGGGAAGACAGGCCTGGCTGAATAGAGAGGTTTAGCTGGAACTCAGAGATAAAAAAGGAAGATTTGTGACCTTTGGAAGAAGAGACAAGCAATGCAGGAGGAGTAAAAGGTGGTTGAGAGGTTACACAGGGAGAAAAATCAGAAGGGCCAAAACTCAGTTAAAAATTAATCTGGCTACTGCCATAGTAGACAATAAAAATGTTTCTATAAATACATCAGCAACAAAAAAAGGGCTGAGGAGAATCTCCATCCTCTACTGGATGCAGGGGAAAATACAGTGATGATGGATGAGGAAAAGACAGAGGTATTTAATGTCCTCTTGGCCTCAGCTTTTTATAGTAAGATTGTCCCCCTGTACTTGGCACTGGTGAGGCTGCACCTCAAATCCCAAGTTCAGTTTTGGGCACCACACTGCAAGAAAGACATTGAGGGGCTGGAGCCTGTCCAGAGAAGGGAACAGAGCTGGGGAAGGGTCTGGAACACAAAACCCACGGGGAGCAGCCGAGGGAGCTCAGCCTGGAGAAAAAGAGGCTCAAGGGTGACTTAATCACTGACAGGAGGTGCAGCCAGGCAAGGGTTGGTCTCTTCTCCCAAGTAACAAGTGGTAGAACAAGGGAAAATGGCCTTAACTTGCACCAGGGGAGGTTTAGCTTCAATCTTAGGAAATATTTCTTCACTGAAAGGGTTGTCAAGCACTGGAACCGACTGCCCAGGGCAGCAGTGGAGTCACCATCCCTGGAGAGATTTAAAGTACGTGTGGCACTTGGGGACATGGATTAGTGGTGGGCTTGGCAGTGCTGCATTAATGGCTGGATTTAATAATCTTAACGTTCTTTTCCATCAACAATTCTACAATATAAAATGAGTGTGAGCTGGAGCAGTGCTACCTTGAACACAAAATGCAGTAGGAAAACTAAATTCAGAGTCACTTATTATTTCTGGATGGACTTGGGAGATGGGGAGGGCAAGGAAATGCCCCCACTTAAATGGTCTGTGAGCTTAAAGTGGTTGAGCACAGGAGCAGGTCAGACAGGCTGGTGCTGCCTGTGTGTGTCTGTGTGTGTTTGCAGTGCCAATTAATTACATCTCTTTGTAGCGTGGTGGCGATTGCATCCAGGGGAAATGAAAGAACGTGCAGTTAAATAACCCTCTGTGTGTATATGTAATTTCTGGAGCTTCCTGTGAATGCTAATATTGTGATTGGACAAGTTATTTCTCAGCTCTTGCAAACGCCCGGCAGAGCAGAAGTTTTGTGAAGTTCTCAGTGATTTTTTTTTCCTAGTGAAAACACAGGAGGCTGGTAAGGCATGATCTGTTTTCGTTTATCTCTTCAATTCCTAATCACTGGATAAAAATCTTTGTTTGCTTTCAGAGAAATAAAAGAGAAAAGAAACATCTACAGCTGGTTAAAAAAGTGTAAAGGTATTAATTCTTCATGTATGGAAACTCAACTCAAAAAACAAACCTAAACCAAGGAAATATTTCAGTCTGAAGCCTATGGCTTTGCTGTTTTTGTTGTTGTTCCCTACTTCTGGCTGCCATTGTGTGGGATGGTGCCTGTTTGGAGGTGTTAATCTATACACAATGAAATTTCAGAGAACACACGTACTATATCTGTAGTGCTCCAACTGTTCTTTGAGATCCCTGTGAATGTATCTCACATAATAACCAAAGAAAACAGTGGAAAACCTGTGATTAGAAACCTAACAAGTAGAGCTTATTTAGTGATAGCTGAAAAAGCTACAATTCACTGTGCTGGCTTGCTTTATACAGCTCAACAAGACAGATCTGGGCTTTTGTTGGTGTAGAAAACACTTTAAAACAGAGTACAGGAATTTATGATTTCCATGACTCACTTTGAAAATTGATCTTTTTCCAACGTTTTTCTTTTTTCTGGTGAAAGATCTTTTTTTGACGGATCAAGCTCTGTTATACTTGTTAATCTTTTTTTCTCCATCCTAAGACAGTGATAAACAGCACTGATAAACAACACTGAAAGATTAAAACCATTAACAGCATAGCTAATACCTGTGCTGAGTCCTTGTAAGAGAGTCATACATAAAATTACTGACGGTTCCTTATGTACCAACTTCATCCTTGGCCTCATCCTCTGGGATATTGTGTGTTTGTCACTTGCTGAATCAAAGGGAGGGTGCAGTCTGTGTCAAAACAACTTCTATCTGAGCAGCCTGTGGCACACAGACATGAAGTAAGAAGTAATTGAAGTGCTAATTTGTTATAGCTGAATATTGCAATATATTGGTCCTTTGTGCACTAGGTTGTTATGTATATTCCAGGTTCACTGCTGACATGGTTTGGGGGAAAACTGGGCTTTATGAAACAGCCCTGATGCACTAAAAAAGTTTTGTGAAATGGATAAAATACTTGTGTTTGAATTTTATTGATTGATAGTAGGGGAGGTGAAATAGGAAACTGTATATCTGCAGGCAAGTGTATGCAGACAGATCAGAACTGCCAGAATAAAGCAAGCTTGGGAAGAGGAACATGATGTAAAAGGCAAGTGAAAAAGCAAGGGGAGGTGACTGTGAACCGAGTACTGGGAGTAAAACAGACTAGAAAAGATCTAAAAATAGAACAAAATTAAAAAGGCACATTATTGGAAGTAAAACAAGGAAGGGCCACTGAGACTTCTGTCAGGAAAAGATGTGGAAGTATGCAGGTAAACCTCAGCAGTGGAAAGGAAAAAGCAAGAACAACAGTTGACTTGCTGAGTTCTGGGGGCTTTTTGCAGATTTTTTTTTTTTTCTTTTTTATTAAAAAAGATTGGCAAAATCTTGTGGCTGTTGATAATATCAGAGTATGAGGGGAGAACTTCAACAGCTGACAGATGATAATGCAACTGTCACTGTTGTGCATGTGGGGAGATGTCTCTGAAATTTATGAAAGTGATTCTAATTTCTAGCCCTCCCAATTTAAAGTACAAGGGGTTGAGAAACCTTATGGCCTTAGTGTTGCTGTGGGGAGCGGATTTGGTGTTAATTCAAGGCACATTACGTGTGAGAGTCACCACCAAGAACTTCCTGAAGCATCTGGGGTTCCCTCAGAGGTGTCTCCTGCAGTCCTGGAAAGACCTGGCCCCGTTTCACTTATGAGATCTGACGAGATCGTAGCCTGGGGTGGGAACGGCTCCTGCAAAGAGCTCCACAGAATCGGGGAAGAGGACAGATTGGGGTCGGGCTGACAAGATTTAAGTTGACACACATTTTGTGAAATGAAAAGGTCGTGTTTCAATGAAAAAGGAGTGGGGGTTTTGTTTGTGGGATTTGTCTTCTGGCTCAAATTTCACTGATGGCAATCTGGCCCACAAACGTAAGTGAATGCCGCCAGTCCTTGGATATCAGGGCTTTATTATGGATTTCAGGTGGTTGCAGCTCATTCATCTGATATGTTCCCATTGCACAAATAGACCAGTGCACTCCACACCTCCCACACCCTTTGTATATGAGGAGCTTCACCCATGGCTTTATAAACTAATAATATCTAAGAAAGCTTTGCACCTCTCAGCAGGATGGCAGAACTGCTCTGATTCCCCTCCTCCTTGAAAAATTGAGCTGGGGGAAAATGTCCCTGTCCTTTTGTCCCTACTATAAAATTTTAAATCTAAACAAGTAAAGACTTTAAATAGGGTAAAACTTCAATAAGGAAATTTTTACTTCTGTTGAAACATTCCTCTCGTTTCGTTCTGGGTTTTTTTCCTATTGAAGCACTTACAGCATCACCTCAAAGCTGTAGCTGTGCTCTGTGCTGTCTTTAAATGCAACAAAAAGAGTTGCTTCTGGCACAAAGATACTATAATTTATATATAACATAAAGCAACTGTAGGGAGCTCTCACTAATACAGATGCCCCATCTGGAAATAAGCTGTTGAGCTGTCTGCTGTGGACAGGAGGGTTGGGCTGGAGGTTTCTGTTCTCTGCATTTGAGACTGCTTTTAAAGGACTTCTGCTGATTGTTATTTTTTCCTTCTTCTCAGTACTTTTCTCTTTGGCATTGATTTGTTTACAGCTCTGTGAGTTGCACCCAATTTCCACCTGCCATGGAGGTGCGATGACTTAAGTTGGATCTCATACATAAGGAGCCCCTAATATCAGTTGGAAGTACAATACTCCTAAGGTGTTTCTATTAAGACCCTTAACTCACTGGTCCTATTTTTTCCCTCATGCAGCTGGTGTGGCTACTGCAAGCACTTGGTACCTGAAAGATAAATCTTTGATTTTCCTAAACACACACGCATGGTGATGCGATTTTTGGAACAGATGGAAGCCATTCCCTCAAACACTATTAGTGACTAACATGACAATAAATTCTTCCACTTATACTGCAGTGCTTCTTCCTACAGAGGCAAAAAAGCACTTCCATTTTTGCCTTCTTAGATCAGAACAATCAGCATGCCCACAGCATCTAAAGAAGAGCATTTCCCTACTCAAGTCAATATCATAGCAGCAAATCTCCACTCCACGGGCAAATGAGTTGTGCCAGGCATTTTAATGATGGGGTAGGTTAGCCAGGTTATAATTGTCTTTAATTTGCACTTGCAGAAGCTGTAACATTTACCTGAACATGACTGGCACTGGGAGAAGGGGAAAATTATGTCACACTTCTGAAAAAGAATCAAAGAAACAACTTCAGATCTCATATTTGAAACAGAATATCCTGCTGATTGACCACGCACATTGGTAGCAGTAGGATTTTTTTGATCCATAGAGCTGAATGATCGCTGCAAGTAGTGAACACAAAAAATTAGTTCCATGGTGGAAAGCATATACTTTTGCTTTTATTTTATCTTTTCTTTTTTCTTTTTCAAGAGCATTTCAGAAGGCTCAGCCCTTCTCCCTGCTGAATGCCACATTGAATCCCTGCTCTTTGCTCCATTGTCCTCAGAGACCTGGAAAATTTTTTAACTAAGGTTATCTGAGGTTTTGTCTAGTTTAGCTATTTTTAATAACAAAAAGAAGAGGCTGTCCTTCCCTTCCCGCCCACTATTGCACCATTTTACAGTAAAATATAATTTCCTTCTTAAGTAAGAAATGGGTGATGAACACAATAACTAGTGCAGGTCTGCACACCAGTCCTGGCACATCTCATGAATTTCCAAACCAAGGCTGGGCTTTCTCTTCTGTTGTGTCTTGCAAACTTCCCCTCTTTCTTTGCAGAAGTTCTTGCAGAAAACACCTACAGGCTTCAATTCCATCCTTACTGCTGCATTTTTTTTGTTATTTTTCAGCTTCTGCAGTGAATGGCTTTTGCTGTCAGTGTTTCTGTTCTGTAGGAGGGAGCTGTGGGTGGTTACAGCTGTAACGTGTGCTCCATAATCTCGAAGCATTTGTTAGAAAATTTCCCGTTTGCTCTGGTTCAATTTTTAACCAGTTGAGCGGCGCACGCCGGTGCCCTGGGGTAGCCTTGCTGCCCTGGCATCACAGGCTGAGCTGCATCCCACCAACATTTGGAGCACTTGCCAATTGCAGCAGGACCCCACGAGACCCAGAGCCTTCAAAGAGAGGATGAGATGAGGGGTGGGGGTTGTATTTTAAGCCTAGCAATCCACTGTGGGTGGGAATTGAGGAGAGAGGCTCCTGAAGGTTTGATTTTGTGTTTGGTTTAATTTTTTTCTCCCTAATCTTCTGGCCAGCCAGTCCGCAACCCACATTTCTGCCGAAGCTCCTGAGGGCATATTAGAGGAGAGTGGGAGTTGTCTTTTTGGTAGCCAGCAGCAGAAGGGCCTAAGTATTGATTGGGAAATGTGTGAGAAAAGCAGAAGGCATGAACAGCAGGTGGTTTGGATGGGAAGAGGCATTTCAGATTAGGGAGAGGAGGAAATAGACCACTGCTTGCCTTGGTTTGCATCCATCCTGAGCATTTGAGAGCATGTGGATGTTATATCCTCATGTTAACACTCTCCAGAAACCCTTTTCTAAAATTTTCTGGTTGGGATGTGATCTTTGCCACACACGTTTCCTTGATACTGTTGTTATAGAGACATTCCTCCTCTCCCCGTGCCAGCTATTAAGAGCCATCATGTGCAATGGCATTTGAGTTTATTCTTCTCCTGACATTAGCAGAGAGCTTTCTTCTCTTTGTAAATGTTGAAATATTTTGCAGCTTAGATATAAATATAGCAAAATCATATCGCTTTAGCTCCAGCATCTGGTAGGATCACTTTAATATATAATTGAGTAAAAATTAGAATTTAAACAGCAATTTTGTCACTATTTTGTTACTTTAAAATCAGAAAAATCCAACTTATTTTAGTCATGATGTGGATAAACATATATCTTCTTTCTTTCAAACTAAAAATAGTGACAAATTCAATCTCTTTTTTCTCTAATTGCTTGCAATTTATATTTGCGGTGGCTTCAAGATTTGAAGTGTGGATCTGCCTACTGAGCAGTCTATGGATTAATGGATAGAGGATCATGGGCTTTGTCAGGGAGGCAGACACAAAACCTTGGTTGCCTCTTGTTTACTGTGATGGGAGTTCACTTTTGGTAATCTGGTAAAGAAATGAATGCCAGATGAAATGTGTGAGTCTCAGCTGTGTACAGAGAGGTTCCTGCAGTGCTGGGTGTGCCACAGGGATAGAGGTGGCAGTTCTCTACACTGCTAAAATACAGTATTCAACCTCTCTCTTGAGAAACTACATGGCAGATTTGTGGTGGGTTTTAAAACTGAAACAGACGATCTGTTTATTCTCTCTTCTTTCCCTTCCCCTATTTCTTCTTTCTTTCTCATTTCTTTCCACTCCCTTGTGTTTTTGGGGAGCCTTTGGACCCAAAGACCTTTGAAAATCTGTCCCAGGTTTTGTCTTTTCAAATCTGGTCTCATTTTCAGTGCAGAAGCTTTATTCAAGCCTAGTAGTAGGTAGAAAAATATGTTCAGGAGAGGAGGCTGCGTGGAAGAAGTTTAGGAGCTCTTTTGTGAACTAATTATAAAATTAGTATATTGGTCTAACCTTCTGAACAAAGACTGTCAGGCATCTATATTCCCTTTTTCACAGTAATTCAAGCCTTTAAATTCCCTGTTTATATTAAATCAGTTGATGAAACTTCTGTGGTTCTCTGCAAGGAAACATTTGTTTATACATATAGAGAGAGCCTGCAGTGCTGGGGAAGGGAAATTACTCTCTTTAGGTCTCAGAGCTCCTCATTCAGTAAGTTCCTCTTTGCAAGGGTGAAATATTTTCACTAGTCTTGGTTTGTAATTTGAATTTTTATGTAAAAGTAGTATGACTATTGTTTGGGAAAATAACTGAGCCTTATTTAATTTCAGTGTTTTGTTCTTCTGGTGACTTAAGATTGAAGTCATACACAGGAGATCTGTGGCTGTGTCTGGAAATTAATGTCTTGAGTCCCTGCTTCTACTGCAGCTACTTTGGGGGAGGACCTTCTTGGTAAACAATGTCTGTGCCAGAGGTCCATGTTGTAGTTGGAAAACCTGTTACATCTGTTAAAAACCTGCAAAAGGTGGGCCCTGCTGCAAGTTTTATCTAAAGTTAATCAAAGCAGATAATGTGGGCAAAGGATGGATAAGCCACCGCAGGCTTCCCAATTCCAGTGATTTAGATTATGTTGTTCTTAATCTACACAAAGGCCTCCCCCTTTGGAAGAGATGGCCAGTAAAAAAAGAAAGTTTAACATCACTTGGTGGTTGTAATTTGCTATCTTTTTGCATCACAACACTTATTTTGCAGTGTTTGGAAAAGAACTGTTGCAGAATGAGAGAATTTTACATGCCATGTCTTCATCTAAAAGCTGTGGCACGCATTAAATTTAATTACTCTCCTTCTATGGCTTAAATTGAGGGCAGCTTCAAAAATGAGGGTGGCTTCTATTAAACTTAATTACTTTTCCCTGCAGTCTGCATGGTTAGTAATCACGGGAAGATTCTAAACAAAGATACAGTAGAGAGATTCTTTTATGAGAATAGGGCTGGAAAGTAGCCTATAAAATATAGAGAGATGCCAAATACCTTTTATATCCAGCTTAAATTTATTATTGTTATAGTTAGCTAGTGCAATAATAATAATAATAATGTTTCAGCATGATTAAGAAGGTATTGTTGGGCAAGAGGTGTTAGTTGCATTTGGTCTTTCAAGCAATGAAATTCCTCAATTTCTTCAAGTTCTTTTGCAGATTTACGGGGTGAAAAAAGGTTAATAATAGAATTTTTTACAATGTGTTCTATTGACTATAGATGGCAGATCTGACAGTTAAAATGAAAATTGTTCCAGAAGAAACTAATTATTTGAGATGTTAGAGGGATGTATAATTATATTCACCTTAAAAAAAGAAAAAAAAAAAAGGGAGGGGGGAAGTTTTATTACAACTGTGCTTTTTAAAGAACAAGTGGAGAAATAAAAGTAGTAATTGTTCTTAATTATAGCTAACTGTAATTGCACACGACCACAGTATGCAGCACATCAGCAGCAGATTAAGAGATCCTGGCATATGTGTAGTGTGCAGAGCAACTTTGAGAAGAGGTGCAGTTTTATGAATATAGTTAAGTATAATTTAGGTCTCCTAGCTCTAATTCCATCCATTTTGATTTTATTTTATTTTTATGGCTATTATGGCAAGATAATTGTCCGCTGGAAAGTGCTGCAGCAATGATTTGTCTGTTACAAAGGAGTCAAAAATCTTCCAAAGGAAAACTTGTTTTCTTTTACACCAGTGATGTGGTGGGACCAGGGGAGATTTTCCTGAATGCCCTTGTGTATCTCCTGATGCAGATAGAAGGTTAGAGGGATATTTTTGTCAAAAGCATCTCAATATAAGCAGTACCGAGCTCCCAAGGATTCTGCAGCATGGCTGGAAATCTTTGTTAGCAATCTATCCACAAGTTTTTTTTAGATTCAAACCCCTCAAATATGTAACCCATGAGTCTTTAGATAATGTGAAAATTCTGCTTTGAACAAGATCCAGAAATGCGAATGCCTAAAGGTAGACTCTGATTTCTTCTCTTGCACCTGATTTGCAGCCTCACTTTTTTTCTCTCAGCTGAGTGCACGCAGCTCCTGGTTTTGAGTGCAGCCTTGCCTGTAGAACATTAAGCTGTCGTTACAGAGTGAACTAAAGAGGGAGTCCAGATGCTTAAAGGAAGCTGCTGAGCTTCAAAACTACTGGCTGCATTTCCTGCTCCGAAACTGATCATTACTGAAAGAGCAGGGGTCAGTGTGCACCACGTTATCAATGAGCATGTGCATGGTCTTGTGATGATAAATTCTGCATCTCTTTAGTACATCAGATGCTTTCAGCCTTTGTCTTGATGTGCCAGGATGCTCTCCCATGTTCCCAACCTGTTTTAAGCTGTTCCTTTTACCCAAAAATAAATAAAGCCCATCTGCCACTGAATGCCTTCTTTCCAAAACAGAGTTTTTCAAAATGTTTCGGTCTTGGGCCAGCAGCAGAGTCAATTCAGCCTGAAACTTGGTGGACCAGAAGGAATCTTTTGAACTGCTGAGATAGGGTTGATTTTTTGCCCTGTTTGCTGGCATAAACCACAGCCCCAGTTGTAAGAAGCTGTTCTTCTAAGCTTTTCTGTCTTAGTAGTTTGGGGAAAGTGATTTGGGATGCCTACCCCAAATCAGCAAAGAAGGCTCTCTGAAAGAACCATATGGTTTTAACACAGGAGGTGTCACCAAGATGGACAATAATGCACAAGAAATGAGTGGCAGATACATTCAAGAGTGAAAAGAAATTGGATGGAATCACTCACAGAAGAAAGGAAAGGTAAAATTGATGGCTGGGTACACAAGCAAACATGCTGAGGTGTATGTATAATAGAAATTAAACCCATTCCTGCAGGTAGCAATAAGAAATCAAAACTTGTTGTTTTGCTGTGTGGAGAATCTCATGATAAGTGGCATGTTCTAAATAAATCATTCACTTCAAACGGCAGCACTGTAGCAAAAATGTATCTATTACAGGGCTGCTAATAAGCAAATGTGAGCAGTATTTCTTGACAGCAGGCTGTGATTGTTTTTTAATAAATCTGTGTTAAGTAGGAAAGGAATAAAAGCTGACACCCAAATAGAAATCCACTTTGGCTCTTGTTCTCTCACTCCAGTATAGATGGATGCATTGACCCAGATCAGAAATTCTTGAAGGATAATTCTGGTTAGTAGAAGCCAACATGGAATCAAATGTGTATACATTTGTGTATGTGTTCCCAGAAAAGTTAATGATACCATTGCAAATGCCGAACATGTTCCCCACTCCTCTTTGTTAATACAGTGTTGCTTATGCTCTGCAATAAACTATTATTTCTGTCCTATTTCTGTAATTACATTTAATAATCATCTCTCACAGTCCAATAGTATCAAACGTAGGAGTCTTTTCAACAAACCATGATAAATAGCTCTTGCCGAACTGTTGTACTTGAGGAAGCTTTATGGCTCTCTTTGTAAGATTTGTCATTTTCTTAATGCAGCTTCAAAAAGCTGCTGAGCTTTGTTAGGGACCGCCACTGTATTTTTCCCTTCCCCCTCTGCCTTCAAGTGTAGCTGGGTAAATGAAACTTAATGTGCCATTTCCAAGCACTGTGACACTCCTCCAGGGCTGGTTACATTTACCATTGCTGAAGTCTAAATAAGTGAGTTTTAACGAGCAGGAATGGTTGCTAATAGCCGATTCAGGTACTTAGTAGTCCGTGTTATTTAAGTGTGGTAGAATTACAGAACATAAATGGTCTGATGATTAATAGATGAACCTGCTACATATTGCAGTCTAATAGTTTTTTGCCATTAAAGAACTATCTTAACATCTTTGGGTTTGGATGTGGCTGGGGAGAAAAGGGCTTGCTTGTAGATTTATATCAGTGGTAGCTTACACTTTAAAACACTTTATATCGTAATTTCACAATACCATTGCTATATCGTTCAGTAACATTTATGAACTTGTTAGAGAACAATGGTGCTTGTGTACTTCCATTTCCTGAGGTGGACAGCTCAGCAGATTTATTCTCTCTGGTTAGGGTTGTCAAAAATAAACTCAACCCATCCTTTTAAGGTCAGAAATAAGACAGGGACTTAGATCTTAATCTCTTGTCTTTTCTTTTCTTGTCCCATTAATTTTGGGCAGTGGTAGATGGACCAATATGAACAAAAATTGACTGTGTTGTTTTAAACATTTTTGATTTGTGGGAGGACAGGTGGCAAGAGGGAAAAAAAAGAGACAAAAAATAACAGATGAACAACAAATGAGCAAGAATGAAGAAATAATAGCGTCCAACATCTGTTGCAGTTTGTGTTGAGATACTCCAAAAGACACCACAGTATTTATGGAAATTGTATGAGGACTGTTTTGAACTGGAGCTAATGGGACACAGACTCCTGACTGGCAGGCTTGTTCAGAGTCCTTTCTACATTTTTCCTATTCCATCCCATGTTTCAACCTGGCATCACTGTATTTTAGGTTACAAGGAGGAGATGTCAGGACAGAGAGGAGCTAAGAAGTAAATTTACCCTTGATTAACAACTACAAAAAGGAAGTAACCATTTCAGCAGGTGGATGAAATGACAATATGGACAAATATCTGAAGGAAATGTTAGCAACATTCACGTTCCAGGTAGACAAGCTGCTTGCAGTAGTTCCTGTATCCATCTGATGAAAACAGTGCTGAAGGAGAGCAGGCTTTTCCAAAGCCATTGAATGCTTCCCCAGAGGCAGGATTAAGGTAGTGGCAGCATTTATCAGAGCTGGTTTCTGTGTCCACAGCTGGCAGGGTAGGCAGGTGAGTGTGCATGTGCCCATGCTACAGTGTCTGCCCATGCTCAGCACCCCTCCTACAGTGTGGAACTTCAGCAGGAGCTGATCTTAAGGGATTCCTGGAATTTGCTCCTTCTGAGTGGAAAAACACAGCGAGAGTGCACCGCTCTCAAAACTGAAAATGGGAAGAGTCTGCTCTCACCCAGACCCTGGAGATTTGTGGGATTTTCAGCAGGGTTGCTGTTTTGGGGGGTGTTTTTATTGGTCATGTTTTTTTTTAAAATTTGTTTGGCTTTGTTTGTGGTTTTTTCCCCTGGTGGTTGCTGATGCCATTCCTGTATTTTTGCATCCTGGACTGGGCAAACAAGGCCATCCCCTTCCTTACTTATGTGGATTCTCCCAAGGTACCCATACTTAGCATCTCACTTTGTTCTAGAAGTCCTTTCTTCACAGAGCTTCAGAGATCCCCAAATGTTCATCTCAGCCCAGCCTGCATTGGCTAAGAAAGTGAGTAACTAGTTGAATACATAATAGCTGAAGTATCCAAGTTGTTTAGTTCGAGTAGAGTATTTTGAGACCGGGATGAGATGCCATTTCCAAGCTTGGCATTTCTTGGCAGAGAATCAAGAGTTCTTACTTCTCTGAAATAAGTTTAAATAAAGCCTACAAACTTTTTGAGTGGCTTGAAGTTTGTGTATATTAGTGAAAACATCTGACACCAGGGAACACCAGAGTTTTGAACTGTTGGCATTGTGAGATTTGTGAGGGAAATATGGGCAGGAAGAGTGAGGTGTAGGCATTCAACAGAAAATGGTTGTTAGGGTGGCTTTTTCTTTTTGACATTCATCACTGAAGACACCAACTTTTGACCCAAGCAATGGCTCATCATAAAGACACTTGTGTAAATTGTACACATAACTGGGCCTCTCACCCTACACAAGTATGACAAAGTCTTAAATATCTGAAGATACTTATTGAAGCCCTGTATAACATGTCAGAAACGAAAGAAAAAATCTAGGCTATCACCATCAATAGAACTTGAATAATTTCCATGTCTTTTTGTGTATATCTCATGTAAATTTGTGAATGTGTGACTTCTTGGGGTTGCTCAGCCTGGAGAAGAGAAGGCTCCATGAAGTCCTATAGCACCTTCCAGAACCAGAAAGGATCTACAAGAAAGAAAAGGGGGGACTCTGCACTGGCGAGTGTTGTGACAGAAGGGGTAACAGATTTAAACTGAAGAGGGCAGATTTATATCAGATATTAGGAAGAAATTCTTCCCTATGAGGGTGATGAGGCCCTGGCACAGGTTGCCCAGAGAAGCTGTGGCTGCCCCATCCCTGGAAGTGTTCAAGTCTAGGTTGAACGGGGCTTTGAGCAACCTGGTCTAGCAGAACATTCCCTGCCCATGGGATGATCTTCCAGGCCAAACCATTTTATGACCCCATAATTCTTCTGTAGAATTAGCACATGGCCCAGAATTCTCCTGCAGTTCTATATTTGCACTACTGGGTTTGACCCGAAGTTGCTGCTGAGATTTTGGGTGTGATTCCCCTCCTTTCCTTGGCACAGTGAGAAGAGATGGTGGCAAAGTAACCACAACTGCACCAGTGGCAGTGTTGCATGAGCTACAGGTCAGTCAAATACCAAGTGTGTAAGATTTTTTACACTGGGAGATTACAGCAGGTTCAATGAGCATATGGGGAGGAACATCTGCTCTGCTTTGGATGATCTTTCTTTTCATTTTGGAGAGAGACAGAGGGTATTTTCCTCCCACTGAGCTCCCTAGGCAGTTGCCTGTGCATCACTTCTTTCTCTTCCTGTACTAACAGGGTGAGGGTGTTGGAGTCAGTACCATGCTGGATTCTCCCCCATGTTCTTTGTGCTGCTTGCTGTGTCCTGGAGAGACAAATCCTGTACCCACTGTGTACCCACAGTGCTTGCTTTCTTCATTTCCAAGCCATCACCTTTCAAAATGCACCGTTTGCCTGAGAAAACACATGGCAATAGCCACGTGCACAAAGGCAGGCTCTGACCTTGGAGCAATGCACCAGAGTGGGATCTTTATCTCCTCTCCATGCCCTGGCATTTCTCCCTAATGACCCTGGCTGAATTGCATCCCATCTGAGCCCCCATCACCTCTCTCTCAAATGGACTCTGCTGTGTTTCTCCCACCTATTAATTTCTACTTGCTCTTTAATAGCAGAGCAAAAGATGTAAGAAATAGAAGTTTCATACGATGTCCTTGGTGGGTAGTTAGACAAGGGGCCAAAATCTTAGCTGGGAGTGGTGGTTAAATTGAAGGAGTGAGATTTTGGCCTGAATTATGCTTTGAGCTGTAAGTTATAATATTGCTGTATTCAAAGATGCTGGGGTGGAGGGTAAATCAAAACTTAATTTTTTATAAAATATATAAAGTAGTCACAATGATGAGGGCAGATTCTATTTGGGGTATTATTTGTACACAGGATGTATGCTGGACTCGAATAATTTTCATGGCAGGTGGATATCACTGACTACGTAGAGATTTCTTTCCACATACCTAAGGAAGAATAAAAAATTCAGAAGTAGCAAATTTAGAATACTGAAAAATGCGGCTTTTAAAAATAATCATGGGTGAAAACAACAAGCATGTTTGCTCATGTCCTTTATCTCAGTCAGCTAATCTTGCAGAATGACACATTGCATAGAAATAGATATTTACATATGAACTTGTTACATCACTTCCTAAAAAAAGAGTATTTAGCTTGTACTTAAATAGCACATTCAGAGACTCTTTATGTAGAATTTCTGCTGCAAATGTGTGATCCTTGTTAGATAGCTAAGCTTGGTGTGAAGATATAACATGGCATTGTATTTATTTGCTGCTTACTGTGTGAAAGATAAAATACTTACAGAAGCATCAGCTTGAAATTTTGATAGTTTTTAATAGTTTAGGCATCTTAAAAGATGAAATTGGTTTTGACCATTTTGATCTCTAGTTGGCATACAGAGCAATTCTACCAAAAGATATGTAAAGAGCATGCAATATGGAAAAAACAAAGCCTTCTCTGAAATCTATCAAATCACAGCAAAACTGAATCCAGGATTTAAGCCCTGTATTGTATCCAAATGTAGCCCGTTTATGTTGTTGCACGCTAACAAATCTGAGATACTATCCAATTTAAGACCAGTGAAATATCTTGTGTCTCACAATGGCATTTCAATACACACTATTAATTCTTCCAAGTCAAGGCAGACGCAGTCCCCAATGTGATTTTAGGAAGAGCAGAGACAACAATGTGTCTTTGGAGGTGCCATTTTTCACCCGGAATGTGAAATCAATGTCCTGACCATTTGCGGTCATTAAAAATCCCACTGCACCATTCTGCAATAGTAGAGGCATTGACTCCCAAGACTTGGTGAAACTCCAAGTAATTATATTCCTCCTGATACAAGCTTCCTTTTAAAGCTAATTTAAAGTTCCTCTTCAACTGTTCTCCCCTGCTTTGAGTGGAAAATCCTTCTTATCCCTTTGTAAACTTTTCTTTATTTCTGCTTTATACTGACAATTAGAGTCTGTCTTTTGCCACATTGCTGATGTATGTCTAGAAGCAGAGAACGTGTCTGCAATTGTGGACCCAGCAATTAAAAAAGCTTCATTGGTGGGCTGGTTGAGGGGTGTTGTTCAACAACAAATTTTGGAGCCTTCTCCACCCCAATTTTTTTGTGTTGCTCAGTGGTGCAGTGTCTGTGCGCAGGCAGAGCCAGGAAAAAGTGGTCAAAAGCACCAGGTGATTTGTTTGTTCTGGCAAGTCAGATTTACCCCTGGAGCAAAGCAAAGAGCAACTTATGGTTATGAAATATTTGGAAATATTTCAAGGTAGAACTTCCCAGTTATCAACAGTATTGCAATGCATTATATGCATCAGCACTCTTGACATTATCCAGTTATGCTCAGTGGATATTCCTGGAAAAAAACCTGTAACATTTCAGGTGATCATCCAAAATACGTCATTTTTCTTCAACATGGACTTTTTTCTGTTTACAAATATATCCCTTCCAGGAAGATCAATGCTTATGTCAGTGGTAGGACTCTGCTTAGTGAAGGGTTGAATGTTTCATTCAAATCAGAAATATCAGCTTAACCTATTGGAGTTTTTTGTGCTTTAAGGAAAATGAGCACAAGTAGTGGAAGTTACAGCTTCTGCACATCCCAGGGAATCAAAGGGGTCATGTTCACCTGTCCTGGAGAAGACAGGACCTTTTAACCCTCCTTGTTGAAATGTTGACTGGTCGTTCTGATGCCTAAAACCAAGATCCCAGGGTTAGGACACCTCTCTTTCCAAACTGGGAGAATCCCCTTTTCTGCATCCTGGGGCTTTTCTGCTTGTATTTGAGCTGCATTCTTATTAGCACACCATGCAGCTCCCCTCTCCAGCTTCGCCCTTATCCTCATGTGCCTTGTGTGCCGTAGGCGGGCTTTATCCTCTCCCCAAAGTGTGAGATGGAAAAAGGAAGAACGGTAACACGATTGCAGGAATGTGTTGCTGCCTTTTTTCGCATCTTCCCCAGCACCCCGACAGATTGCTTAGCTAGAATCCATATGCTTTCCTTTTCAGAACAAAAATTGTTCTTGGTGGAGACCTAAAGTTGCTAAATCACTAAGGGTCATGATCCCGCAGAACTAAAAGATGATTTCTAAGTGTAGTCTTGACTTGCATGGTTTGAACTCGGTACTTGCTCAGGTTACTGGTGTGTAACCTGGTCATTTAGCTCAGATGACCTCAACTGCCCTTTAAAACCTGCCCTGCTTCTTGTGCCTCAGTTTACACTGCTGCAGAAACACAGCAAAAATCATCAGATGATTTGGGTTGGAAGGGACCTTAAAGCATCTCGTTCCAAGCTTCCTGCCATGGGCAGGGACACTTTCCATTAGACCAGGCTGGTCTAAGCCCCATCCAATCTGGTCTTTTCATCACTTCCAGGGATGGGGCAGCCACAGCTTCTCTGGGCAAACTGCAAAACGTTGCAGAGTCAAACTTCAGAGCTGTGTTGTGCCAAATCCTGCATGTAGGTGGGTAACAACAGCTGCCAGTCAGCCTCAGAGAGCAGAGCACCATATGATTTCTCTGTGAACAAAACATTTAATATAAACACAACACTATCCAGATATTATGAAGAGTTTTCCTGAACAACTCTTTTTAAACAGAACTATTAGGCAGTAAAGTCTGTTTGCTATCTTTATGCAGATCTTCCCACTTCCACTTCACTGTAAGGTTTTGACTAAAATATTTATACTTTTCTGCTTTGGTATACATCCTACTGCAATCCTACAGGCAGGACTTCTCAGCCTGCAGAGAGAAATGACAAAATGCATGTGTGGTGTTTGGTTCACCCACACTGGCTCTCTGGGCTTTGATAAGAGCTCCATGGTCCTCTCGAGGGTGCAGAGCCTCTCCAGTAGGTCAAAGCTCCTCACAGGTCTCAGAAACAATTTGTAACTTTGCTTCTTTGGAAGACCCCAAGGGAGGGTGCAGTATTTTGGGGTGCAGATGTCCAACCAGCACTCTCCTAGTTTCAACAGCACCCACATCTTCCGTATGTACAGATCGTGTTGTCCCAAATCTGTCCTTTGCAGCCAAACAGAAAATGCTTATAAATTGTAAATGTAAATGACCTTCCTGGGAATGGTGCCCTGCTCTTCCATAATGTCACCCTCCTCGTCACAGCTTTTCCAGGGTCTTCAGCCAGGTCCTCTCCTTGCCTTAGCACTGTTGAACATTAGCTGATCCCATTTGCATTGGATTTCAGTGGAATTTAAGGCAGCTCTGACAAAGAATTCAAGCTTCCATCCTCACTCTTTTTCAAGGTCATCCCTTCATATCACAGGCAGGATGTAAAAATACATGATCTTATATTCATTCTCCCTTTGAGTATTATCTTCTTGTTTTCATCTAATAATTTTTTGTTTCCTGTAGATACAGTAAATTGTGAGTTATATTTATTGTGTGTGTCTTTGGGGAGTACTAGGGGTCTGAAAATTGGTTGTGCAAGTCTAGTTTCAGTTTCTTGAATGACTGCAGAATGACCTATTATCTTTAAACAAACTTCAAGGGTTTTCTTGTTGAGTAATTTGCTCCAAAAGATTTTCTTTTTTAAGCTCCCATGAAATATATTTATAGAGTGGTGTTTCAATTCCTGATATTTATAGAAACACTTAATGTGGACATTAATCATTTTCAGCAGTCTTTGTACCATTTATTTTCAATGGCATGTTGGGGATAATCGCGTTTGTTTTCTGGGAAATAACATTTTTAATTTGATAATCTTAAGAGGGGTTAATTTGTTTTTATGGTAGAAGTGTTTACTGAGTTAATGAGAAGCAGTGAGATCTTTGGATAGTTGGGAACTAATCAAACTTTTACTTGTTTTATTTGAGTTGGAGCTGTATTTCAAAAACCATTACCTTACATATTTTTGCTCAAAAATAGAATTTGATCTGACCGAATATCAAATTGGCAACAAAATTAATTACATTAAAAATGTATGTTAAAGACCCGCAGTGTCTTTGTTTAACATTCTGATCACATTCAGATTTTTTACCACTGCATTGACTATTTAATAATTGTTTCCACAATGCTAACACCCCTTGTAGAGTGGGTTATTTAACAAGAATGAAAATCTTTAGAAATTTAGATGCACCAAGCACTCACTGCTCTGCTCAGAAACTGACAGTGTGGTTCCAGTTTAACATCCTCTTTTAAACCTACATGATTCTGCTTCTTGATGCTTCCTGCAGCACCCACCCATGATTTGCCTGGTTGTCTCCTTAAGCTGGGTGAGCAATTGCTATTTTATAAAATGTGCTGCCATACCCTAAAGCAATTCAGTTTGTGCCATTGTGTTACTGGAACAGTAATGGGTAGCTAAAGGCTACGGAGCCCCTTTAGAAGAAGAAACAAAGAGATGCCCAGATCCAGGTTCTTTCCTTCAAAAAAAAAACAACATTTCAATGAAAAGAGATGATGTCTGGGATTAAGAGTGGAAGGGGAGAATGTCCTGACTGTTGGAACCATTTAGTGTTTTGGTTCTTTGATAGGTTACAAAATATATCATATTAATTCTTTGAACTGTATAAGTCATGAGTAGAGCTTGGAAAATAAGGCAGTGTGATACCAGTGTGCAGGAGTTTAATGAAAATAAAATATCTAAAATGTTCAGCTGTATCAAATAACCCCATAGAAACTGAGTCTCTATTGCTCTACTCTAATTTCTTTTTCTTATCTCTTTACATTCACTTGCTCTTGCTCCTGGCTCTCACCTTTGATGTCATTTATATCATGGACTTTGTTCATCACAGACACCTGATAAATATGTACCTGTCTGCCTTAGCTGGGGTGGGAACTGTTTTTTTCTGAGGGGGCTTAAATATCTGCTGGACTGTTGCTGAATGTTGCATGCAAGTAAAGGGTATGAGCCATTTTTTATTTCTTGCTTAATCTTCTTCCAACCACTGAACAGGGTTCTGATCTCTGCCTTTTGAAGCAAAGCACTGGGAGGTTTAAGGCATCCTTCTGTGCCCAGCAAACTGCACAGCTTGGAGATAGAGGCTCTGAAAATGCAAAGCTGTGCACGTTTAGAGGGACCATTTCATTTCCTCTGACATTGTAATGGACACCACAATTGCCAGTGTAACCATTAAGGAAAAAGCCTGGTTTCACTGTGGGATGCCAATAAATTAAAAAAAAATTGTAATTAAAATATTAGACCCTCATAGCTGCTCAGAGTTCATATAGTGCCAAAAAAGCACTAGAAAGATCTAGAGAGATCTCCTAAAGAGGAGCTCTGAGTTATTGTGGTTTTAATATATTAACTCTGTAGTTGCCCCATCAAGAAAAGTGATTTCAGAATGTGGGGAAACTCTAGGAGAACCTTCAAAAATATATTCCTTTATTGTTTTCCCTTTGGATGCATAAATAAATTAGCCTTTGGAGTTCAATCTGTAAAGATAAGGTTCATACTCTTGCAACAAAAATGTATAGGGTTGTTTCACTACAAAGAGACCTCTAGATCCATAGTTTTGATAATTGATAAGGCAGGGAAGATCTTGGGACCTATCTTAATTACTACCACCTCCCCTTACAAAAAATATTCCCCTCCAACTATAAAAGTGGATGGAAGGATTTTCTCTGCTGTAAATAATAAGAAGAAAATATTATGCTGGGAATTGTTCCGTATCCTAAGTTCCATCTCCAGATGTGAAATTTTGCAGTTTCTATCTCAGCTGAAGCAAACAGGGTATGAACTAACCAGTTACCCTTTATGCAGAAAATTTGTATATTGGATATAAATTTTATAACTGGACAAGAAAACTGTGGAATGAGATGTACCTCTGGTCAAGTCTAAGACAATGAAGCCTCTTATGCCTTCTTGCTGGTTTGTTAAGGTCCTGTGTATGGGAGAGGAATGAGAAATGGAGTTATCCAGCTGTTTTCCTGATTCTTGGATAAGATTTAGCCAAATTTGCTGGGAGGGAAACCAGGACATACAGTGGTGATAAATCTGGGATGTATTTTAAGGACTGTGTACATAGGTAATGGCAATCTATTTAATTATGCTTTAATGTGACATACCACTACGTTAGCCCACTTTCACTATCTCGCACTCAGCTTCCCTCAAGCAAATTGCACACCATCAAAAGGGTTTCAGACAAGTAAATTGGACAAAAAGTCACATATTTGGAAAATAACTGTTGTTTAAGACCAGCATAAGAAGATTTAATGCTAACATGGTATTTTCTCAGTGCATAACCTGATTGTAGAACTGTCTAATGCCTTGCTTTTGCTGCAGCACTGAAATAAAAGGGAACATTTTCCACTGGAAAATTGGCCCAGTGCTACGTTTTGTCTATGTAAGATCATGCAGTGCTGGCATTTGAAACAGTGATAATTTTATGCCTAAAAATAATGAGTAATTGTACCACGGAGAACTTGATTCTGATAGATCCTTAGATCACACTCCATCATCTGCCTCTCCACATTCTTTTGTATATGATCAGGGGGGCACCGCATCCGCCAGCGACGCGTTTGCGTGCGGAGCCGTGGATGTGTGTCTGCACTCCTATAAAACACCAGCACTACAAAGGCATCTTGAAAATTTCATAGCTGTTTAAAACACAAACTAAGTTTTCCTCCCTTTGTGTCTTTCAGAGAGACTGCCACAGAGTTATCTGGAACATTACCAAGGTAAGGAAGTTGCTCTGAATTGCATCTGTGTGTCAGTGTCTGGAAGGTGCTGAAAGCAGCACGACCTTCAGAGCCAGAACATGATCCTTTTCCCAGGGAAAACTGCTGGGGTACTGAGAACTGGAGGGTGCAGAGAGGAGAGCTCTCCCTGCATGCCACAGACAGACAAATGACACCGAAATACTGGCACAGCCAAGCCCGCACAGCTTAAAGCGACGGGTTGAAGTTGCTTTGAGGCTCAGCACAGTTGTGCACCTGATGAGAAAAATCCCAGCTGTGGCTGCCTTCCAGCTGTGCAATTATACCCATGGCAGGTGGTTTGGCTTTTGCTTTACATTTCACCTCAGGGATGAGAGGAGGGAAACTTGGAGGTAGGAAGAAAAAAAAATCTGTGATCTTAAGGCGTTTTCATTTGGAAAGCAGGAAAGCAGCTTAGACCAAATTCTTCTATGCTGAGAAACTTTTCGTAAAATAATAGAACTAGACAAGACTCCCAGGTTGCTGATGGAGGTTTTTGAAGAGAGACTTGTCTACATATTGTCAGAGGATGCAATAAAATGCTGTAATCATGCAGATAGAGAAAAGGGTGGAGGGAAGGGAAAAAAAAAATCTGATATGGTAATCTGTCACTTAGCAGCAATGCCTGGTGAGTTAAAAAAAGATTCTCTCAGTCCTCTTGTATCTTCTGCCACTGGTTTTGGTCTCAGAGGTGCAGGGGATTTTAGTGGGGTTATGGTTTGGGGTTGAGTTTTGCTATCCTCTAAAGCAGTGTTGTAGTTCAAGCAATGTATAATGCTAAAAGAATATTTCAACAGGAAGGACAAGTTTTCTTTGAGCATGGTAATACATGCGAGTTGCTTCTGATTCTAAGGCAGAGAAAAAATATCTGCCTTTCTTTAGAGGGTGTGTGGTGTATATTAGTTGACATTTTTATGTTGATAAGCTGTAAAAACATATATTTTCACTATATATGGTGACTTCCCCCTGTGTAATGTACCCCTTTGTTCTGTGTGTACAAATGTATGTGATTTATATGATTTGTTCATTTAATAGATACATTTCTTTTTATGGCTTTCTGTCTCTTGGTCTTTGTGGTTGTGCAAGCAAATATGCTGGTGAATTTTGCCATGTGTTCAGAGAGCTGACCAGTGATCAGGCCTATCTGACACCAAAGATTTTGTTCATCTTCCTTGCAAAAAAATTGGGATTCAACAGATTACCCACCTCCTTGGCCAGGAATCTGAATATTGATGCTTAGCTGTATCTTTTACTGGTTTTAGTGCTAAAATATTTCCACTTTCACTGCACTTGGTGAGGTATTATAGGACTAATATACTGGAAACATGGAGTCCTTACATTGCAGAAATGAATTCCACTTCAAATTAAAGTTAAAATGAGACACATAAGTGCTTGAATAAACATCCCATTTCGTACTTGCCATTAATGATTGTCTAAATGTGCTTTTTGAATTATTACCACAAGGCTTTAATTTCAACTGCAGTAAGATGTCACAAGTAAAATCAGATTATACCAGCAAAGTGCACAAGGCATTGTAATTGTGTTATAAATATTAAACCAAATGATCTAGTCATGATTTAAAACAAATGTTTCCAGCTAGGTGCAGGTTGGCTTGTCCTCCAGCCTTCTCCAGGATTCACCTGTTCCTGAATTTCTCTAAGCAAACAGCTCCTTGGGGTTTTTAATCTTACACTGTGATGTATTAATCTAATATTTTTTGTTCTCCTTTCAAACGTCAAGTGACTCGTTTTGCTATTATTAATTCATAACAGTGAAATAGTCTCATTTCCTCCCATCTTCTTCCACCTTTACCCTGAAACCACTTTACAGCATATAAAATTTTAGGTGTTGTACCTCGAGATGACAAAATTAATAACCACTTTCCCATCATTGCTGGGATCCCCATCATTGTATTTTGTCCAGTGGGGCCGAACAAGTCCCCTGTAACACTGGAAATCCAACTCTCCTTTGTCCAGGCAAACACAATACCTTTTCCCAGAGCAGTGATGACTCTTGGATACATTTGTGGCCAGGATTGATCAAATCATTTTCGCGCACTCGTAAACCTGGTGAAAGGGTTTTCACTGCAAGTGGCATAAGTGTGAACAGATGTGTCTGTACTTGGAATATTTTGCCTGGCTGTCAAGAAAGTTTAGGCATGGGTGGCATTAATTATTTATTGTTGTTGTTGTTGTCATTTTAAAAAGTCTCAAAAACCCGTTCTGATTTTTTCATAGTTCAGTTAAAGAGGTGGAATTAGGGATTCACTCCCATAAAGCCCTGTAATTAGTCAGAAGTACAGAGGAGTATGTTTTGAATATTTTCTCATCTCAGTAGTAACCAAGAGAGGTTACATATGTGCATTTAAAAAATATATAACAAAATGTCTTGATAAACGTGGCTTTTTAATATATTCATTTTCCATTAAATACTGCTGATGGTTCTCTAATGATTTGATTTAAGAGGAAGAAGAAATCACCCTTCTTCTTGCAACTGAAGTATGTGTATCACTGATAGGCAAAAATAGAAAAATGTGAGTTGGTGGACATCATTTAGTAGGAAAGATAATAGATTAACTTTGCCTGTAAAAAGATATAAAAATATTCAGTACAATTATATTGTGTCAGTTCTAATTTACCAGTTATTTCTGATGATTTCAGGGAGCTCAGGCTAGAGAATGAATTGAAAATTCAGACTTAAAATGTGATAAAGAAGCTTTACAATTTTTATATTAAATGACATTATTATAGCTATGAATGTATATTGTTTTTTCGAAGAAAGGCTTTCTGTGTGCAACAGCACATCAAAGAAGAGATCTTCACAAGGAAAACTTTACAATAATATTAAGTTGTTCATTGCATGACCTATTTAGACTACTCAGATACTTCTTGTTGTAGACTACATAATTAAATTTTAAATGGAACATGATAAAGAAATTATACTGGTGATCTCTAGAGATTTGAATACCCTATTTGGATCTTTACAAGAGTGTAGCGAAGGCATACTTTTAAAATTTAATAAAGGTCTGGCCTATTTTTTTTTTCCTTTTAGATGCTCTATAGCTGCTGTGGCAGTTCTGTTTCAAACTGTGTTCGGTCTCAACATTTCATAGTCACTACCTGCAATAGCAGAGCAAACTAAAAGTATCAGAAAAAATACAGTTTGAGAAGCTCACCATTATAAAAATTGACAATTAATGACTGGAGATAAACTTCTAAAATCTTGGGGAAGCTAAGCTTGTAGCCAGCCTTTTCTGGACCAGCCTCTGAGCTCAGCAGTCGAGGGGAGCAGTGGATGAATGGAGTCCTGGAGCACAGTGTGAAGCCCTTTGGGCATGAGCGAGATGATGTTTGGAGCTTAAAGGAGAAAATACTCAGCTTCAGTTTCAAAGGAAGGATTTCAGTCTCTAGCCACTTCTGTTTGTTTCTGTGAAAGTTACTTTATATTTAAAGAAGAACAAATATTTTAAATATAGACTAACCGCATGGATTATTTATTTGCTTAATGCTAGGTTAGTATCAACAGAAGGAAAATCTGGGCTGCTTTTCCTCTTTTATGTACTGGCTCAATTTTTCATTTCACTCAAGGGGGGAGTAAAGTTTAAATGGCCACTTCCTCCTCTAAGCTGTTAAAATAAGGGAAAAAAATCAAGCTAATAATTTGCATACATATTTTAATGGAAAATTTTGTAGAAATATCACTGAATCACCTGCTTAAATCTTGAGAAAAACTGAGGGAATCTTGTATTTTGAGGTGAAGGCCATCTTAAAATTGTCATTTAGAAATTTTTTTAGAACTGTAGGAGGAAATCTGCGGTAGATACATTGACGATAAAACAGGCAAGTATGTTCAAAATAGAAATGTAAATCTTTGGCTTGTCCTTGAATTTTAGTCATATACAAACTTATTATATTTTAAACCTGTGATCTAGAATAGGGTACGAACTTTGGCCCTCTTGAGTTGGGGTTTTATTCTCCACCATTCCATAAATTTCTTTAATAATATCTCAGTTCCATTTACTGTAGAGACTTCTGTTCTCAGGTGTCTACAGCATTTTGAAAATAGAATTTAAGTACTGAAGTCACTTTGGTGCTTTTGAAAAATGTTAACCTGCAACTTCACCATTATTGAAATCTAATGCAACTAAGCTTTTATCTAAAGCAAAAAGAAGAATTGACAACCCACCATATGACAAGCAAAATGAAATCTCTTGATCACTATCTGTCAGCAGTCTTTCTAATACCATTGTGTTAGGGAATGATATGTCTTCCAAGAAGCTCAGTACACAAGGTTTTGAATCATTTCTGTCTTGACAGCCTAACACAAGTAACTACTTGTAAGTGCTTGGATGAATTATAAAATCTATGTGGTTCTGTAGAGTGAGTTAATAAAACATCTATCAGCATTTTAATTACTTTGAAATGAAAAGGATTTTTTTTTTCTGACAGTAATAGGGGCATGATCTGAAGACCAACCTGACAGGTCAGCTGCTGTCTCCACTGGGTGTGCAGGGACGGTGGGAGCTGGGGCTGCCTTCTGTGTCTGCCCTTTTGGTTCCCTCCCAGCTGAGATATTCTGGCAAGCAACTTCTCTCCCTCTGAGAACACCAGGTCATACCTTTCACCCCTCATGTTTTCGTGTCCTCTCATGTCACTGGTGCTGCTTTGCCAGTTATGTCAGGCTCGAACGCCCACCCGCCTCCGCCAGGCGTGTCTCTGCCAAACTATGACAGAATTTTCCATACCCTCACATAACATTTACTGAAGCTTTATTCTCTCTTAAATAAAGCAGATATTTGGCACAGTCCATTTGTGATCCTCTCTTCTAATGCAGAAGTTTTGCTTTCCACCTTCAAACAAATCCTTTCTCAAGACTCACTCTTGTTTTAGAGGCATATAAATAATTGGTCAAGAAAACATTGCTCATCCTGGATGGCAGGCAGTTCTAGCTGATAATATTAAAATATCTTGAATGTCAAACTGTATGCAGCAATCCAGAGCTAGTCTTTGGAAATGATATCATCTTCTATCTTTTCCTAAACCTCATCATTAAAAAGAAAAGAAAAAGATTTCAGCCTCGATATTTAAATGTTCTCAAGTCAACTGTCTTAAAGAGCAGATTTTCCATAATTTGGATGCCTGCTATTTTCTAAAGAAAGTAGTTATTTTGAAATGAGACTTGAATTTAACTAATCACTCCCTTATTTAAAAAAAAAAAAAAAAGTATCTCATGTTTGACCTTTCTCTTTGCCTCAGATGCTCATTTTGAAGCATTTCTTCTTTCATCTAACCTTTGAGCTGCTTTTCTGTACTGGAAGCAGGACTGCCTATACCCCATTGTATCTGCTGTAGAGGAATGCCCTGATGGTGCTCGGTCTTTGAGGCACTGGAATATAAATTACAGTAATTATTTAAGATGGTAACAAGTTTGATGTTATTGTAAGATGATCTGGAGGTTTTGAGGAAATAATACACGAGGTCTCTTCAGTAGTCTGATTTTTATTTTTCCTCAGTAAAGCTTCAGTATCCTTAAAATGCAACGTGGAGCTATTCCTTGTAGTAGCTGTCGGCATGTCTCTTTTTGTTGTTGTTTTACAGCCATTTTGAAATATGTGTTTTACAGCTAATGATAATCTTCAAACACACTTATGTGCAATCTGATCCCTTTCTAAAGAGATATTTTTAAAATCTTAAGAGGAGCCTAAGGAGCATAGAGGTGATTATCCATATGTGCTTACTGATGACTCGCATTCAAAAATTACGAAGATACCAAAGGCAGGATTCATGTTGCCTAAATTTAGCTAGCACAAAAGTTCTCTGTTGAAAGAACCAGGGCAGAAATGGAGAGAAATAGGTGCCTCATCCCAGGACAGGGTGAATATCCTTGGGAATTGTTTTTCTTTCTCCATTGCCTGAAAATGGAGCCTGGGGGAATAGCACAGACTAAATGTTTCACCTGATGAGAGCTTTAATTTAAGGTGAGCAGCCCGACTTTTATAAGTGTTAAAGTGCCGGGTGACGTAAGCTGATGTCTGCTGCAGTTTTGAGGACATTGGCATGCTTAACCTCAAAAAAACTTTCAATATTTCGTACTGATGTCCTATATATAGATCCTGGGAAGGAGGGGGGAAAGTCAGATAGAAATCATTGTGGGACTTGATACAGCTCTGACCCAGAATGCAGGAACTCTTCTCACAGTGCAGAGCCCTCCGAAATCACAGCAGCCCTGAAATGGTTCCTAATTATATGTAGACTTGGAATCTTAAAACTGAGTGTAAGTGATTTTACTCAGAGTCTTGGGTTTGGAACCCACAATCATTTTTCCCCAGCAACTGTAGGCATCTTTCACAAACGTTAATGAATTTGACAGCAGATTTTTATCTTAAAAGTCTGGTAGAGCTTTTGTTTTTATTCCCTATTGTGAAGCTCTAAAACTAGAGACATATTTTCCTCTCTTTTTTTTTTTTCTGTTATTCACCTTAACCAGACTTCCAAGCCTCTTTTTAACTTGTTTTACAAAGCATTGCTAAACGTGCCCAATGAGGATAATGTGCAGTAGAAATGAAAGGACTTAGATCTCTTCATTTCCATTCCTGAAGGTGAATTCCAAGATCGCGATTATTTTTATTTATACAGCTCCTAAAGAGTGCTAAATACTTTATGGAACAAATAGAAGACCTCTTGTAAAAAGCACGCATTCCTATAATCTAATTTTAGTCTCAAATCAGGCAGCATGAATGCTAAGCAGCAGGGCTTGAAGAAACACAGAATGTGTTTGAGGGCCACACTAACAAGATTGGGCAGTTACTTAGGTTCATTATCTGTCCCATTTAATAGCACTACAATATCTTGCTGGTTTAAGTTAAATTTACATTGGCCTGTAGAGAACATTTGACTGACACAAGAATGGTATTTCTTGGGTTTGCTCAAAAAATGAGCCTTTGAAAAGGAGTTTGAATGAAGATAGAGAAAGGCACCATTGCAGGTGGATTTGAGATGCCACTCCAGTGTAACAAGCAGCGAATGAAATCAACTTAAAATACTAAGCCTGTTTTCCCCTCCTCACTTCATTCCCCAGCTCAGTCGAAATACTTGTGTTCCAAGTTAGTGCTTTGTACATATCCTTTGCTTAAGTGTGGCTTTAGCCCTTGAAACCATCAGAACAACGTTACTTAGAAATCCAGTGCGAAGGACGAAACTTGTGGGAATAACTCCAGATGTAAATATACATCTTTGTGGGAAGGAGAAGTGTTCACACATCAGGTTGTGGAGAAGCAAACCAGCAAATGGAGATTTGTTAACACGGCAGAGAAGCTCTATCTTAGTACCTTTGCTGTAGCATGAACAAGGCATGTGTCATTTATTACATAATAGAGTATTATGTCATATGTTTTATAAATAGTTAGAAGTGAACTGCTCATATACAGAATTCTTAGCACCAAGCTTGCCATTGGTCCCAGAAGAGCAGCAGCAAGAGACATGGATGGAGCAATGTCAGGAAATTCACACTGCTCTCCCTAAGACAGCAGAGACTCTGGTGTAATGCTCTCTTCAACATTCTCTGCCTTCTGAGCATTGCTTTTATTTATGAAATCACTGCGATTGTAGCATTTACAAAAATTGCAACTATTTGAATGTTTCCAAAAGATTTGCTATAAACTAAAAGCAAATCTTGGGCAATTCTCAGTAAATTATTGAAAGAGGTTTAAAGAAAAACCAAACCCATACGCATTCCCTGGTGTTCAAGGTTAACACTTTATACTTCATCTACATTATATTAAAAACATTTTTACTGGAGTCCATAAATGTTACACATTTTAAAAGGCAACGAGCGCAGTGGGACTAGAAATGTTGCATAAAGCCAGACACGAGACCTGCAAGCAGTAATTGCTGCCTGGCTTTTTTTATTTTTTGAGGGTGCTGACTTCAGATTGCTTCTGTGAGGTGATACCCATTTTTCTGGCTGTATCTTGCCACTGGAAGCAGGCAGCCCCCAAGGTCTTCCTGTGGCCAGCAGCAGACTCTGAGCCCCAAACTCCCGTGTTGGGAGCAGTGTCTCATCGTGGTAATTCTCTTACTGGCGGGGAGGTTTTGCTGGTTTGGAGCCACAGAGGACCTACCCCACTTTCCTGTGTACATTCTCCCAGAGCATTTTGCCAGTTGTGCCCTACACAGCACTTCTGCAGCAGCAAAGTGCCGGCGTGCTGCTTCTCATCACCGAGCTATAATGGAAAATATTTTTCATCCAGGCCCTTTTTAATTTTTAGAGCTCCCGCATCGTTTTGCGCAGGGAACGTTTAAGGCTCTGCAAAGCAGTGATGTAAAGTGGGTGCAAATCATGGCTTTTTGCTGTAATCTAACCTTAATGAATCCCCATGGAGAAAGAAAGAAGGAATACAAGACTAGGCTTTACCTGACACAGAAAAAAAACAACCCTAAAAGCAGAGATTTTTCAGCCCTTTCTGTATATTTTGCTTCTGAACTTGTAGATACAAATGCCACAATGCCTCACATGCTCAATTTTGAAGAACAGTCCTTCTGCTATCAAAGTGATTGCAAAAGTCAGTGCAATTTTAGCATGAGTATTGCTGCTTACTCATTGCTGTGAGATGAATATCCTCTGATTTGATCCCATCGTTGCCACTAAGACTATAGACAGCTCTACTTGATCAAGAGAGAAGAATAAACACATAGCAACTCAGTTTTTGGTAGCATCCTCTTGAAGCAGGAACTGAGGATCATAAACTGGAAGCTTAAAAGAAGGCCCTACCTGAAAGGCTGCTATACTATTTGGAGGTATAGTTTTGGTTAATTGGAAGTACTTGGACAACTGTAGGTGCCACTGACTTTGGTTCAAAGGATGGATGTGCTTTTCTGAACCAGGCTATTAATTCAAGATCTTAAAAGGTGTCTGTGACCTGTAGGAAATCTTCTGTGCTTGGAGCTCAGGAGCCCATCTTTTAGCTAGCTGTTCAAACTTTGGTTTCTTTTTCATGCTTTTCTGTTGGGGGATGCAGATGCACCTGTCCTGATGTGCTGCTGGATGCCAAAGGAACTGTGGCTTGTTGCAGTTGCTGGCAGATTTCATTCCAGGATTGCATGGAGCAGTAAGCAGAAGTTCCTGCAACTATAAAGTTTCATTTAACAAAAATGAAATATTATTATTCATGTCATGAGTAATTGAATCCCCAGATGTTCTCATTTTCTATCAATGGCTGGAGACAATATGACTCTAGATAGGCTGTGACAACATGAATTGATTTCTTTCTCTTTTTTCTTTTTTTTTTCTTTTTTCCCTTTTTTATTTCAAACCTGCAAAGTGACTGTGGTTTTTTTTTTTAGCTGATTACTTGGATCTGACATTACAGGCTGTGCAGCTGTAAAAAAGACCTTCTCATTTTCATTGAGAATAAGTAAAATAAAATATCGCAGAAATAGCATTGCTTTTCCCTGGTCCTGCCCTTGTTTATTTCTGCAGAGATAACAGGGACAGAACAATTGAATTTGGAAAGAAATCTGCAAGAAGAGATGGTTGCTGCTAACACTGAATATTCAGAATGTAATAATAAAAGTAATAAAGTTACTAAAAAGCCACCTGTTACTATTTTTTTGTTTTTCTCTAAAACATAGAGTTTACTTTTTTGTCTCTGAATTTATAGCAGAGATGGGAAGTCCAACTCCTTAGAAACTTTATTATATGCAAGGAAGTAATTCCTTGTTGAAGTTAAGTAGGAAAAGAAGCCACACTCCCCAACATTTCCAACACTGCTAAAGATGAATGTTTGCACGAAGGAACAAAGGAAGAAAAACTTTTAGTGCTTGTTAAGGCATGCACACGCAGTGCATACAAGCAATAAGTCCATTTTGCTGAACTGTGAAAATGCCCTGAGTAATTTCTCTAATAACAGAACAGATATTGCCCCTCTGACCCCAGAGGAGCTCTGGGCTCAGTGCTGCAGCAGGTCCTGGGATCAGCAGAAACTTGTGCAACCAAAGCACGGGCTGCAAGCTGAGCACTGGAAAATAAAAGAAACATGATGGACAACTTGTAAATGTTCTGGCTGATTTAAAAATTCAGAAAAATGATTAATGATGAAGGTATTTTATTTATTGATTTCCCCCCGTGACCTATTCTTCAGAGGAGCTGCACTATTGTGTCCAGAGTTGTGTTTGACAGCTGCCTCCTATTTCCAAAGACAGTATTCATTCCACTATGAATGGAATGTACAGTAGCAGAAACTTTTAATTGGCATTTCTTGTTAGCTTTTTCCTATAGAAATGATGTAGTGCTCATGCTTTCCCTCTGTGTTATAGAGAGTGCCTCTGGAAATAACAGTTCTGTAGCTGGAGCAGGAAAAAACCCACAGAATCCCTTGGGATACTGCAGCACATGCAGAAATAGGAGAAGAAATCATATGAGAAAAACATTCAGTTAAAGCAGCAACTTATGCCATCTCTTTCAAAACTTGCAAGGTGAAAAAGAGCAATGTGGTTTAAAGGGGATATTGATTTGGTGGAGCTATGCATGAACTCATGCCACAACCCCAGTACTTCTCCAGTCTCTGAACCTCTCAGAATTAATGCAGGGGTTTTAGACTGATTGCTTGAAGTCTTTCTGTAAAAGAAAAAAAAAAAAAGAAAAGCATGTCTGATGAATGGCAAGGACTTGAGGAGATTAAAAAAAAAAAATTAAAAGTTTCTTTAAAGAACTGAGAAAACCTTTGTCAGCTGTACTTCCTTGTAGTGCTGTATAGTTAGAGCAAGGCAGCCAGAGACTCAACCTCATTTCTTCTGCCTTCTGTTTTGTCTTGTGAGTGATTGACTTCCTTCAGCAGCTCCATCAGGTAATGTGACATAAATGGGAAAAAGATTCCCACCATGAATTCATCTTCCTGTGACAGGGACATAGCAGACATTTTTAGTTATTCACCCAATTGAAAAAAAATTTGAAGCTCGGGCAGAGGTTGAAAGTCTGCCATGTGAGTTTGGTTGCTGTTCTCTAGGAGGTTTTCCATTTTTTTCCCTGAAGTAGGCAATGTTTTATTAGCTTGTGGAGTGCTGTGGGGCTTTGTGAATGGTTCTGGATAATAGAAAACATGGGGCAGGGACTGTTTATCTTTACAGCAGTGTAAGAGATGTTGTTCAGGAGAAAGCCAGTGGTTTGTCTCTTCACCTGGAATTATCTGGTATCAGCCATAAGAGGCTGCCAAAGTCGAAAAAAGAAGTCTTGGAAAGAAACTTCTGAAGAAAATATTCTCAACCCCAACCCAAACCTCTTTTCAGAGAATAGGGCAATGCTTTCCATCCTTGTTTTCTGTGCTTCTATGGCTTTTATAACTCCTATTCTACCTTTTCAAGAGATAGGAATGTCCAGTTTTCTTCTGACTTTCAGCTGTGGTGCTTTCTTTGGATTAACCAAAAAAAAAAACCAAAAACATATTTCCTTTCATAAATTTTGCTTTATATTAATTTAATTCTGTAAGACAAAGCACAGATTTAAAGAACTGTGTCTTGAGCCCACAAAAACAATAAATAAGGAAATAAGGACTACAATAAATAAGGAAAAGACACAAATTCTCTCCCCCCTGCCCCGTATTCTGCATTCATCAAAGCTGATCTCTTCTGACCTTCTAGAGGCTTATAGGATTTATGGTCTCTATAAATCTTATGGTGAAGCATCAAGTCTAAGATGAGAAAAATCACACTAGTATTAGAAAAAGACACAAAAGATAAAACAAAAAGCCCAAAACCTCAATCAAACCCATCTTTGATAATATTCTGCTGTGTGAGAACATCTCAGAGTAACAAGAGACAGATTTTCCTCTGTCCAGTACTGCCTGTGCAGCACTCACCAGTGAGCTGCTGCTCTCAGGCATCAATGCATCAGTCATCATTTGCTTCTCACAACAGGTTTTTTAGACTTCATTACATGTAGAAATTCCCAAAATATGCTTTCCTAAAAAAAAATCTACTTCACCACAAGTCTCTTTTACCAGTGTTTCCTGATTGAAAAAAAAATTAAAAAGAAAAGAAAAAAGGGCTTTTATCTCACATCCCATATGTGCTTTATGGCGCTGAGACTTGATAAGTGAGATATGATTTTATAATGAAAAATCCCCCGAGGAAGTATGCAGATGTACTGTGGAAAGATACTGACATTCTTTGCTTTATTTGTAGGAAAGGTATGAACACTTTCTCCTCTTCTTTTTACTGGCAAAAAATATTAAAATAAAAAATAGACTGGTGTCTCTTGTGAAGCTCCTGAGGATATGTCCAAGTGGTGGATGAACTATGTACATGTTAAAATGGTACTCTGCAATGCATTCCCCTAAAATTTGGAAAAGATGACTATCATTGATGATATCACTATTCCTTTTTTTTTCCCAGTTAAATCTGTAGCCTTTTGAATTTGAAATGAATGCTGCAGCTAGGGAAATTCAGGAAGATGCTGGTAAAGGGGGGTGATGATGGCGAGCTCCATACTGGAAAGCTGTCTTGTTATTGAATGCAAATGTGTCTTAGATATGTAAATTACATTCAAGATTTCATCAGTAAGCCTTTAATATATCTAGAAACCATCTTAAAACATTTAAATAAAATGTTAATTGAAAGTATGGAATAGTGTTAGCAAGCTCTTTCAAAGAAAGCTTCAATTCAAGGCACGTAACAAGGAAGCAAGTGCTCTGATCTAGTCAAACAGAACCTCCCATGGTAAAAACCTATAATTGTTTTAAAGTTCTCCAAAAACCTACATCCCTGTTCTCATCTCATCCCACTCACTGTGATATTCCTTATGTTCCTCACTCTCCTCTCTCAAAGCTGACTTTCTTTGTAGCCTTCTCCCACTCCCAGCGTGCTGCCTTCTCTCACCTCCCACGCCTGGAGCTGCCTCCTGCTGCCCATACAACAAGCACTTTTCTACACATCCCAGCCCTTTTCCTTTCCTTGAGCTTGTCTGTGTCTCATTCCTTGCAAAGCCATCAGGATGTCTTGCCCTGCATCAGAATCCGGAGGGTGAACTCAGGAGAGCTCGGTAGTAAGCCAAGCAGTGAATTTAGATCTTCTGAGAGTGATCATCAGATGGAGCAAGTGACTGATCTTCATATTTAAAAATAAAACCACTTATTTTAAAGGCTGAAGAGAGAGTGATTGAGTTAGACTGCATCCCTCGGGTGCTCCTGGAAATGCTTGCAGAAGCAGCAGGGCAGTCGAACTGTGTTGGCTTTAACCAACCCAGGTCAAATTCATCAACAAAAGCTTTAAATTAGCCCTAAGAGCTAAAAGAGTGGGAACACAGAAGCCCAAGCATCTCTTGCTGCAGCTCTGCTTTTGATTGTCACTCCTTACCTGCTCATTAAGCAGAAGGATTTTGGAAGTATTTGCTAAGTTACCTTCCTGTCTGCAGATGGTCTGCAACAGTGACAGCAGCTGTTCCAAAAACAAGCAGTGAAGGGAGGTATTATTGCTTTTTAGCTATGTTTACAAATTTGTAACGAGACTATTATTTAAAGTGTGGCTTTTTGTGTCTGCACACAATATGTTATTACTGAAATGTTGCTGGATTGATGGAGGGCATCAAAGGGATGTGGCACAGAGAGATCCCTCTGCTTTGGCATGGTTTCTTTCTTCCAGAGCTTGTGTGAATCCTGTAGGTTTGGGCAGATGTTGCACAGATTAATGTTATAACCTGTGACTTGTGCTCCCATGACCAGGGACCTGGGGAGAAGGGCAGCCACATGACACTGCTCAGCTGATGGGAGTTTGCTGGGGAAGAGCCCAAGTTCAGGAAACACAGAGTTCTACACCAAAAGATAAAAAAGAAATTGAAATAAAGCGCATCTAATCCTTGCATGTTGGATGCACTTCTGATGCTAGAGGAAAATTGCCAGCTGGGAATGATTTTTGCAGTCTATTTTCACAAATCCCTACATCCACAGACCGATGGAACCCAGCCTGCTGTGTCTTGGGGAGGATGCTGGGATGCTCCTGCAGCAGCAACTTGGACAGGGTGTGCTGCTTTTACCATGATGACTCGTGGCTGTGACCCAAATGCACAATCCATGCAGACAGCACCTTGTTCTTGAAGGTCAGGACCCAAACCATACATAAGGAGTGAAAACAAAGGTCCTCTTCATTCTCTTCTGGTAGAAGGTTCTCATTTTCAGTGTATCTTTTCTGTTGTGCTTTACATAAAATGGTTGCTTTAAAGATATTTTTGCTTTGCAATTTAACTATGAATGGAGGTTTCTGACTGGGTTTTCTATGAGGGGTACACACAGAAAAAAATAAAAACAAACTGAAAAAGAAGACAGGAAATGCATGTAATAAAAATTTTAAGTATCAATTCTAAACTTTCTGGTCTGGAAGTGAAAATGCAAACAGCCTCATTTCCGTTGGAAACGTTGAGTTTCCATGTGGTTCCCCACTTGCATGATTCATAGCTGGTGTTTGTGTTGTGCCTACTTGGCTTTGAAGCAAGCCAAGCTTGAGCTCCCCACCTTCTCAGGTGAAGGGATTCATCCCACAGTTCCATATTGGAGTGATATGAATCATTCCTGTTTTCACTGCTGACTCAAACAGGAGCTTATGCATCAGGGTTCCCATGGATAAGTCCATGTTGGAGACAAGTTGAGTTAAGGGAGAAAAGTTTCACTTTTGTCTTTGCCATTGTTTTAGTGAGGCTGGGATTACAGTTTTCATTTTCTTGAAATAATGCACTGGAATGATGAACAGGACCTATTGTGTGGTAACATTTGGCAAAAGTAAGGCATATGAATTGAAGGCTGGCAAAGTGAGAATGTGTTGTGTCGTTTTGAGTTTTAGTTATTAATAAAATATATAATTACCTCTTGATATTGCTTGAATTGCACCTTGCTGAACTGGTTTAATTAGAGGTCAGTGAAATGCAAATAGGAGAAAAGAGCTGATGCAGATGGTTTGAATTTGTTTAGATTGCCTATGAATACTGAAAGTTCTATAATGCAAGACTGAAGGTTGTACTGGGGTTCACTGGAAGAGGAAGGTGAATATACTGTAGTTGCTCCCTGTTAGAGAAACTACAGTATATTCAGAAAGAATAGAAGAAAAGATCCTCATTCTCTTTAAAGCCAAAATTCTGGTGTTTGCAAGACTGCTCCGTCTTATAATGTAGCCAACAACAGCTCCAAGTAAGATTTCCTGCCTTCCAGTCTGCTGTCATTCCTCTAACCTTTGAATACACCTGTGTAATCGAATCAGAAAGTAAAGGTCTATCATTTACTTCTCTTAATACCCCTGGACAGATTGCTGTCTCATTAGAGAGACTCGACAAAGTAATTCAAGAACTGTAAGGCGCTAATAAGACGCTGTCTTTAAAAATGGATTGGCTGAGTAGAAAGTCTGGCAGGTCCCCAGGATGAATATCTGGCCACAGGCTGGAATTATTTCTCTGCTAATCTCCTTGGTGTGTTCAGAGGATCCGTTTGCATCTTGTGAAGTGGGAGGTTTGGAGGCTGCTGACCCGTGAAGAGCTCCCATCTGTGGATCCAGTCTGCAGCGATGCCAGGCCGTGGCTGAAGATTGACTGTGTTCTGCAGCTCCAGTCCATGGGCCAGGGCAGCACCTCTGATCAGAGCCTTATTCAGAATCTGTCCAGCCCTGAACTGCATTTACTTTTCAGTAGGGGATGTATATGATTAATGTAGCTTTGTTTGCTGTGCTGAAGTGAGCTGTCAGAGCTTAGCACTGTAATTTTATTTTTTCTCTACGCAGCCTTGGGAGAGGAGTCATTGGATTTTGGAAAGAGAATGGCAAAGAGAGAGCTGAGAAAATCAGAAAACCTGCACCTCACTGAGAAGTGACTGGGCACAGCTCTTTAAAACATAGGGTTTGTAGTTGTACAAAATTGATCTGGAAGAGATGCAAATTCCATATGGACTAAATTCAGATTTAGATTTAAAATGCTACTCACATGGGCACCAGCTAATACACCAGCCAAATTCACTCCATTATTAAATTAAGAGGCCAGGAGGTGACCCTCATGAAACATATTAACATAATGTCAATAAGGAGTCTTTTTACAGGAAGGTGTTGAGGAAATGCAAGCAGAGTTTGTAACATGGTACCACGCTTCCAGCCTGGCTCGATTCTCGGCTCACAAAGCTTTATGTCATGGATCCATCTGTTCCCAGGAGATGGGTGTGAGTTGATGCCATTTTCATGGGCTACTTTGTTGCTAGCTTGAAGCTTTCTGAATTCTCTGGAAGTTGCCTCAGACTTGGTATTTGTTGCCTGGGGCTCGCTGTTGCCAAGGCACTCAGCATGGAGCAGAGATTTCCTTCACAGGCTGGGTGGGACCTTTACTTAACTCTATCAAGGCTCATTAAAGCTTCAAATCTCTGAATGCACTTTAAAAATTGAGTGACAGGAACTTCTGGGAAAGTTTTGTTGAAAAGCCTGGCATAACTGAGTAATTATAATATAGCAGTGCTTCATGTGCAACTTGATTGTCACAGGCTGTGTCAAGAGAACACATAATTTCTGAAGGATAAGACCATATGTTCCAAAAAGAGCTTTCAGAATGTGAGATAGTGGTTTTGGAAGTTATTTTTTTTTTGCTCTTCATTAAAAAAAAAAAAAAAAAAACACCAAAAACAATGTTATGAAATGAGATTTAAAAAATCCCCCACACTTTAATTAAACTGATCCTTCGAGAAGAAGTCCCAAACCTGTTGGATAAGCATGTTCTGAGGTCACTGATTTACTTTGGGGTGTATCTGAAATAAAATGTTGCAAAAATAGTTGAAAGGACACAGTTATCCTAAATATGAGGATGCTTTCCCACTTATACAGTCTAATGCACCAGTTGAGGACCTCTTGGCTCATAATGACAATCACCTTGCCGGGGATAATTGGCCCCTGGGAAAAGGTATGGACAGGAGAGTCCACCAAATGTCCAGACAGATTTGTGTGTAGCAACTGGAAATGTTACACGCTGTGGTTTACATCAGCATGGAATATAAATGTAGGTGACTTCAGTGTCTTCCATTTTAAGCTGTATCTAAATCACCTGTACTGTCCTGAAAACTTTTTTCTTCGGGAATGCAACGCGGAAGGGTGATCAGGCATCACTGGTGTTTAAAAGCCAGAACTGAACCTGAGCTGACATTTCTGAGGATGTAAGACTTAGACAGAATTCTGCCCCAGCAGGGAGGAATAATACTGACTAACAAGATTTCAGCCTGCTTTTGGAGACCCTGAATGTACACTGTGCTTGTATTTTTAGCATGAAGGTTTTATTTGCATTGCAATATTCTAATAGTGGGTTGGTGAAAACTTAGGAGAGTCAGGTTGGTGGGTTAGGATATTTTTTTCTGGGATATTTTTTTCCCAGTAAGGGACAAGCACACAGGGAAATGTGATTTTTTTCCCAAGAGACTATAATATGTAATATAGTTACAAGTGCAACTTGATTGACTAATTAAGACTCTCCATGTAAGAGTTCCAAATAGGTTGTTTTTCCTGCATTTTATATTGAAGAAATGTCCAAACTTTGCTTGCCTTGCCTGGGAGAAGTTTTACTTACATAGGTGCTAAAAAATGGGATAAAATCATTCTTCTGGATATTTTCTTGTCCTAGCTGTGAGACAGTCAGGTCATCATAGCTTGGCACACTTAACCTCTTCATTTTATTGTTAACTTTCTTTAAATTAGGGCAGCATGTTGTAAAGTCTACCTTTTGGCAGATAAATTTACCCCCTTTAAACACTTGAAATTTTCTAAATGTTTTATGTATGTTTAATTTTACCTTATTTTCTTAACACTGCAAATTTTAAATACTGTCTCATGTCTTGGTTGCTAGTGAATACTCATTAAACAGAAGCTGGGAGGGCTCTATGTAGATTTGGCATTGTTTTGGACTTGAAATATTTGCTGACCCGTAATTCCCATGGAGTAGTGATTGAGACATTCCATAAATATGAACACCTGCATGTTTGATACCAGTTCTGCAGATGTAGTCATCTGGAATGGCTGTTCAGAGCTTCTTTTATGGTCATCAGAGAAAAGAAGGCACTTTCCCAAACCTTTTCCCAAGGAAGATATTTAACATAGGTTGTATGGATTGTTTCTTGAGCAATAGGGAAAAGGTTCTAAAGTCATATGAAACCAACTTGCTCCTTGACTCTCTATAATAATAATAATAATA
>WAAE01018026.1:0-16000 GCA_013400495.1 Nicator chloris | reverse complement strand
ATATTGCAACCCAAGACACATACAATAATAGCATCCATTTATTTGAAGAAAAGATTGTGTTACAAATATTGTTCAGTACATTGTAGAATCCTAAAGGGATAGTGGCTTCTAGAATCTTCCACTAGCCTCTGGAAAAGGTGATGGTTAAAAAAAAAAGTCACAACACTTTGTCTAATGAACAGCAAAATTAACATTTGAAATTAACATATAAAATATAATTTCTGTTCGGACAGGACAAGCTAAATTACATACTTTACAGCTACAACATAAACAGAGAACAATAAAAACAATTTTCAAAAGGAATAAATAAGAAGCTGGTAAAAAAAGGAAGAATTAAAACAAAATTTAGCTATGTAAGCTGTTTCATATTTCCCTAAAAGGTTTTCATACACTGTTCATGCAAATAAAAACTTTTCTGTCATATATATGCAAATAGAAAATGTAAACCAATTTTTCATGTTTTTGAAAGCCTGGATATTTTTTTCATTAGTAAAACATAAAACTCAATTTGTGAACATCAAACTGTAATTTAGATGCATTGGCTAGAGTACACATCTTCAGAATGCTGTACTATAGGTATTGAGCTACCCTTTTTACTTCCTCAAATCAAAAAAAAATCTTACACCCAACAGTAAATGGTACAGCCTCTTCATAACTGTTCAGAAAGTCTTCCTTATGTGGTCAACATGAAACACAGTTTCACTTAGGTAACTCCTTTAGGCTTATATCTCCTTTCTTTTTTTTTTCGTATTAAAAAAAAAAAATACAAAATTAGTAGTTCCATTATATGGAGTTCTCTACATAAGAAGAGTATGAGAACCATTGAGGAAAAGTAGTAACTTGTCATGTCAGCTACAATTGAATTGAAATTTTGTCTAATTTTCTGCATGCTTGTAAAAGAAAAAAAAATCCACAGAAACACGCACACACTAAAAAGTGCCACAAAAACAAACAAAAATCCATTCTGAGTTCAGAGATTTACAAAATTATGAATTAAACTGTCAATTAAATTTTAAGAAATTTATGTATTTGTGGCTTTCTGGAGTGTGCAAAGAGGAGATGATACACCTAGAAAAAATGTAAGAAAAAACAGTGTCAGAGAGGAAAAACTTAAATTTCAGGGAAAAGTATAAATCAGATCATTGAAATAGGATTAAAAAAGCAAGGTAGAGAAGAAATGAACTTTTTGTGTGGTCCAAACACTGCCCCTTAACACATGAGTCAGCAAAGAGCCTTTAAAAAAAAACCCAAATAAAAAAAATTAGAGTTTCATACATGCATTTTACCTGTCAAGCTATGTGTTTTTAATTTATTAGCAATGTAGCAATTAGTGGTTATGTATTTCAATACTTTGGCTAAAATAGTTGGATAAATTTAGCATATAATTACATAGGGTAATGTTCTTTCTGAGCTCTGTTCAGGAAAGTACAGGTAATTAAAGGAAAACTCTAAATTCAGCTTACAATGGACCATCAACAATGACAGATTGTAAGGGAATACTGGCTATTTAATAGGCTTATATTGTTCAGGAATATCAAAATGTGTGACGTCGCTCTTATCTTTAGACCACCAGAGGATAAAAGGAACATGTCAAGGACTTAACTTGCTAGGTATTAACTTAGAATACCACACAGCTGGTGCAAAAAGATCCAGAAGATTCTTTCTACACCTGGATGATAACTTCATAGCACAGTTACTAAGGAAGCCAACTAGGAAAGTTGTCCTTCTTGATTTATTGCAATTTAAGAGGGTCTTGGAAGTGAAGTGGCAACTGGTCTTGGCCACAGCAAACATAAAGCAATACAGTTTAACATCTCTGGCAACACAAGTAAAAGTCCCAGCAAAACTTCAGTGCTAGACATCAGGAGAGCAGACTTCAGACTGCTCAGGGAGATAGTTGGTGAGATCCTGGGAAAACACTTTAGAAGGTGAAGTGGTCCATCAGTGCTGGCTGTGACCCTGGTTTTTTCAGCCTTCTGATGTTTACCTTTTGAAAATTCTTTTCTCATGCACTTTTCTGTAAATGATAGATTTGTTTACATGTATTTTATCTTGTTATCATTCTTTCTTGGAGGAGGAGAGGTCTTGATGGACATCTGTCTTGACCAATGTAATTGAAGAGGTGTTAACTTTGCCTACCAATCACTGAGTGTGTTTGAAATACTATGTAAGAAGTCAGAGTGTTGATAAACTTAGTTCTCTCGGTTGAAGGAAGAGCCGGAGTCCATGTGTGTTTTTAGTGTGGCAACAGCAACAGCTGGTCACTTCTCAAGCACCATGTCTTAAAAGCACGGGACCAGGGAAGTTGAACATGAGCTAGCAGTACCCCAGCAGCTAGGAGGGCCAGCAATGTCCTGGGGAGCACCAAGCCAGTGCTGCCAGCCAGACAGTGGAAGGAATTATCCCACTCTGCTTTACAATGGGGCAACCTCACCTCGAGTCCTGGGGACAGTTTTGGGCACTGCAGTATAAGAAAGACATTAGCTATTAGAGACTGTCCATGAAGATGGTGAAGAGCGTTGGGAGGAAGCATTATCAGGAGTGGCTGAGGTCACTTGGTTTGTTCAGCCTGGAGAGGAGACTGAGGGGAGATGTCATTGCAGTCTGCAACTTCCTCCTGAGGAAAAGTGGAGTTGCAAGCACTGATCTTTTCTCCCTGTGTTGACCAGTGACAGGACCCAAGGGAATGGCCTGAAGTTGTGCCAGGGCAGGTTTTGGCTGGATATCGGGAAAAAGGTCCTTCCACCAGAGGGTGGCTGGACACTGGAACAGGCTCACAAGGTCTGTGGTCACAGCACCAAGCCTGACAGAGTCCAAGGGTTTGGAAAACTTTCTCAGACACATGGTGTGACTCTTGGGGCCTGTGGTGGACTGTGAATTTATTATACTTAATGAGCTTTGTGGGTCCCTTGGAACTCAAGACATTCTTTGATTCTATGAGTTGTCTAAAGCTAGAGGTGCATTTTACGGAACATGATATTGAAATAACTTTTTCATATCAAAGAGAGGGCAGAGAACAATCTTGTTTGTTGCTATGTACCAGTACAGATTACCTGCTTTGTGCTCTTAAAACAATCTGCATACACACCACCAGAAAAGCATAATGCAAACTGTCCTAGGGATTGACTTGGCACCTTTAACTTTTGGTGGTGGTAATGAAGGAAAAGCCATTACATTTTGAATTCAACATACTTGTGCTAAACAGCATTTCAAAACCTCTAATTTGTTTGTTCTTGAGCTAATGTCAAGAAAGCAAGATTTTTGATTTCTTATATCGAAGTATATGAAAAAAATCCTTAATTTATACAAGCTGCTGCAATATGACATTAATAAGAAAAAAAAAGACAAACAAAAAACCCAAACTAAAATAACTCCAAATGTCTTCAATAAACTTCCTTTAAAGCCATATGGAGACTCTAGAAATATAGAAAATATTTTTCCTTACATTCCTCAAAATATAATTGCAATTGGCATTTTACTCCACAACATGAATGCAATGACCAAGTGAAACTGAGAAACCTCCTGAAGAATTTGTTTTAAAAATTTTCAGACACTATGATGAAATCATGTGAAGTGTATACAGCACCTTAGTGTTAAATTCTGGTCTGCAGGTCCTCAACATATTTTATCATTTGTCCAAAGTCTCAAATAAATAAAGCAGATACTTGTATTCCCCATCTGAATTTATTTCAAGATAATTCTCTATTTAAAGATCTGTCTGTATTAGTGTATTTCTACCTTTTAAAGAATAGTATACCTGGAACTGATTTTGAACTCTGTGTCAGGAGATTCCTCCCTTGAGTGGGAACACCCCTCAAGGTTACTCCTGGAGACTGAGTGAAAGAGATTTACCTTTGGTCATTTGTATGGATGAGTAATATCAATGTTTACTCTTACTCTTTGCTTGGTTTGTGGGTTTTGGTGGTGACAGTTTTTTGTTTTGTTGGTTGTTTTTTTAAATATGAATTTTGCTGTACCACATACCATGCTGTTAGAGTGTCCATCTCCAATACTTCTTTGATAATTTTCATAACATTTCTTACAATAAAAGAAAAAGATTTTATATGAGTGCTTCAAATTACAGATGTGAACCCAGCTATGTTTGATTTAGCAGCATTGAAGCTCATCTTCCACTGTATTACTTAGAATTCCTGAAGGTGAAAAAATCCCTCAATAAATGATACTTTGGAAGATATTAATTTTTTTAATCAATACATAGAGCTGTTAGGAATAGGGTTGATAGGAAGGTAAGATAGGTGTCATTGGAAGAGCTAAGCAGGTGCCAGAGTTCAATACTCTCTCACCAGATTCTGTTAAATATTCCACATATGGAGGATGCTATCACTAAAATTAACTTTACTCTTTTGAGGATAGTTGATATTACATTCTTATTATACATATTATATTCTGATTTTACAGACTAAAATATAAAATATAAAATACTGTTCAGAAAATATAGCAATTGCAAGACCCAGTTGAGACATAATACCAGTGTGACTCCCATTATGGTTCTGTGTAGGCTACTCACCATCACAACTCTGAGGGACTTCAGTCTCTGGGAAGACAGGCCAGCTGAAAAAAATTGTTGAAACCAGCTGAAGGCCATTGCTCTCTTTAAAATTCTTTTCTAGTTGTCTGGATTTCATGCTCTGCATTCAGCTGAGTCACACATTCATTCCCCCTATGCTGGCTGGAAAATTAGGGAGACATTTATTCTAATTTAATGAACTCAATGAGAATAATTTACACTACTGATCCACTCAACTGCAGTAGAGAAAGTTGATGTTACACGGGAAATCTGATTTAGTGGAGTAATACAAAAAATATATTCCATAATACAATACAGACCTAATTTACACAAAACCTTTTACATTAAATGAAGTTCACTTTTTGGTGTCTTCTGTTTCAAGATAAAATGAAGGAGGGTTTTTTTGTTTTTGCAACAGCTCAGTTGCCAAACTTTGCATTTTTCCCTGAGCTTAAAGAGCATCTCTTGAGCATGTCACTCATCTGAGCCTAGCACATGGACTGAGAGCTGAAAACACAGCTAAGGCCAGCACAGTTTTCAGTCAAATGTGGAGGAGCTGTGTGTTTTGTTTGGTTCAAGCACCAACACAAACAATTTGTTTAGCTTCTGTCGGGAATGAGTCTCTGTTCCCTCCACAGCTTTGCCAACGTTTGATCTGTCTCTGTAATGTGTCGTGGCAGTGCCTGCAAGCCTTGATCCAAGGCTTTGTTTTTAAATCCTGGAGGACAAAGGAGAAAAAAAATCCCACTGTTGTGACCTGAAGAGTTTGTGCTCCCTTTAGTGTGTTGAAGAAAACTGCCTTAGATTTGAAAAGGGAATGAAAGGATTCAGTTAATTAGAGGCATACCCACTCCAAAGCTGGCTTGTCGAGCTCAAGTCAGTTCTAGTTCCAGAATTCTGCTAAAGGGAGTGATGTCCAGTTCTAGAAGTCCTCCAAAGGTCAGTCTTGTGTGTGCCATAGCACATAATGCAGCCTACAACAGCCTTTACAGAAATACAGAAGAGGCCCTGAATTCTGGCAGGATTTTGAGTGAGTGGATGTCAGGGAGAATTAGGGAAAAACCTTATAAGTGACAGGAAAGGCCAAATGGAAAAGTGAATTCCAGAGCCGGGAGCATGTGGAGAAAGAGATAGTTTGTTATATAGTCATGATCTCCACCTCTGTCTGAGGATTTCTTGCTTCCCAAATAAAACTTATCAAGCTCTTGCTTGTGGATGAAAAGTGTCTGTCAGACAAACACATAATTAAATAACGGCATTTCCTTCCTCTTCACACTTTCTGATATTTCTGTACTGTTATTTATTTGCGTCCTTCTTGCTGTGCCAACAGGTAGCAAAGTTGGAATCAAAATAAAAAGCTGTTCTTCTCATCTTAGCTTGTTTGCATATCATTTAAATCTTCATTGTCTTATCTTAAGACCGCCTTAGAGAACAGAAAGGCAAAGGTGGGGCGTGGCCGTGTATGACAGTGGCCGTGTGTGACAGTGGCCCTGTGTGACAGTGGCCGTGTGTGTGATGCAGTGACCATAACAAGCAGAGGACATTGTGATGCGGAGCCCTGCCCTGACAGTGAGGGTATTTAAGCATTGGAGAGCCCTGGTGTGCAGCAGGTCCCGGTGGCAGTCTCGCCAGGCAGCAGCTCTCCAGGGTGACAGTGACAGGTCTGCAGCAGAGGACACCACATGCCAGCATGGAGGAGGAGCAGTCAGCAGCAGGGCCAGCCCAGGCAGGCTGTGTGTCTGTATCGAGCAGGGGTGCAGATGCAGGGACAGGCCATCAGCAAGAAGCGTCACAGCAGGAGCAAGCAGGGCTGTTGGTGCACATTGAGTGCCACCAAAGCTCTTCATGGCTGTGGGGGCACAAGAGGCATGGGGCTGTTTTGAAGGAGGTCATTGTGTCCTTCAAGAGGAGGCCTTCAGAGGAGCCGGACAGGAGCTTCCAGGCCCACGGCTCGCCACAGCAGCAGGATGGCCCGGAGAACAGAGAGCCACAGAGCCGAGGACAGGGTTCCTCGCTGATGTGTCCCAGGGCTGTCAATGACACACCTGGGCAGGTGCGTGCCAAGGAGAAAATGGGAGGGCCTGAGACTGGACAGGACAGGACCACCAGCCTGCCGTGGACGATCGGCTATGCCGCACCACGGCAGCCACAGGTGACACGTAGGGAGTTCACTGAGGGCACCATAAACCGTCAGGTGCTACTGGAGCGGCTGAGAGCCCAAGCCGCCAACAATGAGCCAGTGTCCTCGGCCAAGGAGCAGGAGTGTGAAGATGCCATTGGTCCAGAGCTGTCTGAGGAAGAGCAGTGGGAAGACGCCCTTGATGTCGAGGTGTCCAACAAAGAGGAATGGGAAGATGCAGTAGGGACAGAGCTATGCCAAGGGACAGATGACATTAGGTCATCTTCTGTCCATCACTGGGTCAGTTTCTTGGGCCTGGATAACAATAAAGGCTCCCACATTGGTCCCAAGGAGAGTCACAGTTTCCCCACAGATGGGGGAACAGGAGCAAGTGACACACTGGAACGATCTCAAGACAAGGAATATCCCTCAAATGAAGACCATGGAGAAGATAGCACAGCCATTGTCACCCCATCAGCTCATGAGGAGCCCTCTCTGGTGGGGGAGCAGGCAGCAGCTGGTCCAGATCCAGGCCAGGCCCTCACCTACACCATCCCTTTCTCTACCTTCCTGGAGGCCCTGGCTGAAGACAGCCACATGTGGCGCAGGAAGGCATTGAGAAATTTAAAGAAGGCTTTAATTGCCACCCAAAGCAAAGGAGAGCAAAAGAGGCAGCACCCAATAGGCTGCAAAGAGGTTCTGCCAGAGCCAGCCCAGTCCATCGGGGCAGAGGGCCTGGACAAGGAACACCCTGTGAAACAGGGTCCTGGACAGCAGGTGGTAGAAGCAGAGCCAGACCTGGAACTGAGCATGAAGGAAGCAAGAGAAGCAGGAACATCTGCAGGACCTGCCTTCAGATCTCCTCCGCCCACAGTCATTGATGCCCTGGCTCGAGAGAGACGGACGTCTGCCTTCAAGAGTGTCACAGGGGCTCTGCCAAGGCCCTTCACTGCAACGCACAGGAGAGGAGAGCGGGAACAGCAGCAGCCCACAGCCTGCACACAGGATCTGCCAGACACAGCCCAGTACATCAGCAGGGAGGTCCTGAGCAAGGCTACAGTTGTGATCCAGGGACTCAAGCAGACAAAAGAGCTGGAGAACCTGGAAAACAGCATGAATGCAACACTGGCTGTAAGAGCCAGAGCAGCAGAGGCAATGAGACTGGCACATGGAATGCACAGCCCCACAGATGATGGCCTGGACACAGCCCCACACATGAGAGACGAGCTCCTGAGCAAAGCTGTAATTGTAATCCAGGGGTCTGAGGAGCACATGGAAGAACAGAGGGACCTGGAACAAGGCACCCTTGAAAGGATGACGGTAACAGCCCCAGCAGAATGGACAGAGAGCCCAGGACATACTGTGCACAGTAGCACAGCTGATACTCCAGTATTCCTGGACTACAATGACTACGTCCAGATGGAGGTGGCTAAGAAGGCTGTGCTTATGGTCCAGAGACCATTTGATTACCCAGAGGAGAAGCAGGATGATGAACTAAGCGCAGAGGAATCAACAACAGCAGCTGGGCTTGCAGGACATGCCCAAAGCCTTCCTGCATCTACAGGTATCAACACCCTGGCTCGACAGAGATGGCTGAGGCTTGCCCGGAGAGCACAGAGGGTTCTGCCCTTAGCCTCCACAGCCACCTCTGGCACAGGGAAGGAGGAGAAGCACTCAACAGCTGATGGCACCAATCTGCTGGACACAGCAGAGTGTATCAGGAGAGTTGTCCCAAATAAGGTTACACTTGAGATGCAGGGATCCAGCCGGCAGACTGTAGAACAGCAGGACATGGAACCCAGTANACCCTTGAAAGGATGACGGTAACAGCCCCAGCAGAATGGACAGAGAGCCCAGGACATACTGTGCACAGTAGCACAGCTGATACTCCAGTATTCCTGGACTACAATGACTACGTCCAGATGGAGGTGGCTAAGAAGGCTGTGCTTATGGTCCAGAGACCATTTGATTACCCAGAGGAGAAGCAGGATGATGAACTAAGCGCAGAGGGGTCAACAACAGCAGCTGGGCTTGCAGGACATGCCCAAAGCCTTCCTGCATCTACAGGTATCAACACCCTGGCTCGACAGAGATGGCTGAGGCTTGCCCGGAGAGCACAGAGGGTTCTGCCCTTAGCCTCCACAGCCACCTCTGGCACAGGGAAGGACGAGAAGAAGCATTCAACAGCTGATGGCACCAATCTGCTGGACACAGCAGAGTGTATCAGGAGAGTTGTCCCAAACAAGGTTACACTTGAGATGCAGGGATCCAGCCGGCAGACTGTAGAACAGCAGGACATGGAACCCAGTAGGGATGTATCACCAGCAGTAACACCCACGGCAACAGGGACAAAGAGCCTTACACATGAGACACATCATCCCACAACTGATGCTCTGGTATTTTTGGACTACAATGACTTTCTTCAGACTGGGATGGTTAAGAAGGCTGTGCTTATGGTCCAGGAACAATTTTAATATCCGGAACCATGGGAGCAGGAAGGAAGCATGGATGAAGCAAAAACAGCAGAGACAGAGAGCCCAGCACACGTCCCACACAGCCCCACAGTCCATGATTCACATCTGCTGGACATAGAAGAGAATGACATGAGTGGGTTTCCTCTCCTTTCTATATCGTCTTCTTTTGTAGGGTTTAAAGGTATAAAACCCTATATGTATGTATGTATGTATGTATGTATGTATGTATGTATGTATATACACATATATTCATAGACACACCTACATGTATGCACCTATATATACATTTTTATATACAACTATTTATATTTACATACATCTATACACATACATACACATTTGTTTATATGCACACATATATACCCTATATATATATATATATGTTGGTATATACACATATATTCATATACACACCTATATGTATGCACCTATATATACATTTTTATATACAACTATTTATATTTACATACATCTATACATATGCATATATATTTATATATACACATTTACCCTATATATATGTGTGTATGTACGTATATATATGTATATATACACACCATGCCTATGAGTTAGTTACTCATGGCTCATAGATTTATTTGGATTATTTTTGAATGTGGTACTGGTATGTCAAGTTTGTCTACACTCTCTACAAATTTGTCTACTGCAAAACCAGTATTCTTATGTAGGTAAAACTCACTTCCTCACCCTCACTCAACTTTAGAAATGTCCTGCATAGCAGAAACAGGGTTGAAAAAATATAGGAAGTTGTTCAATAAGTGCATGTTTTCTGAATGTTGTGAAGTCTGCAGGAACTTTCTTCACCCCAATGTACAAGAAACTGGTTATTTTCTTAGATAACACAGACAAGAGTGTTTATACTGTCACTGTAAACTTCCTTGAGGAGGAAGCCTCGGTACTGCTCCGTTTCCTTTTCTGAACTGAGCCCCCTCCGTGTTCCGTGCTCATCGAGCGCGAGAGCCGCGCTGTTTACTGTGCATCAGAGTCATGGTCTTGTTCACGCTCGTAGTGCCTTGCACACCACCTGCCGACCAAACATCGACAGGGCATCTCCGGAGCCATGGTAGTAACACCCTGTGTCTCTCTCTCTCCAGCCCTTTCCTCCTTTTCCTTCCTTTGCTTCTGCCTTTTCTATCGTCTCTCTTAGGGGCTTTTCTTTTTTTTTTTTTTCCTTCCAGTAAACGGCTCACAGGTATAATATCGATCTTTTTTGCATTTAATTTCATCTTAGGAATCTGATAAGTTTCCCTTCCCCCAGCCTCACTCTAGAATGGGACATCTTTGGTGTCAGAAGTGGGAGCAGACCAAGACACCCAGCCAACGAGGGGAGGGAACATAAATAGAAAATTAAATCCCCCAAACAAGAACAACAAAAACAAACGTGCCAGCCTGTATGATGAGTGTTATTCACCACTAATATATATGGTGATTATCAAATGAAGAGGAAAGGCAGGGGTACGTCATTCACTGGTTCTTTAAGGAACAAATCCTTAAATGTTTTCCCCAACATTTTCCTGGTGCAGACCTAAGCTTGTCACACCTAAGACAGGGTTTGAAATCAAGCACATTTAGGAGCTTCCTGTTGCACTGCACCTATGGATGCCATTTGCTGCACTGCAGGAACTGCTGGGTGAATCCTGGTGGATTCTGTGTCATGGATACTGTTTCAGGCTCAGCATTCTATTATCCGCACACAAGATCTGCACAGGAAATCCAGAGGTACCAGATGATACCCTAAAAAGTTCATCATCATAACTACAATGATCTGGCTGGCTGGTGCAAGATTGTTCTGCTGCACACAGCCTGGCATTCAGAGCCATCCAATGCATAACAAAAAGGAGGAAAAGAAAGAAAGTTCTAACTAAGAACTAATACTAATGAAGTACGGCAGACACAGTGTTGAAAATGTTGCTTAGACAGCCCCTTAAAAGTGGGATAAGAATATCTTAATATTTTAAAAATTTGGTTGACACTTCTACCTCTAAAAGCTTTCTAAATGTCAGCCTGTAGCAGGATGCTCTGCTTAAGCCCAGATACAGCAGCTTGAACTTAGTCATATTTACATGCTGTCTGTGATGAACTGAACAAGGAGGGCCTACTGTTCAGTGATGCATTGAGCAAGTAGGGTCTGCTTATCAGTGACGAGAGTGAGCAAAGAGGATCTGCTGGTTTTAGTGCTGAAGAACGCTGAGGTCTCTTGACCAACTTCCACCAGCAAGGAAATGTAAGGCCTAGATAGAGAGAGTCTAAGTGTTGAGCAGAAGAAACCAAAGAGCTGATTAGATATTTTTCAGCAAAAAAAGTATATTTTGCTGAATAAGCCTGACAACACATAGTCTAAGAATATATATGATGGACAGCCAATTATTTCATGCTGTAAAATCATGTCCCACTTTTTCACAGTGAGGACTTCAAAGAGATTTGCCCGTGGTATTTGGTATGTGTGAATAACATCAATCTCTACCCAATAATCGTTCTTGCTAGCCTTAGTGCTTTAACAGTGCTTTAACAGTTCACCAAAATAGCGCACTATAGTAGAAGTTATAGGTACCTATACTGTCTGGTACGTAATTCTGATGGAAGTATTTTTTGTCTAATTACCAGCATTATTGTAATAATTTAAAAAATATTATATATTTATATAGAGAGGGTTTGTCATCCATAATCCTGTTGCACAAATCAGTACAAGTGTTGTATTACAACTCTATGATCATTTAGGCTTAAACCATTGGTTGTGTCTGGGGATAAAACTGGATTGAGATACGCCTTGACTCCTCTCTGAGGAGGAGACTAAGTAGCAAGGGGTTCCTTTCTGCACTTCATGTCTCAGTGAAAGGACTTCTCTTACAAATTTTGACTGATGCTTTCATTCTGCATCACATAGATTCCCAAATCTGACACCGCTTTTGTCTAACATGGTACTAAATTTGTTTGCCTCAGACTGCTGCAGGATCCTAATTCCCAAGCAGTCAAGTCAGTTAGCTGGAGAGTCTTCCACTGCCTCAGTGGCTCAGACAAAAGTTCTCACATTTAATTGCAGGCACATAACAGTAGGATACTGAAATGTTATAATTTATGGCTTAAACATCTTTCAGGACTTTTGCCTTTTATAGCAAAACTGTAAAAAAGCTGCAGAGAAGATTACCACACCCAGACTAAGGCCCTGGATCAAGCTTGGCACCTTTGGGTGGAGACCAGAGCCCCAGGGCTATCAGCTGCCAGGCTCACACCAAAGGTGGTGGGGGAAGGAGAGGTTTTTGGGTGTGTAGTGAAAAAGCCTCTGGTCCGAGGCAGTTCACGCCCACCCTCTGCTGTGCAGACCAGCTCAGCTGTGAGGCCCCTTCAGCCCAGGAAAAGCCACATCCACATGAAGGACAGCGGAGGGGGTGTCATGGCCCATCAAAGGCCAGCCCCCCCAAGGGGTCCCCAGACCCTGCACCAGAGCACTGCAAATGATGCAACAGATCCACAGTGTTGCAAGGAGAGGGGCAAACTTGCCCTCCCCAAAGGAGGCACCTGGGCGTTGCCACCTGGCCCAAGTGTGTATTATTCCATTGGATTCTATACTTTTTGCTGGCAGTGGCAGGCTTCAGGGGACCCTCAGCACCAAAAAGGCCAGATGGAGGGGAATAACGAGATGTTACTGGGATCCCCAGAAGGTTGATATGTTTCTACCTAGCCCCTGTCACTCTCTCCCTGTCCCCCCAATCCTCCCCCCTGCACACCTCTTTTTCTATTTCTTTCTCTCTTTTTTTCTCTTTCTTTCTCTTTGCCTCTTTTACTATTAAATAAAACATATCAAATTTTTGGCACAAACATCTAACCTTATTTGGTTTTAATCTCATTTTTGGGTATATTTCAAGCCTTTCTGGGTCCAATCTGTTTTATTCACAGATCTCTAGTTTCCTTCGGTCTTCTGTGTTTAACCAGTTTGTAACAGTAACACAGGATAGACCCAAGACAGGCATCAACAGTTTGACTTTCTCTCTGAATACGTGAAAAGCCTTTCAGATTATTTGACAAAATCCTAAAGGAGTGAAAACCAGCATCTGATACAGGCAGGTCACATACTTAAGCAAAAAATTCCTTCTCCCAAATATGAATAACATTTGTATTATACACCTCTTTGCACTGTTGTAATGCTGCCTAGACTGCCCCACAAAATGAAGCCATACAAAGACCTGAGCCTTCTGTAACACAAGGTCATACAGTGCACTTAAATGACCTGTTCATACAGTAAATATGTGAGATCTGAAATCTCACTTACTCTTTGTAAGGAGGATTATAAATACATCACTAAGACATAAGAAATTATGGTTGAGAAAATACAGTGGCTAAAAATAATGCTCCACATAATAGTTGTGCTTACAAACATCGTACAGTAACAAGCTTTTGAGAGAAAAAACTTTCAGGAACAGATAACTCCAGTTAATCTTACTTTCCTAAAGAGAAAAAGATATTAAACCTGTCCTTAAACTTAAGAATTTTAGATTGTGTCAAAGGGTTCTTTATACTACTAACCATTGAAGCTTTTTATGTGTTTAGGGGGTGCCATGTATTGCATACAGCAGTGTTGGGGAGATGCTGAGGGGACCACAAAATCAGAGGAGTGCATGTCCTATCACTAGCAAGAACATGACTTGCACCTACATTGAGGATGTATGTCATCATTTGAATAATTGCAAGAAAAGGAAGGATTAGAGTCTTAAATCTTAACCACAGAAATATTACTGTCTTTAAAGTACAAGCAGATAAGCCCAGCACACAATATTCTCAGTGGTGGGCAGCCACTCTTACTAGTCAAAATGTAAGATAAATAAATGTACCCTTTTTCCCCGCTACTTGATAGACACAATTTTACAACCTGCAAATGTTAGAAATAAATCTGTAAATATACAGATGTACAGCTTTGTTTCCTTGAAAATGATCCATCTGCCTAATTTCTAACAGTGCTAAACCTGTCTTGTCACCACATACAGAGATATCCTTGCTTTGCCCAGAGAAAGGCTAGCTATGCTGAAACACAAAAGGGAATATGGGATGACAACTTCATTTATCCATAGCATGAAGACAGATAATTTGGCAGACCAAAAGCTATTCCTGCATCTCAAGCAGCTGCACTAGCAGGAGAATTGAGCTGCCTTCAGCTAGTTCTCAAAGCCAACACCATATTTGCATCACAGATTACTTTTCATGTCTAGTGGGTATCAAGCCAAAACTTTCCCTTGTTTAGTGTCTTCTTCAATGCTTCATATTCAAAAAGAATTCTAGTGCCCCAGGAAACTTGTGCCACTCTTGCTGCCAGCTGATGGACTTAGCTCTTGTCCCTCTAAATGCTTCCCCTGTGCCAGTTGCATATAGATTTTCCACTTGCCAGGGGACTGGTTTCCAAATCAAAAATTGTGCATTATGTTAGGGCATGCTGTTCACATCAGGGCACTGCCTCTGGTGCTATGAACGGCCCTTTCTCTTCTTCTGTTTCTGCACTCCCAGTGATCCTGTCTTTTGCATGCCAAAGGCTGCTATAACAGCAGATATCAAGGGAACAAGAATAATCATATGGAATTTTTGAGAGAAGGATTATCTGGAATATAAGTAATTTTTGGTCTTGACTTTTGTACAATAAAGACAAATTGCTCAAAGTATTCAATTACTTGTTTAATACAGACAAGTGCTCTTGTACATAGTTTTTTTGAGAAGAAAACAACATAATGTGCCTCATTTCTGTCTGAGCTGTAAGGGTGATATCCTAAAACTGTTACACTCATACACAATGCAGATCCATACAATAAGTGTGAGGATACTGTCCCTTGACAAAACAGAAAATCTTAGGACATAACTACAACGGTGAAAGCTCTTTGGAAAGACATAGGCAGAACACAGCTAAGACACTATAGCAGATACTGAATATGGTTGATTAAGATGATTACATTAGGTTGCCAGCATGCTCTGAAGTCAAATCAATGGACATCAGTTTGATTGCTGCGTCATGGAACCATGGATACTTTAAGCATTAGGCTAAATAAATAGTAAGAATGTGTATTCCAGACTCTATAAATTTTCATCAAAAGTAATGTGATACACTCAATTCAGGATTCCTTAGGGTCTCAAATTATTAAAATTTTATAAACATTTTTGGTTCTGAATTGAAAATCGTCTGCAGGGAAGGTTCTGATGGTTTTCTCTACATAACTTGTGAAACACTGAATATACAGACATCATAATCAGTAGAACCATACTTAGTCCACTTGGAGAGATAGATAATACTTGTTCAGTTTAAACTTCACACCATTATCTACCAAAGTCAGAGAACAGAACCCCTCTTGGTATACCTGTGGTTACATTTGAGAGAGGAGGGGTAGGAAAAGCTTATAAAAATTCTCAGGACAGATAAATTGACAGTGTTTGGAAAAGAATAATGAAGCATCGAGGCAACAGAAAAGTACATAGCTTGTACAAGCTATTGGAACACATTGGTGTTTCTTGTCCTCTTGAATTATTTCTTTGTCTTTTCAATTTTTGACCTCTCACGTCATAAGCTGATACGATGTAAACCACAAGAGTTTAAGCAGTAAAGAGGGCCCCGCTGCTTTTTGCACTGTTTTGTTTGACACCACTGAGAAAGGTAGAGCTGTGTGAAATGTTGGTATATACAATTAGGTACAGCACTGTTCAAGCAACAATTTTTAGTCTTTTTGAATAAATAAAGCCGGTAGATAATAAGTTATGACAGTATGGATTTAACACCAAGGTCAATAAGCAAACTCCTGTTTCCTATATTTTGGTAGAAGAAGGAACAGCGCAACTTAAGAAAAGGATTTGAAGTGGATATAAATATAAATAATAATAATAATTTAAAAA